>JAJIZL010022254.1:258899-300964 GCA_023969395.1 Amblyomma maculatum | reverse complement strand
GAGAGAGAGAGAGAGAGATGCTATCGCGTCATACCCTTAGCGGCGGAGCTTAAGTGTCCCCCTAATTTGTTATAACATTATTATATAATTAAATCTGACTATACGAACACAGCCAGATACACCAAGCACAGACACTTCGCAGTAATGTGAGTTGACTTTTCAAATTTATTTTCGTTTCAACCGAGTTCCTCTTCCTCCGAGTTCCTCGAAGCTTCCCATGACAGCGCTTTCATATGAGGTTACAGCTTCAAATGTCTACGTTCCGACAGTGGGAATAAACAACAAATCGGCATATTTACAAAATTACCTGAATTTCAGGTGGTTGTCAATTAGCGAACCATCGGGTGACTCGACAAAAGACACAAGTGAAGCGCGCGCTTCGTTATTTTATCGGCCGCGCTGGCAGGTATGAAGGCACAGAATGCAAACCTGAGCTGCGCGCTCTGAGCGCGGACCGGACTTCGCATGCATTATCACGTGATAACATCTTTCGAAACGGGCTGGGATGTCATCGTTTCCTGCTTTACTAGACGCCGCGGGGTTGGCAGCCGCATTTGCAGCGTGAAACACGCTCTTCGGGCGCACTAGACATCCGTATTGTTCTCTGCACCGAGCACTACCATTTCGTACGACTGTGAAAGTAGTACCGGCAATCATGTCCTTGTATTAAATCAAATGCACAATGGTAAATGCAACCTACGTACAAAATGTTTCAAAGAACGTATTTGAAGTATAGCGTTCGTTATACATGCATTGCTCCTTCTCCCGTGTCCTCCATCGAAGCATAAGCTTATCCTTCAAGTTAATAAGGCTCCATAGCACGCAAAACAGCCTTGCTGTTCTAGGTGATAGCACGTTCTGTGAGCTAGCTCCCTGTCAGAGGGACATGCAGTAATGCTTTACATGATGAAAGTGACACTTGTAAAACCGATTAGGATTGCAAACGGGCGGTCGCATATACGCGTATACCTTGTTTCCGTGCGCGTCTACGACAGTGCGCTTGCCGCAGAAGGGCACGCAGCAACATGCTGGCATCATTCCGAATAGAGCTTTGTGCTAGCAGCGACTGCTGTGATGTTAAAAAATGAAAAAAAAATCACTTGTGATCATTCCAATGCACCTTGCGAGGCAAGCACTGGTTCCACGAAGGCGCACGTTGACAGCGTACTAGATGGGAGGCGCGGGCGGACTGAACAAAAAATGGCCGCCGCGCACAGTTTCTGTCTCTTTCACTAGATGGCGGTAACTTTTGTAAAAACTCTATTCTATCTCGAATAACCAAAGCGCACAACAATTAGGAGCCACAACCGTTATGTGTAGTGAGGCACTCGAGTTCGAAATAATGGAAGCTGCACAAATGGTGCCCTTTAATAAAAGCTATGCAGGCACAAACATTTCAATCATATAACTACATATGCTTACATGTGAATTATAACAAAAATGAGTAAACAGTTGAGCGAATACAATCATAAATGATCGTGATCGCCAACTGCAAGAACGAAGAGGTGACACCAGGAATAAGCCTTGAAATGGGATGTGCACTGTAACGTGTGCATATGTTTCTTCAATAAAATGTTTTTATCGTTAGATTACATTTTGATAGACGATAAAGCGATATTTACGGTGTGTTTCGTGATTTCAAGAAATGAGATGCGATATCGTTGAAAAGGCACAAGGCAAGCTGGGATAGTGGCTCAACCGTGAGGGGATGTAACAATGAAGAAATATCATGAGGAAACATGAAAATTAAGAAAACTATGGGGATAATATATAGTGGCTGACTTGCTGGTTTATGATACAAAAGTGTAAAGTGCGATAGTGGCAGGGACAAAAATGGGGAGGCAAACACAGCACCTGTGTGCGCCTGCGAATTTCTTTTTCTTGTCACTAATGCGCTGTATACTTCTGAACCAGTAGGCAGCATGAATTGTTTAAGGTAGCTATTCTTGAAACATTTTAAGTAGGAATACAAAGATGTGTGTGATGCAAATTGGTCACAAGGTATATTATAAGTATCATTTGATTACTTGAGCATTTTCCGAGATTTCTCATCCATGCGATTTATTCACCCATGCCACATGGACAATAAAGGTTGCCCATTCAAGAGCAAGAACCGGTCTTGCAAACTAATCTGTAAACAAGTTATTTGTTAACAAAAGTGGACTGCACGAACATCTCACATAGGTCTGCTGTTGGTGTCCATTTAGTGGCTCATAAAGCAATCAGTACTTTACAAGCAGCATATCAAATTTCGTAGACCTTGAATAAATAAAACATTTAACTTAGCAACAAAACGTTCTGACTATATCTTTCACAGTAATACCTCAGGGGCTCCTGAAGGGTTCGTATTTGGCGCGCACTTTGCACCTACAGTAATTCTACCTTCTCCAAAACTGATTTCAGTTTTAGTGATGAGACATACATCAATTGTTTGACTTTTACAGAGTACGGTTTGAAGCAATCCCAAAGGTTGGCCAAAGGAAATGGGGTATGTCAGGCCGAGGATGAAGTGCGTCGTCAAACACAAGGAAAATGCTTGTTCAAATCTAGTTCCTGCTCAGTTCTAGTTCCAAGGGAATACACGGTCCATACGAACCTCTAATATCAGCGTTTGGTCCCTCCCACAAAAACAAAATAATGTTTCTTTATTGCAGTGATGATAATAATAAGCACGTCAGTTACCAGCATTATTTCTGACAACTGAGTGCTGCTTTATTAATATACAAGTCAATATATTTTTATATAGTGTCTCTCGTACATGAAGCAGATATTGAATTCTACTCATGCATTGCACGTCTACATAATCTTAAATGCTACTACTAATATTAGCGGCAGAAGATTGGAATTTCTGCATTCCATGCTTTAGTAAGGCTCTGTGCCAGCAACTTGGAGGGGTGCGCAATGCAAAGTAATATTCGTGACATTTTCCTTTGTATACATCGATTTGCATGTTTTGCCTTCAATAGCCTTATTGAATTTAACCTTTGTGATAGGATGGAACGCAGCTCTTCAATGGCAAAAGTAGCTGTCAGAAAGAAGTCTTCAAGCTATAGCTTTTGCTTCCTTTCGATGAGCTTGGCTTCGATTAAGTAAACTGTAGTCTGGAAGTTCTGGCTCAAAAGCAAGCTGAAATCGAACAGTAATCACGGACAGCAATGAACCAATTTTTGAAACAATGGTTCGATACTGGAAATATTTATGCATTACTCTCAGCAAGAACACACATCTCCCTGCTAACACCTATTAGACATGTTTACTACCACTCATGATTTAGCAAACAAAAGTTAATAATTTTCTGCCTTTCTTACCCCAGGCAAACACAAGCAACATTTCATATTAAATTATATTATTGGCAAAGCACATTTCACTGTTCCCCATTATGCTCCACAGACACAGAAATAGACACACTCAGAGAGACACAGAAATAGACAAAATGTCTGTCCATTTCTTGGAGGATATGACTGGCTTTACTGCATGCTTTGGCACTGCTCACTGATTCAAATTCACATACATCATTTTATACAACAGCCCTTTACAGTGAACCTAGTTAATTTTAAATTTCTTTGCTGTGTTCCGCAAACCACCCTCGAAGAGATCAGTCAGGCTGCTTCATTTATTACTGAAATGCGCTGAATAATGTGTTTCAGAATTTTTTTGATATCGTAAATTTTTAGATAGCTTTTCCTAATTTAGCAGTTCCTGCCAAACGCTATCAATAAGCTTGTAACCTCCTGTCACAAAAAATGACTTTCTTCAGGTAAAATTATTCGTCACGGTTACAACGTGTGGTCACTCACAGCAGAGATGGATGCGTTCCCGTTTGACTTATAGCAGCTGACTATATTATATCCTGAACTGAAGTTTCGTTCTTTCAGTGCTGGATATGTATTTCTCTCCAGTTTTGAAAAGTATTATTACGCTCTTATTTTTCGACACAAACAACAATAAACAGTGAAGAATATGCAATTCCCTGCATAAATAACTTACCTATATAGGCAGTGCATTAACCAGTTAGCACTGATAAGGTAGGTCTGCAGCGTTGGCGTAGCGGTAGAACATCCGCCTCGCATGCAAGAGGACCGGGGTTCAAATCCCGGTGCCGCGCAATTCTCCACCGGATGAAAAAAAAAAGACAAAAAAAGTCCGCGTGTCGCTGGAATTGCATAAACAGGCTTGGGGTGCGACCTGATGCCGGTGAACACCTCCGGCAACGCACTCCCTCACCAGAACAGGAGTTGGCCACCCTGGTGCAGTAATTGGCCGCAACCTCCTATGATAAGCTCCATAAAACCCCAGCCCTCAGTCACCAGCGGCTGCGGAACAACTGACCACGACAGCGGTCAGACCTGTGACGCAGCAGGGGGTGCTAAGAAAGCCTGGCTCCGCTGGACAGGCCGCCACTGGAAACTGACCCTGGCAACGTTTAATGCTAGTACCCTAGCTAGTGAAGCTAGTTTAGCAGTGCTGTTAGAGGAACTAGAGGGCATGAAATGGGATGTCATAGGGCTTAGTGAGGTTAGGAGGCCGAATGAGGCATATACTGTACTGAAGGATGGGCATGTACTGTGTTATCGAGGTTTACCAGAGAGGCGACAACTACCAGAAGGTTTCCTTGTCAATAAGTATATAGCGGGTAATATAGATGAATTCTATATATTAATGAGAGGGTTGCAGGCATCGTAATTAGGCCTAATAAGCGGTATAATCTGAAGGTTGTACAGGCCTATGCACCTACATGTAGTTATGATGACCAGGCAGTTGAAAGCTTCTATGAAGATGTAGAATCGGCAATGCGAAAAGTAAAGTAAAGAAAGACTTCAATGCCAAGGTAGGGAAAAAACAGGCAGGAGACAAGTCAGTAGGTGACTATGGCATTGGTTCTAGGCATAGCAGGGGGGAGTTACTAGTTGAGTTTGCAGAGCGTTTGCAGAGAGTTCAGTTTGCAGAGCGCAATAACTTACGAATCATGAATACCTTCTTCAGCAAACGGAAGAACCGGAAATCGACATGGAAAAGTCCTAACGGAAAGACTAAAAATGAAATCGACTTCATAATGTGTTCAACCCCCGCCATTGTGCAGGATGTAGAGGTAATCGGGAAAGTACGATGCAGTGACCACAGGATGGTGAGGTCCCGAATTAGCCTAAATCTAAAGAAGGAACGCAACAGATTAGTAAGAAAGAAAGCCATCAACGAATTAGCGGTGAGGGGGAGGGCAGAAGAGTTCAGGATCTCGCTACAGAATAGGTATTCAGCTCTGAGGGTGGCGACATTACCCTAGAGGCAAGGAACAATAATCTCAGAGATATCATTACTGAGTGCGCGGTAGAAGTAGGCGGTAGGGTAGTTAGAGAGGATACCGGCAAGCTGTCTAAGGAGACGAAGGATTTGATTAAGAAACGCCAGAGTATCAAAGCTTCCAATCCAACAGACCAGATCGAATTGGCCGAGATATCAAAGCTAACCAATAAGCGCAAGGTGGCCGATATAAGGAAGTATAACATGGAGAAAATTGAGCATGCTGTAAAGAACGGGGGAAGCCTTAAAGCGGTAAAGAAGAAATTGGGCATAGGCAAAAACCAGATGTATGCGATAAGAGACAAGGCGGGCAACGTCATCACTAATATGGACAAGATAGTCAAAGTAGCCGAGGAGTTCTATACACATCTCTACAGTAGCCAAAGTAGTCAGGACCGTAATGAGATTGGCGGTAAGGAAAAACAGTCAGACGTTCCACCAGTGACGAAGGATGAGGTCAAGAAACCACTAGAAACTATGAAAAAGGGGAAATCAACTGGAGAGGATCAGATAACTACAGATTTGCTGAAGGACGGGGGGGGGATATCGTGCTAGAAAAACTGGCCACCTTGTATACGCAGTGCCTGGTGTCATCGACGGTACCGGAACCATGAAAGAATGCAAACATTATCCTCATTCACAAGAAAGGGGACTCTAAGGACCTTAAAAATTACAGACCAATCAGCCTACTGTCTGTTACGTATAAGGTATTTACTAAGGTAATCGCTAATAGAATCAGGACAACCTTAGACTGCAATCAAGCAAAGGATCAAGCAGGGTTCCGGAAACGGTACTCTACTATCGATCATATCCATACCATCAATCAGGTGATAGAAAAATGCTCGGAATATAACCAGCCCTTATACATAGCATTCATTGATTACGAAAAAGCATTTGACTCAGTTGAAACCTCGGCGGTGATGCAGGCATTGCGAAATCAGGGGGTAGACGAGCCGTACATGAAAGTGCTGGAAGATATATATAGTGGCTGCACAGCAACCATAGTTCTGCAGAAAGAAAGCAACAAAATTCCCATAAAGAAAGGTGTTAGGCATGGAGACACAATCTCCCCAGTACTATTCACAGCTTGTTTAGAGGAAGTATTCAGAGACTTGGAATGGGAGCAGTTAGGAATAAGGGTAGATGGAGAATACCTCAGTAATCTGCGATTTGCTGATGACATTGCCTTGCTAAGCAACTCGGGGGATGAACTGCAAATAATGATTGATGACCTAGACAGAAAAAGTAGAAAGGTAGGCTTGAAAATCAATATGCAGAAGACTAAGGTAATGTTCAACAGTCTCGGGAAGGAACAGAAGTTTACATTAGGTAGCGAAATACTGGAAGTAGTAGGCGAATATGTCTACTTAGGACAGGTATTAACCGCAGATCCGGACCATGAAAAGGAAATAACAAGAAGAATAAGTTTGGGGTGGAGCGCATTTGCAAGCACTCGCAGATTATGACTAGCAGCTTACCGGTATCGCTCAAGAGGAAAGTATACAACAGTTGCATCTTGCCTGTACTCACCTATGGGGCTGAAACGTGGAGGCTAACCAAGAGAGTTCTACTTAAGTTGAGGACAACCCAGAGGGCTATAGAACGAAAAATGATAGGGGTAACATTAAGAAATAGAAAGCGTGCAGAGTGGGTCAGAGAAATAACTCAAGTTACCGACATTCTAGTGGAAATTAACAAGAAGAAATGGACGTGGGCAGGACATGTAGTGCGAAGAGAGGATAACCGATGGTCGGTGAAGATAACAAACTAGATTCCAAGGGAAGGAAAGCGTAACAGGGGGCGGCAGAAAGTTAGGTGGGCGGATGAGATTAAGAAGTTCGCAGGGGCCAACTGGATGCAGCTAGTACAGAACCGGGTTAAGTGGAGAAATATGGGAGAGGCCTTCGCCCTGCAGTGGGTATAATCAGGCTGATGATGATGATGACTGATAAGGTGTTACCTATTGGCGTTTACCTACATACCTCTCCCATCCAACATTCTGTATAGCATCTTCCAGCATATTGGGAATCAGAGCAATGAGAGAAAATGGCAATATTTACAATAGAAGTAGCCCCAATGAATAAAACAGAGCCTGGACATAAAGCTCCCGCCTTAAAGAGAAACATTCACTTGACTGACAATATTTCACACTAACTTGAGAAAATGTTCTTTCATTGCGCGGCTTTCGAATTCGTAACATGTTAGATGCTGATAGAACAAAGTTTCTGTGAGAACGAGCCGTCATAATTCTTCCCTTTGCAAAATTTCAACAATTAGGTATGCAATACAATTCTCGCTCCTATTTTTTTTCCTATGGGATATATTTTATATTCAGGGTAATAATGTGTGCTTTTCATAACTTCTCCTGCGCTACGATTATGACAAGCATGCCAGTTTCCAGCTGCAAACTGATACACACAAAACGAAGACACACGCTATAGCGTTTCACACATTCGGACAGTTATTTTTGACGACCCACTCGAAATTTTTAATGAGATTTTGTACACCAATATTTACCATCAGCAAGTATTGGCTTTCCATTCTCAGCAATGTGACACTGTGAACAATGTTTCATATTTGTATAATTAAAAGAGTTAATTCGTCGATTACACACAAAATGTTCTTACTTAGCATAATCAAGTACAGGCTTCTCATTGTGAGCAAAGCGACACCTTTGATCCCGCTTTTTTAAAGTTTTCATTTATTGAACTATAACAATTATTTGATCAATTAAACACTGACTTTTCTTCTATAGCATCATTAAGTATTGGCTTTTCATTTTCAACACTTTGAAAACTTTTAATACCTCTTTTTCAATTTTTCAATTATTTTATTTTATTTTATTGATTATTCATACAGTCTAAATATTCTTGATTACCATCATCAACCGCCAGCTCTTCATTTTGGGCCTTTTGACAGTTTTTAAAAACACTTTACAATTTGTTAACATTTTCATTTCCTTACCTCATCAATTCATTACCATTATTTCATTTACTTTTCACTGCATATCGCACAACAAGCAACCATTAATCAATACAATGACAGATTACTATGATACGATTTTTTTCCAACATAGCCTCCGAACATAGCGTTGTGAACAGGAAATAGAAAATTTGCATGTTTGCGTGTTTGCGTGTTTGCGCCAAATACGTTTATTTGGTTTCGCTTATAAGGGTTTCGAATAAAGCAATTTGCCCTGTAAAATGGAGGGCTTCATTTCTACCCACGCTCGCGGCGGCTTGCTCTAGCCTTCATCCATGTGGACAAAGACCGCCGCCGCTGCGAATATGATATTGAGGGCGTCGTACACAACTCTCGGAGTGCCTCAACCGGAGTACCAATTATTGTTCGGACGCAATCATGCCAGCCGCGTTTGCATAAAGAGGCGAAACGCAATGGGTGCCGCTGTGCTGTGCCGTTGCCTCAGCGGTATGGTCCGGTAGCGCGCTCGAAGCTGACCTCAGAGGCCACGGCTCTGCCGTGTCCGGGCGCATATGTACCGACCCGAGGCGGTGAAATGAGCGGCACCCACGTATTGCTGCGGGCCTTCGTTATTTTAATTCGTGAGTATAACAGGCCATGTATAGATAATCCTTCCGCGGAACATGTCACCAGAGAGTGCTTGCCCGCACCCTCAAAATTCGGCCGCCTGGACCCTCGAAATTTGAACTCGCGCCAATTTTATGAGCGCGAGCTCAGGACAAGTTCACTTTCCCTTAATGTACAAAAAGAAAAGAGATATTAAATCAGACAGCTACACTGCAGTGAAGGTAAACCGGCAAGAAGGAGTGCGGAAAATACATTTACAAGGAACATGTTTGTGTTTCGCTTGCAGAGTGCGGTAAATAATATGCAACTAAAAAAGATCAATCTAGGCTGATTAGAAATACAGAGTACGCTTTTAGGTGTAAGATGTCCATTATTTAATACATTCAGTAAAGGGTATCCTATCATCTGGCGACCACATTAGTTCGTGTGCATGGTACCTACCTCGGTTTTGCTTTACCTGCGTTATCAGCCATGTTAATTAATTTCGCAGCGGCAATTTCCTTGAGTTAAGGTCCATTTTTTTTCATCGCTGTTTGACAGAAGGGTACCTGAACTCAATTATGTACATTAGCAACTGAGACCGAGGTCAGGTTCGCAAATAATTTCCTCCCGCGTGCGTCACAATCAGCATGTAAAGGTACGCGCACGGCTATTTTTTGTAATGTGTGTATTGGTCATGTTAGCAGCCGTGGTTGCGTCCCAAAGTAGGAATAGCTTAGTGGGGAAAAATAATGCTAAACAATCATTTTGTGTTTTGCGACAAGACAAATTCTAGGCGCTTTAAAGTCAAACACTAAGACCTATTTTCCAACTATTCGTCTGAGCTTCACACAATTCGACAACCATTTCGCTAGTGCGTGCGATTATGTGCACGAATATTTCGTCCCTCAATTCTCTTTGGATCATGTGTATTTACTTGGACTTCATAGACATGGAATCATCACAGCACACTCTGGCAATAATATCCGAAGACGAAATCGTATTTAAATTCAGCTGTCGAAGTGGCTTCTCCAAAATTAGAGTTCCTTTCTCGGTTACAAACAGCCCGAAAAAAAAAAAGAAAAGTTATGTTATAAAATCTGCAGCCCCAGAATATACGAAACACACACATCAGTGTACGAAATTACAAACTTGAGCCGATAATCAGGACAAAATAAAAATAAACTCAATCAAGCATAATATTTTCATCTTCTTTGCTATAGCCCTCATCAGTGCGAAATATTACGCAAATTTAAAAAAATACGACCATATTTTTTGCTCAAAGTGTCAAGCTAGTATTCAAACATTTTCAAACTAGCAGTAAAATGTATGCAGTACTCTGTGTAATGGTAACCATATTTTGTGCTCTGCAGTAATCACCCATTCTAAAAATGACAGGTGACTCCAAATAAACATTTCTCAATTTTGTTTGCCCCTTTAGTTGGACCAGTGGGTTTGGCCAGTTAGACCAAGTTCCAAATGGTACCAACTGGTTTGAAGGAAGAACACAGCTGAAAATTTTTCAATGAAATCAACATTTTCTTTTCTGACACTGCCGGATTTTATCTGGAACGCCACAATGTTTCTTTCGAACACTTTGTGGGTAAGTGGAACGCGCTGAAGTTGGAAAAACGGCAATTCTATTTAAATAGATTATGTTCCAGTTATTGCGAACTCGTTCCAGTTAAAAAGAAGGACAGAGACGCGATATAAGTGCCGCGTTTCACATTGAGCAACCTGATAGCGTCTGGTTCCAGATTAATTATCTGGAAGAAGTGATTTATCTGGAACGTATGTTGAACCGCCGGGATTTATGTGGAACTAAAATTAAGAGATTAACCATAATCTGCGAGTGCTTGCCAAATATGCTCCACCCCAATCTCATTTTCCTTGTTATTTCCCTTTCATGCTCCGGATCTCCGGTTACTACCTGTCCTAAGAAGACATATTCTCCTGCTACTTCCAGTACTTCGCTACCAAACGTAAACTGCTGTTCCTTCCAGAGACTGTTAAACATTACATTTGTCTTCTGCATATTGATTTTCAAACCTATCTTTCCGCTATTCCTGTCTAGGTCATCAATTACTCTTTGCAGTTTATCCCCTGAGCTACTTCGCAAGGCAACATCAGCGAATCGCCAGATTACTGAGATATTCACCATCAACGCTGACTGATTTTTGCCTGTGCCCAAATTCTTCATCACTTTAAGGCTTCCGCCGTTAACTTCCTTATATCGGCCACTTTGCGCTTATTAATTAGCTGTGATATTTCTGCAAGAGTGGAAGCGTGGGCGAGTTGGTGATGCTTCGATTGGTGCATAGCGCTAAAAAGACAAGGACACTGTGTGTCTCGCTGTGTCCTTGTCTTTTTAGCGCTATGCACCAATTGATATTTCTACCAATTCTGTCTGGTCTATTGGATTGGCAGCTTTAATACTTTGGCATTTTTTAATCAAATCTATCGACTCGTTAGAAAGCTTACCGATATCCTCTCTAAATATTCTACCGCCTACCTCTACAACGCACTCAGTAATGACATCTCTGTAATTATTGTTCATTGCTTCTAGGCTAATGTTGACATCCTTGGTTAGAGCTGAATATCTATTCTGTAGCGAGCTCCCGAACTGTTCTGCCCTCCCCCTTACCGCTTTTTCTTTGATGGACTTCTTTCTTACTAATCTGTTTCGTTCCCTCTTCAGATTTAGACTGTTTCGAGACTTTACCATCCCGTGGTTACGGCATCGCACTTTCTCGGTTACCTCTACATCTTGCATAATGGCGGGATTAGAACACTTTATGAAGTCAATTTCATTTTGTCTCGCCGTTAGGACTTTTCCATGTCCACTTCCGGTTTTTCCATTTGCTGAAGAAGGTGTTCATGATTCGCAAGTTATTGCAGCTGCAAACGGAACTGTGTTCATGTCACTGTTTACGACGCACGCACGCGGTACAAAACACTGACGGCTGACGTGGGGCGATGAGCCGTTATCGGCCGGAATAGCACACGCGGAGCGTTCGGTCACAGCACGCACTATCTTGCGAGGTGAAATAGGCGGGACATCAAGCCCACCTGTTCGATGTATTCACACAGGCTCACATGTGTTCGCTCGCTGACGCACGTAGTTCCCGGGGGCGCCACAGGAGCAGAGCTACGCTGTCCGGGATTACCCCCTGCGCTGTGTAAGCCGCCATAAACTCACGTCGTGGTTCGGCTAGCGCAGCGCAGTGGAGTTGAAGATTTTCGAGAATTTCTACCGCGCCACAGCCGCCACACATGTCACTGGTGGCAAGTCCGTGGTGGCGCATCCGCCGTTCCCCAGGCCACACACATCTAATGCGCTTGCGGAGGCCCGCCCGATGTGCCGAGTGCTCAGTGACCTAAGATATTTGCGGGTGGGCTTCAAGCAAACTACTGTATATTGCGCCATAGTGTATATATTTATTTTTATTTCTACCTACTCTCTCCTTTCTTCCTATAGCTCACCTCTTCGATTTTCTCTACCCTCTTTCTTGCTATCTCTTAATTTCCGCAGCCGCATTTCAGGTGCTTCAGATACCAGATAGCAGATTCCGGGGCTGGCAAACTTCTTCATTTTGTATATATAATAAAATAACCGCTACAACAACAACAACTGAACTGGTAACTCCCTCCTGCTATTCCTAGAACGAATCCTATAGTCACTCCTTGTCTCCTGGCTTCTTTTTCCCTGCCTTGGCATTGAAGTTGCCCATCATTACAGTATAATCATGTTTGCTTTTCGCATTGCCAGCTCTACAACTTCGTAGAAGCTTTCAACTGCCGGTCATCATGAGTACATATAGGTGCGGAGGCCTGCACAAACTTCAGTTTATACCGCTTATTAGGCTTAATTGCAAGGCCAGCCACTCTCTCATTAATGCTACAGGATTCATCTATATTACCAGCTATATACGTATTTACAAGAAAACCTACTCCTAGTTCTTACCTCCCCGGTAAACCTCGACAACACAGTACATGCCTATCCTTCAGAGCAGTATATCCCTCATTCGGCCTCCTAACCTCCCTAAGCCCTATGAAATCCCATTTCATACCCTCTAGTTAACAGCACTGTTAAACTAGTTTCACTAGCTAGGGTTCTAGCGTTAAAGGTCAGTTTCCAACGGCGGCCTGTCAAGCGGAGCCACAGATTACTAGCACCTGCCGCTGCGTCACAGGTCTGACCGCCACCGAGGTCAGCTGCTCCGCAGCCGCTGGTGACTGAGGGCCGGTGTTTTATAGGACTAATCGGGGGAGGTTGAGGCCAATTACTGCGCCAGGGTGACCAACTCTTGTTCTGGTGAGCGAGTGCGTTGCCGGAGGTGTTCATCGGCATCAGGTTGCACCCCAAACCAGTTTATGCAATTCCATCCACACGCTCATTTTTTGATCCGGTGGAGAATTGCTCGGCCCCGGAATTCGAACCACGGTCATCTTGCATGCGAGGCGGATGCTCTACCTCTACCCCACCGCTGCTTCTTCCAAAGGGCATGTACGCGCTGATAACCCCCAGCGATTACGAGCAGCACTAGCACCAGCTGTAACTGAGTCAGAAGGCCAAGGTGGGAGCTCTGACCCGGGACAGGAATCAGTCGAGAAAGAGAGCGCGGAAGTAGTACGTGCATGTGAAGTAACTGTCGAGGGCGTCTCGCAGGAGGCAGCACAGTCGACGCGGCAGGCGTTCCGTGAGGCGCAACTGACAGATGAAACGCTGGGAGAAGCATGGGCACACGCGAGGAAAGGCACACATGGTATGCTCATGCGCGACAACCTACCGAGAGCATGTCGCCGGGCTTGAGTGTTGCCAGCTTGTCCTGCCATCGATACTCCGCAGGGAAGTCCTAGAAATGGCACATGATTCCGTATGGGTAGGCCCCCTTTGCGAGCGGAATACTTTACAGCGCAATTGAGGCGTTTTTCTACTGGCCGGGGGTAGCTCGCGACGCAAAGCAGTATTGCCGCACGTGCCATGACTGCCAGGTGAGAGCTCCCATGCGAACGCAGGACAGCGTGCCAATCACATCTTTATCTAGACCGGGTGTCGCCTTCCAAGTAGTCAACATGGACTGTCAGGCCCGCTCGAGCCGCCTTCTGCTAAAGGACACCGGTATGCTTGGCGCATGGTGGATGTAGGTACATTGAAGATGGCTAAAAATAATATTCTTGAAGGCCTCTGCCACGAAGGTAACATGCAAAGGGCTACTACAGATGTTTTAACGGCTAGGATTCCCGGGCACAATTTGCTGCGACCAGAGTACATATTTTACAGCCAGGCTGTATACAGAGCTCCTTGGGAAACTAGGCGCGTGTCGGTGATTCTCTACGCCTCACCAACCGCAGAGCAACGGGCTAGTCGAAAGGTGGCACTGAAGATTCAGGTCCATGCTGTCCCATAACCTAACATGGGAGAGAATGGGACAAGGTCATTCCGTTCCTCATTTGGGCCTACCACGAGGTGCCCAAAGCTACTACGGGGAGGTCGCCATTGGAGCTGATGTACGGAAGACTTCCATCGGGCCACTATCCATCCTAAAAAAATCTTGGACAGGAGAACGGGCATCCCGACGCATTAGGAATCGTTGAGGCGCAGTACATGCAAAGGATACGCGAGAAGATAGCTGAGGCTAACGCAGCAGCGGACGAAAACACAGAAGCAGCTCAGCGCGCTTATACCAGGCGATACAACTTCAGAGCAACAGATAAAGGGTTCGTTGAGGATGAACAGGTATTGTGCCTCGAGAAGCAAGGCGGGAGGAAGTTAATGGAGAGTTATACAGGGCCCGCAAGGTCGTTAGGCAGCTGTGGCCATATACTTACATAGTCGAGATAGAGGACGGGTCGCACCGTTCGGCGCACGCAAAGAAGCTGCGACCTTACCGCGTGCCCCAAATGTACTGCGGTGTCCTTGGGCCCAAAGTTTTAAAGCATACCATAAGAAACGGTATCAGGCCCCGCAGCAGCCTTTGGACGGCACGACGCAAAAGCACTTTAAGTTCACCTATTGTGAATACAAGTAGGCATGCTGCGCATTGCAGCACGAACCAATTGTTTTGCTGCGCATTAGTAGCTGAATATTTTTTTTTTTAATTTTTTCGCAGTTTAATGAAAAGCCAGGATGAAAATTAACCTGACAAAATTCATCAACCAGATGTGTTTGTGCAGTTCTCCGTGTAATTTCAAGAGCTCGGAATGGGTTATTATGGGCAACGGGCCTGCTTAAGCTATCTTCCATATACTGAGTACTGGAGTGTGCGGGGTAAATTGTACTGCAGAAGTCACACCACCGTTTTCCTTCCCAATTCCTGAAATCTCTTAAGCAGAAAATCGAGCGAATGGGTCAAAGATAAGAAGAAGCGTAAACTGACTGCACTGGTACCCACTATCAGCTAAGGTTCCTTACACTACATCTTGCATTTATACGCAGCACTTAGCCGTATCCCCGAAACCAAACACAAGGAAAGCACTCGACGACACAAACTATCATACCGCAATCAGCATAAGATTACATGTTAACCAGGTGACCAGCAGGAAAAACACCCATCGTACAACAAACAAATCGCTTAGTAACCGAACTGCATCTAAGTGAAAGCTCCTTCACGAAACAGGAGCGCTCGTATCAAACAAAAACACGGCACGCAATTTTCCTTAAATTTTCTGAGCTTTCCTGCGTAAACAAAAGAAGTAAAAATATAAAACTAAAATTGCCAACAAGAACGTGGAAAAACGGCGCACATGAAAATGTACTCTCTAGAAAACAATGCAAGCGACAATGGAAAGCAAAATAACTAAGAGGAACTCGGAACAATTGCGCAAACGAACTTAAAAAGCTTCGAGCTACACTCTCGGTGTCAAAGGTAAGGAAAGGCTTCTATGATTCATTTGTTTCTTTCATTTTGCTTGTCATTTCATTTCATTTGTTTGTGTTTTTCATTTCATTTGTTGTTTTTTCATTTCTGTGTCATTTTTTCATTTCTTATCGCTTGTTTTGTTACACAAGAAGAGCAGTCTCATGGGCACCTTTTTTCCACGTTCTTGTTGGCATGTTGATCCTGACAAGCGCATAAAAACACACGGACAACAGCAAAAGACGGACACACGAGTGCCTACTTCCAACTGACTTTATTTCACGCGAGAATATTTGTACTCTTCAGGTCATATGCGCATGCGAAGGTAAAAACTCAGAGTGAACAGGAAAAGCATTAACGGGCTGCACATGTAAAAGATGAAAGATATATGCCATCTGTTTCTCAACATAATCGACGTACCACTTAGACAATCATCGCCAGTTCGCGAACTCTCTAACGCCTCAACAATTTCGCGCATTATTTAACATTTGCTTCTATAAAGAATTTCACATGCTGCTTTCCAGAATTCCGGGGCTGTGATTGTTGGCGGTTCTCTAGAGCATTTAGGAACGTATCTTAATTGTACATTTGATAAGCGGTGCGATGAACTGTTTTTTGCAGAAACATGGAATATGCATAGGGTCCAGTGTGGCTCCAATTTTTAGGGGATCGGTTTTTATCTTAATGTAGCACAAGGCTCTTTGCCTGCCTGGAAGACGTACTGGTGTTAAACGTTTTTGTTATGTTGAGGATTTTCTAGTCTCTTTAAACACATCTGTATTCACCCTCAATGAAACAGTCGGAAGTGTTTTATATTGTTTTTCGGACTGTTTATCACCACTTGTCGTCACACATGAACTCCCTGATAACAATAGAATACGTTTCTTCGATATCATGTGAGCGTTTTTAGAAGCTTATACTCACTGGATTTATCATCCCAGGGATCGAAAAGTGCCTTTACCTTTCAGCTCTGCTCACTCTAAACACTATAAACGTAACATAGCTCGTTTAGGTTTCGTAAATTGTTTGAAAATGTCATGCCCACATCCCGATAAAGAAAGCATCTTCGTACATTCAAAAAAATTGCGAGATGCTGGTTATTCACTGCAGATGCTGGTGTCAGTGGTAGAAGGACTCATCAAAATGAACAAAAGGAAACTAAGTCACAGTAAGAGCCGGAAAAGACAAAAGATACAAGAAAGTACGCAGTGGTTCCCTATGAACACAGGTTGTCGCACAACCTTAGAAAAATTGGTAAACGTGTGAATGTCAATGTTTTGTTTTCTGCCCCAAGTAGGCTAAGTGCGCTAAGGAAGCAGAGCACTTCAGAAAACAGGGTGAAGTTCGGTTGCACGATCAAACATCAAAAGCCATTTGTTAAAATCCACAGAAGTGGTTATGTACAAGGTGCCATTGACTTGTGGTAAATATTGCATAGATCAAACTAGTAGATGCCTAAATGAGAGATTAGGTGAGCGTAATTACATTGTGGACAACAGAAAAGGCGGGCACATGAGCATTCATTGTTTTAAGTGTAAAATAAAGAAGGATTGTCGTCCTCTCTTTCCTCAATGTGAAATTCTTTATAGAAGCAAATGTGGAATAATGCGCGAAATTGTTGAGGCGTTAGAGATTTCGCGAACTGGCGATGATTGTCTAAGTGTTCCGTCGATAATGTTGTCTGAGAAAGAGATGGCATATCTTTAATCTTTTACATGTGTAGCCGGATAATTGTTTTTATTTTCACTCTGAGTTTTTACCTTTGCATGCACATGCGACCTGAAGAGTACAAATATTCTTGCATGAAATAAAGTCGGTTGGAAGTAGGCGCTCGTGTGTCTGTCTTTTGATGTGGTCCGTGTGTTTTTTATCTCTTTTCAGGTTTAACATGTCCAACCAACGCTCCCACGCAGCCATTATTCTTGTTGGCCATTTCAGTTTTTCATTGCAACTTGTCTTTTTTTACGAGGAAAGGTGAAAGAATGTAAGCAAAATTTTGTGCCGTGTTTTCTTTTGGCACATGCGCTTCTGTTTCGTTAGGGAGCTTTCATAGGTGCTCTTTGGCTTTTCAAAGTGAAGTGTCTTTCCGGCCGGTCACCTGGTTGGCCTGTAATCTGTATGCTGATTACGGCATTATAGTTTGTTTCGATGAGTCCTTTTCTTGTGTTTGGTTTCGGTGATAGGGCTGAGCGCTGCGTGTAAATGCAGGGTATGGGGCAATTAACCTTAGTTGATATTTTGAGCAAGTCTTTTTTGGTTTACGTTGCTTCTTGTCCTTGTAATATCCGCGCCGTTTTTCTGTTGCAGAGATGGCTGTATACGAACTAACAAGGCCAAACCAAAGTAATCCCAATTGCTGCAGACGTTCACCCATTGACGAATAAACATTTTGAGCCTAATGATAGGATTCGAAATACCCGGACCGACGTAATAATAATAATAATTGGTTCACAGGAAAGAAAAGGCGTGCAGTATCTGTCACACTTGCTCTGTGGACACCTGAACCACGCCATAGGGGAAGGGAGGGAGGCAGGAGTGAAAGTGGAAAGAGAGAAAGAGGAGGCGTAGTGGAGGGCTGCGGAGTAATTTCGGCCACCTGGGTATCTTTAACGTGCGCTGAGATAAGCCTTTCCGCTTTTTGTCGAAGTGCGCTCTGTCGCCCCTACTCTCCATCGGTGCTTGTGAACTCATCAGGTATGGGGCATTCCTAGGTCCAGTGAATCAGGCTATTTTACACCGGCGAAGTGAAGTCGTCAACACTAATTTTCAGGAAACTTGAGTTATGTTGTGACAAAAAGCTAGTTTGGAAGTCTTCAATGCTAATGTTTAAAGAAATTTCTTTTGTAAGGGTACGTTCAATCTCAGGTCGGTGTTCCGGTCGAACGTTCAACTAGCAAGCCAGTCTCTAGCGTGGTCTTCTTCGTCTGCCGTCTTTTTTGTAGCACGCGCCTTTCGACATACGCTAGTGCTCCTTGAGACCGTCATCGAGGGTTGGTGCAACACTACAATTATTCCCGGGAGAAAAAGGAGGCATCCTGCCGACTCATTGCGTCGACACAACAGGCGGGTCATAACAAGGCTTGAGGCGGTCAACGTGCACTGTTTCACGCCCGCGGCGACCGACGCATATCCGGTGTCGTTGCTAGCGGTTCTATAACGTAGTTCATCGGAGAGGCACGGCCGCTCGATGAAAGCGCACTAGGTGCGGCCTGCTACGTCGCCCGAAACCGGCGGGAGGCGCCTACTTCCAGTCGCCACTGCCGCGGCGCCACCGTTCGGGGACAGCCGCGCGCGGAGAGCTGCGCCTGGCTGCGCTTTGAGGGAGGCGTCGGCGTGAAAGAAGCCTTTTATTTTAAGGATATAAGAGCTCCGCTTCACACAATTTGGCCACAATAATTAGTATATACTGTCATGTCCAGTGTGACCATGTCAGCACTTAGCCACGGCCGCTCGATGGAAGCGCACTGGGTGCGGCCTGCTGCGTCGCGCCGCCGTCAATGGGCAAGCGCGTCCTTGGAGTTTACAGTTGCGCCCGCTATTTCTGCTGAAGGCGCCACTGTTCGGGGACACGTCGCCGCCGGGGTCGCCGGCTCTGAGCGCGCGGTTTGCTTCCTTTCTGGGCGCGTTCGCCTCGCGTCTGCGTGGTAAACGCAAACGTTTTTGTGTGCGCGTGTGCAAGCACGTTAACGTTGTGTCTGGATGCGTTTGTTTTTTAAGGCGAAAGCCGTTCTAGGCTCTTGGAGCGAAAATTTGTGCGCAGAAGCTGTGCCTGTTATCTGTGCGTCGCATCTGTGCACTGGTGTGCCAGCCGCAAAAGCGGACGTGCAAGGAGGGAGATTAAGAATGAAAATGATTGATAGTGATAGGTAATCAATAAACGTTATAAATGGACATTGATAGAGGTGATGACTAATGCTAATGACTAATAATGGTTATTATAGACTAAAATGATTTGTAATGACCAGTATATCAAACTACGACATGTAATGACCGCAATTGATTAGAAATGAGAAAGTGCTTAGCGATGTGTGGTAATGACTAATAGCTGGGCATGACTCATTATTACTGTTAATGACTACGAAATGACCAATATATGAAACGACGACATGTAATGACCACTGCTGTTTCTAAATAACCTGCTTAGTTATGTGTAATAAGGACTACAATGACTACGCAGGCAAACTCATGATGACTGAGAAACGACCAATATATCAAACGACGACTTGAAATGAACTGTGGCAAACGATGAGAGGCAAATGATAGGAGAAGAGTAGGCTTTAGCCGTCCTCCGCTTAACAGACATCTAAGAGACCCTCTAATTTTATCTGCTGAGCTCGCTTCAGGCAAAGACAGCAGCGACGAATGGAAATGCACTCGCTTCCTCTGAAATGAAAGCGGCGTTGAGGTTAAAAAGTCCAGATGCTGAAGCATGATGCCCTATCACCTGCCATTGAATTTGCTAAAAGGAACAGAGTAGATTGAGATCCTAAGTGGGATCTCTCCCGCATCACTAATGTATCGCGGGTTGCTACAAGGGACAGCAGAATGGACTTGTTGGTGATTAATTATAGGTTAACCGTGCAAACAACGTGACGGGAACACAGGAGAAGAAGACGGCACAACCGCGCTAGTTGTGTCGTCCTCTTTTCCTGTGTTCCCGTCACGTTGTTTAACCTATTTAGTTATCAGGGAGCTGGCCAGTGAACTAGGATTTTTAACGATGTGTTGTGAAGCAGATGAACACGATGAGGTAGCACCAGAAGCTTTTCTCGCAGGTTATGTTGTGAAAACATATAAGAAAAAGCTACGAAGGTTTTTTTTATATAAGCATGCAATTTGTTCTAAATTTTGCCGCGCTAGTCTGCGTGGCCTTGCAAGTAAAGCAGCCTGTGCATACAACATTTGCTTATACTGTTGAGACTATTTGAGCCGATGCGATAAAATGAAAAGCCATGTTCCACAGAAAATCCGGCGCCCGCTCTGTCGGCGGAAAGTCGGAAAAAAACCTCTCTGGTAAGAGGAACTTTAGATGGTGATATAGCCAGAAACCTTTGTCGCAATGAGAACACCACATGTTCGATGTGGCAGGAGCTGCCAAACCAGACAGTCAATAAGATGTAAGGGTGAAATGGGAATTACTGAAAGCAGGACCCTTAGATCCCAAGTCAGACACACTCTACTCCTATAGGGCACGTCGTACGGCTTCAGCAAACAGGATTTTTATATAGCTATGTGTAGGGTGCTATTTCATATAATGCGGTGGCTTAAGGCTGTATTCTAATGATATGCGACAGAGGCAGTAATTACGGGATACGGTGAATAAGCAGGTAGCAAAGTGCGGGCACTCTAACGATGCTCCTTAAGGAGACTTAAGAACCCCAAGTTTCGTTTATCACTACCAGGTTGTTGTTTAATTTATGCGATATTTAGTAATGGTATTGAGGCGACATGTCAGTCGAGCAAGAGCCTGTTGCAGGAAATATGAGTCAACTGGACCAGTTACAGGTTAATGAAAATCAAGGACAATGGAGGCTTGATGTACCCCGCAAAGGAAGTAATGAGCTACGTCAGTCTACGAGCACCTTCATCAACAGGATGATGAAGTGTGAGGAGGTCCGGCGAAGTAGCAAGCTGTGTAAACTTTTGGTTTCATCATTGTTTCTAACTGTACACAGTACCTGAAGCAGATCTATAAAAACAATGATTGTGCCCATGCTGAGGCCTTATGCGAGATATCGTTAAGTTGCTGCCCCCCCTGATAGCGAGCTGGGCTGGAAACGTCAACAGTGGAGCGATGTTTATGGCTATGGGATAAACTTCTCTCAAGAAAGGCTTTCCGTATGCAATTGGTACTTCCTTTTTTTGTGTGTGTGTGGCCATTAAATAAGCGTACTCGGCTGCTCGCTTATTCTCGGCTGCAGTTGCACTCTGACGCGTGAACTTTCTTGTGATCAAAGCTAAGAGTTTCAAAACAGCAACACTCGATGCGCGTTCTTCCGTTGAAAATTACGAACCAGCAAAATTGTATGGGTTTGCGAGCAGCCAATAAAAATAGTAATAAAAACTTTCGGCGCATATACCTGGCCCCCGGAGGCAGACCGGCTCCATCAATCGTGCTTACTTTGCCCGGTCATGCAAAATGCGGGAAGCCATGACGGATAGCGTTCTGGCGTACAAAGTTTAAGGTCTCCAACTGAGTCGAAGATCCCAGGTTATCATCTAGATTTAGCCTAATAAACGTCTTCATATTTCCACCGTAAAATTTTTCACAATGAGATAGAAAGATTGGTTGCATGTCGCATTTTCGCAGAGGTTGCTCATAATAGGACATCTTTTTTATTGGATAGCGCTGGCAGCTTAGAACAGGTTGACATCAATTTGTATATAAAAGTTATATGCAGGAATGAGTAAATGGTATGGAAATGACACGGAATTCGCGACATAGTTAATTAAGTGGTTATGCATTAGGCTACCATGGCAGCTGAGCAGCTTCGAATTGTTCACAGCTGGGTCACATTTTCATGTGACAAACTGGATCCGAATGCAACATCACGGTAATGCGAGCTTTCCAATCGAGTGGCCTTGAACCACCGTCCCTATAAGTTTTTCGGGGTACACTCGGGGTACACTCCAGGAGGGGTCTGGCAAATAACCCGATATGGACCATGGTATTTGGAAGCAAGTTTGGTAGATAGGCCGGAGGTTGTAGCGGGAACCCAAAGCCACACGAGGGAACCTGTGGTGTATGAAGGAGCTGGAAAATTCGGTGCGCGAAGGAAATGCTGGTGACCCTGGCTCTGGGTTGTAAATGATCGGGCCATCTGGCGACATTCTTCTGCATATGCTGCCGCTTGAGAGACTTTGGTCGATTCGGAGGTGTCAGGACGATAAGAGAGTACCTTGTACATAGTTCAGGTGGGTTCACGGCCGTATAGAAGGAAAAAAGAGAAGCCGGTCGTGCTTTGTATGGCAGTATTATAAGCGTACGTGACGAATGGGTGCAGCTGGTCCTAGTTTGAGTGGTCGGGCGCGACATACATGACCAGCATGTCACTCAAGGTGCGGTTAAAACGTTCCGTCATTCCGTTTGTCTGCGGATGGTAGGCCGAGGCAGAACAGTAGACAATGCGGCACTGCTGAAGAAGGGCTTCAACGGTCTCGGAAAGAAAAACACGGCCACGGTCACTGAGCAATTCTTTAAGTGAACCGTGGTGCAGAACGAAATGGTGCAGGACGAAAGGCGCAACGTCTGGCGCCGTCGCAGAAGGTAACGAAGATGCGTCTGCGCAGCGGGTAAGGCGGCCAACAGCCACGATGACCCATTGGTTACCAACTGGAGTGACTGGCATTGGCCCGTAAAGATCAATACCCACACGGTCGAATGGCCGGCTGGGACAGGGCAAGGGCTGCATCGGAACAGTGGGGTGGTGTGGAGAGTTTTTGCGGCTTTGGTATTCCTGGCATGCGCGGACGTAATGACGCACGAAGCGGTACATACCCTGCCAGTAATAGCGGACGCGAAGACGAGTGTAAGTTTTCAACACTCCGGCGTGGGCACACTGAGGATCAGCGTGAAAAGTGGCAAATATTTCTGAACGGAGGTGCCAAGGAATTACAAGGAGCCACTTGCGTCCGTCGGATGGTAATTTCGGCGGTAAAGAATGCCGTCGCGGATGGCAAAATAACGAGCTTAGCGGCGAAGCGTTCGTGAAGCTGGGTGCAGAGATGGTGTAGATAGAAGCTTGAGAAGAGAAGCGATCTAAAGGTCTTGCCTTTAATCATTGGGCCTGCCCGTAATTTCTAGATTTTTAGTGAAGATGAGTCACCTATGGTGATAGCTGTCGAGTCAGAGCCGCATTGAAGAGGTGACCTAGACAGGGCGTCGCCATCAGAATGCTTGCGACCAGACTGGTAGGTGACCTGAATGTCGTTCTCTTGTAAGCGGAGGGCTCAACGACCAAGACGCCGAATGGGTACAACCAGCAAAGTGCGTGATGGCCCGTAACAACAGAAAAGGGACGACCGTAGAGATATGGGCGGAATTTCCCAATGGTCCAAATGATGGCCAAGCACTCCTTTTCGGTTACAGAATAATTTTTTCGGCCTTTGTTAAGGTGCGGCTGGCATAAGCAACAACGTACTCTGGGTAGCCGGGCTTTCGTTGTGCAACAACAGCGCCGAGACCTACACCGCTGGCATCAGTGTGAACTTCGGTAGGCGCCGCAGTGTCAAAATGGCGGAGAATTGGAGGCGACACTATGAAGGCGCCGAAGCATCGAAAAGGCCTCATCACAGTCGGACGTCCAAGACGAAAGAATGGCGTCACCGGCAAGGAGCTCAGTCAATGGCGAGATGATTGAAGCGAAATTGCGGACGAAGCGAAGAAAATGCCAGCACAGCCCTATAAAACTACGAAGCTCCTTTAGAGAAGTTGGCCGTGGAAACTCAGCTACTGCACGGAGTTTCGCAGGATCTGGACGAACACCGTCTTTCGAAACAACGTGTCCCAATATATGAAGCTGAAGAACCCCGAAGCAGCACTTTTTTCTAATTTAGTTGCAAGCCAGCGTTGGTCAAACACCTTAGCACCCACTCGATACGGTCCAAATGTGACGTAAAATCGTTTGAAAACAAGACAACATCGTCCAGGTAACAAAGACAGTCACGCCATGTGAGTCCGCACAGAATTGTGTCCATCATGCGCTGGAAGGTGGCCGGCGCGTTGCAAAATCCAAACGAAATAACATTAAATTAATAGAGGCCGTCAGGTGTCACAAAAGCGGTTTTTCGTCGATCGTGAGCTGCCATGGGTACCTGCCAGTAGTCCGAGCGCAGGTCCAGAGATGAAAAGAATTCAGCACCTTGAAGGCAATCGAGAGGGTCATCAATACGTGGAAGGGAGTACACGTCTTTTCGCGTTATCTTGTTCAATAGCCTGTGATCAGCGCAGAACTGGATAGAGCCATCCTTTTTCTTCACGAGAACAACTGGAGAATCCTAAGGGCTGTTCGAAGGCTGGATGACGCCGCGCTGGAGCATGTTATTAACGTGCTCGGTGATAACTTGGCATTCTGCAGCCGATACGCGATAAGGGCCCTGGCGTACCGGGGCGTGCGTACCGATGTCGACGCAGTGAGTGAGAACGAATGTGCGCCCCAAAGATGTCCGAGGAAAGCCGAATGAGGAACGGAAACGCCGAAATAAGCTGACGAGATGGTCGCGTTGATCTGCTGAAAGGCTGGAATCAAAGTAGCCAGAAAAAGCTGACGTGAAGGTGTCATTCTGTACAGAAGCAGCAAGTCAATAGTATCCAGCTGAAGTGCGGCTGGGTCTTCTGAGACGATGTCATAGCGTCATCAAAGGACTCGACATGACCAAGACATTCTCCACAAAAAAGCGTTGACGGACAAGGAAACGGGTTAGAGACGTACACGGCCCTGTAGCCACCACAGAAGGACAGAAGGGTGAAATGCAGGACTAAGCAACAGCGACCATTAGCGGCATGAGTCGGAGTGAAAAGAACTGTCGAATCAGAAACGCAGGCGCAGGAAACGGACACGAGGACGGTAGAGTAGGCGCGATGTCAGTATCTTCGGCCACGGTTACCTTATCGATGTGGAGCGGTGTGTCGGACGAGGCGGCAGGTGAAAGCCGAGACAATTCGATGCTGGCTCGGGCACAATCAATAATCGCATGATGACTGTTGAGAAAGTCGCAACCCAGAGAGCAGTGAGACAGCACAAGACAGTTCGTGAGAGCAGTGAGACAGCACAAGAAATTCGGCGACGTATAAAACACTCTGAATGACAATTCGAGTTGTGCACGCCGCAAGGGGTTGAATGATGAGCTGGCAGTTCGGAGAAAAATTTTCGAAGCCGGCGTCGTAACTTTAGGAAGTCGGTGGCAAAGGTTGGCACTTATAATACACACGGCGGCGCCAGGGTCTACAAGCGCGAGAACTGCAATGCAATCAACAAACACTTGGATAACGTTGGCCGGGAAAGACGGAGGACTTGCACAAGTAGAAGGAAACGCAGTTCTTGCCTCCGGAACTGCGGCTATTAGTTTTCTTCCGGGCCAGCAGGAGAGCGACGGCGAAGCGGCGAGAGGGGACGACGGCGATCGGCTAGAGGAGTGGGAGCAGCGGTCAGGATAAAAATGAGTCCGTAGAGGTGCCAGTAGCGGCAGGGAGAGGGGAAGGTTCATAATTGGAACTGTAGTTGGAACTGTACAGGCGGGGACCATTGCGGTACGACTGCGCGCGCTCGCGACAAAGCTGGGCGACGTATCCAGGAACGCCATATGAATAACAGATTGGGCGGCTGTCAGCGTTCCGCCATGGATTGTTCGCCGGGCGTCGAGGAGGCAGGTAAGGGCGGGGGCAGAGATGGTGGCGGTGGTTACGGGGCAGTATACGCGACAAGGCAGGGTGGTGGTCTGGCGGCGACAGCGGCGTACGTTAGCGGAGCTGTCACAGGCGTAAGTTGAGAGTTCGGCGGTAAAACTTCTGCAACTTGCGGCTGGATGGTGCGTCGAAGTGCAGGATCTAGCGATTGGGTGGCTGCAGCAGAAGCAGGGAGGAACGACAGTTGGCGAGCCACTTCCTCCCGTATAAAGGCCTTGATCTCGGGAAGTTATGTTGTGACGAAACGCTTCCCAAGCATTAAGTTTGGATTTGCGCCGGGCGCCCTAAAATCGTAAGCTAGGATGACTTACCAGTATGGGACAGTGATCTCTTCCACGTGTCCTAATGTATGCATCTCATCCCATGTTATACGTCAAACCATGACTCACAGAGTCAGATGTATAAAGCTCTAATAAATAAAACCCCGTAGAAAGGTCTGAGAACCGTCTTTCAAAGCACATAGGTTACACTTCTCTGCTGCGTTCTCAAGGACCCTTCTGCAGGTGTCACAGTGGTCACTACACCGAACAGTATTAGGAGCGTTAAACTATCCGCAAAATCAGTAAATGAGAGCCCGCTATTTTAAAGAAGTTCAAAAGAGCATCAATTGAGAATCCACGAGATGCGACCAAGAAAATATAACAGTAGCGCAGACATTACTAAAGGAAAGCTAGCAGGCCACAAACTCTTGAACGTCAGAATCACTGGACTGGATGAGGAAGGAGGGAGCGTCGTTCTTCGCACACAATATCGCCCCACCCAAGATAAAATTGGATGGGATGAGAGACAAATACAGCGCCTTTTAAAGCGAAAGCTTTACTAGCCCCATTACGCGGAAATCCGATCGTCGGCCGGTGGACTCCGGTATCCCGAAACGATGGCGTCTTCACGTTAATGACCCCAAGGTGGTCGAAATTAATCCGTAAACCTCCACTACGGCTCCTCTTTCTCCTTTACTACTTTGAATCCCAGCTCCCACCTTCCCTTATGGCGAGGATTAGATGTCCACAGAAACAAGTATGACCGATACTGCGCCTGTTCATTTCTGTGACCCAGTTATTAACATTCACGCAGACGGTTCGCAC
The DNA here is from genome assembly GCA_023969395.1 of Amblyomma maculatum. Classification (NCBI taxonomy): domain Eukaryota; kingdom Metazoa; phylum Arthropoda; class Arachnida; order Ixodida; family Ixodidae; genus Amblyomma; species Amblyomma maculatum. The sequence goes on along the minus strand of JAJIZL010022254.1, from coordinate 273,788 downwards.
CGCAGGGGGTGGAGGGGGCGCAGCGGAGGAGTAACTGATGCTGACGAGGCTTGGCTCACCGAAGCGGGACGGACGTTCCGCCGTCCCGTTCGTCCCGCCTTCAGATGCACTGCGGCGACAAAGAATAAAGCTTTCGTATTCTGACACGTAGGCGCTCCTATGTGCCTCTACCGAATTTTTGTTCAAACATTACCACTTTACAGCTAAGACATTTAACATTTTACCAATCTCTGTTACAGTCTCTCATTGCCAAACAAAAATTGCAGAACGATAAGGTGGTGTCAAATACGGTATCGCTTCTATTCTTCAGGATAAGTTTAAGCAACGTCCTTATTTTCATCAGCATTATCAAAATTTATTGCGTCTAAAGGTCCCATTAGGGACATTACATAAGGGGGGGGGGGGGTGGAATACAGAAGCATTCAGCATTCACGGCCTCATTTAGGTTCTTTAGTCTAGATGAGCACTTTTCCCTTCATTAAGCTGTGTCCGTGTACAGCGGAAATCCGCGCGTGCGAATTGCATCACGATGCGCGTCGTAGTACCGATGCGGCGAGAGGCCTGGTAAGGGCGGCGAAAGGCGGCCTAGGGCGAGGTTACAAAGCCATTCCATCCTTTCCGTCCTTTGGAGCATGACCATATGAATGATATGGTCATGCTCGAAAGGACGGGCATTTACCAGGACAAATACAGCGGATGGGAGTAGTCTTTCAGTAGTTGGATTAGGAGCTTCACCCGATTATAGCTGCCTTGCGTGAATCCTGGTTCCTTGTGTTTTTGCAAACCTGTTTTAGTGAAATAACTCTAGGTAATGCAAAAGTTAACCACCGGCGGAGTGCAACCGTTTGACCTTCAGCTCATCTTTCGTGTGAAAACATTTTTTTTATTTTTTTTATTTTTTTAAGCATACTGTAAGCCTTGCTGGGCTCTTACAGAGTGGGTGAACTAATGGGACCGTTATACAAAATGCAAAATTTATTTATTTATGTTTTTATTTTACAAGTACTGCCAACCTTATGCAAGGTCTTCGGCAGGAGTGGGTGGTCATGACAATACAAAATGTGTATATGTGGCAAGCAAGTGCACATCAAAATAACAGATGGTCACAAAGACAAAACTTCGCGTGGTTCTTTTCCCATTGCTCACTGTGACCGGAAAGAAAAACACAATGTGTCATGGGTATAACTGGTGGATATGGGGTACAAAAACAGGTTCACAGCAGATTATAATACACTTTGGTTTTTACTCAGGGGTGCATCTGTGAAAGCATCAAGAGTGGAGCATTCAACAGTTTGGGCATCCATTGTATTCCAGTTGCGTGTCGTTCTGGGAAAAAAATTGTTCTTGAACTCGTTGGTTTTACAAGTGAAATCCTTGACCTTTTTGCTATGGAATGATCGAGCAGTAGGCGCATTTACGAGTTGAATGTTTTTGTCTATTCGTGTTTTGCATTGTGCGGTAGGTAATAAAACGTTAGTCTCAGAAACACACCAAAAATGGAAAACATACGCAATGCAACACTATAATGGACATTCAATTTGTCGCATGCGGAACACTGAAAAGAACTGCAAAGCGACCCAATAAAAGAACACTCAAGTCAGCCATTCCACTCAAGGAATAGCAGCAACAATAATCTGTCGTCGTCTAGCTTATCACGAGTCAAACAGAAACATGGATACCTTATGTCGAGTATATACTTGAGCCGTATTAACTACGATTCGTAAGATTGATTTATGTAATTGACAAAAATGAAACATTTGCTAAACTTTCTGATCAAACATTTGCTAAAATTTCTGATCATGTGTGTTTGTATTGCTTATCTGACATATAGTAAATGCAATGAACTAATTTTAAGTCCTAAATATTCGCGGTAATTAGTTAATTGTGTATATGTTGTGACAACAAAAATTTCAGTAGTAACGTCGAAATTTTCGTAAGAATGTACACAATAGGAATATTTTAAGACTTTAAAAAAGCTTTCGATTCCATTCAGCACCCAATACTATTTCACAAATTATACAAATACGGTATTACAGGAGTCACTCTTAAACTAATAAGAAGTCAAATCGGCAGCAGTACACAGATATCACAAATGCGAAATCAAGTAAAGGTGAAATACATTATGGAGTACCACAAGGATCTATTGTTGGGCCACTGTTATTTTTACTTTATATAAACGATATAGTTAACGTGACATCTACACCAGAAATAATATTGTATGCTGATGAAACTAATGTATTTTTCTCGGGACGAGATCTGGATGCTCTGCAGATAGATGCCAATACATGGTTGAAAAATTTATCTGTATGGCTATATGCGAATAAACTGCAATTAAATACAAAGAACACTAAGTACATTGTTTTCAGAGCACGTAACAAGGACATTAGACATGAAGCAGTGATTCACTTTCGCGGTGAAGCTATCGAACGTGTCATAACACATAAATTTCTTGGCGTCATATTTCATGAGCACTTAGACTGGTCACCTCACACAGATAAAGTACGTACAGATATATCTAAATCTATCGATATTATATACAGACCTAAGAGTCTATTGCCCACCTGGCTGAAAAAAAACAGCTATATTACACAATGGTTCATTCGCGTTTTCACTACTGTCTTCTTGTTTGGGGCACAGCTCCTAAAACAATCTTAGAACGCATATACTTATTCCAAAATAAATTTATACGGTTGGTAGAAAATGCACCTTACCTCAGCTATACTCATCCATTGTTTAGAAAATGCCAGTTGCTTACCAAATGGAATGTCATAAACAAAAAGACAGCGTTAGTCGCTTATTTAGAAATGCGTTCCGATCCTCTCGCATTTTGCCACAAGTGCATCGCCAAAGTACACAACTACAACACGCGACACACACAAATTTCAATAAGCAACAATTCGCACTAACTACGGCACCCAGAGACTCACATACAGAATTTCAGTTCAGTTCAGTTCAGGCGTTCAGTCGTGTCCGACTCTTCGTGACCCTATGGACCATGTCACGCCACGCTTTCCGGTCTCTCACTATCTTCTTAACAACACATAGCTTCATCTGCAATGCCTCGAGAATGCCATCTAACCATCGCGATCGCTGCCTACCCCTTCTCCGGCGACCCTCAACCTTTCCCAACATCAAATCTTTCTCCAGCGACTCCTCTCTTCTCATCAGATGACCAAAGTAGCTGAGCTTTAACTTTAGAATTTGACCCTCCAATGAGCAGTCAGGGTTTATGGTCGACAATATCGACTGATTTGATCTTCTGGCAGTCCAAGGAACTCTTAAGAGTCTTCGCCAGCACCACAATTCAAACGCGTCAATTCTTCGGCGGTCAGCCTTTTTCACAGTCCAACTCTCGCATCCATACATCACAACTGGAAAGACCATAGCACGGGTTATACGGATCTTGGTTGGCAGACTAATGTCTCTGCTCTTTACTAGGCGGTCAAGGCTAACCATTGCTCTCTTTCCCAGAAGCAGGCGTCTCCTAATTTCATGGCTGCAGTCTCCTTCCGAGGTAATCTTGGCGCCCAAGAACAGAAAATCTGTCACAGCTTCCACTTCTTGTCCATTGATGCTCCAGGACTTGATAGGGCAAGACGCCATGATCTTCGTCTTTTTAATGTTCAGTTTAAGCCCAAACTTCTCACTCTCTTCTTGTACGCGCATCAGAAGTCTCTTGAGATCCAATTCACTTTCTGCCATTAAAGTGGTATCATCCGCATATCTAAGGTTGTTGATGCGTTTTCCAGCGATCTTCACTCCAGCTGAAGACTCGTCCAGACCTGCCTTCCTCATGATGCACTCTGCATATAGGTTAAATAGGCAGGGCGACAGTATGCAGCCTTGCCTCACCCCTTTCTCAATCGGAAACCAATCAGTAAGACCATGCCCAGTTCTGACTGTGGCCTCTTGCCCTTCATAAAGGTTCCTGAGGATACAGATGAGGTGAATTGGAACTCCCATCTCTTGGAGAGCTTGCCACAATCTGCTGTGATCTACGCAGTCAAACGCTTTCGCATAAAGGACTGGCCATAGGGTTTTCTTGGCAGGAAATACTGGAGTGGGTTGCCATTACCTTCTCCAGTGAATCACATTTTGTCAGAACTCTCTGCCGTGACCTGTCTATCTTGGGTGGCCCTACACAGCAGAGCTCACGACTTCATCGAGTTTCGCAAGCCCCTCCGCCACGACAAGGCAGTGATCCATGAAGGGGATACATTATGGAATACAGAATTACAATTTTTTAAATGATCATCATCCTGCTTTAAACATTATTTATGAAAGGAAGTCTTTGAAAGTTTGCAAAAAGAATATTGTTTTGTACCTGTTGTCGCTCCACGCGTAATCATTTTATTCACTTATCTAGTTTTTTTATGTTCTTTTTCGTTCGTCACCATAAAGGCGTTTCATCACGTCTGATTATGAATTATGCAGTGGGTGTGTGCTTTCTGCTTTGAATGTGTTGTGCTCCTGAGTTGGGGCAATAAGCGGGCAGATTCTTCGCCTTTTGGTCTGTCCCCTAGACAACTGTAACTGTTGTTGTCTGAAATAAAAACACTTTGAAAAAAGGATACACATGTACAGCCCACATGCAAGTACAGAAAAAAACACAATGTTTTTTCGCATTTTTGACACACTTGTGCATATACTGCGACTGTGATGTGAATAAAAATGGACATACTGACATTTGTGCTACGAAGTCACCATATATATTTCAAAACGTCTTGATGGTAAAAAAAGAGAATAAGTATTGAAAAAGTGAGTTACGTTCATCTAATTTTGTTTAACCACTGATAAAGCTCAGCCATTTTTTTTTGTGTCGCATCACCTTCCTTTGCGCCCGGTATGTTTTCATTTTGCGGCATTGAGATTCCTTGGTTGAAGCCCTAGAATTGCAATCTTAATAGCCTCGACCTCATGGTTTGCTCCACCGCCACTTCTCAAGTTGTGCTGTTCAGAACCTCGTATTGGTTTTGTGTGCCTTTTACCCGCACTCGGAGCGCGTCACTCCTAGCGGGAGACAGTTAATTGCGCACCCTTTCTTTAAACGCATGGTCTTTAAACTCAAAAATGCTGAAATTCATTGTAATTTCGTATGTATTAATTTATCAAACATTTATGACCATTTGGCCATATGACCATTTATGACCCAGAGATTACAAGACGCGAAAAATAGCTCCAGGTTATTATTAAAGTGACATTCAATCCTGCGGTAATTACCTGCTAACCTCATTAACGATGAATTCCAAGTAAAGCATCAAAGCATGTAATTTCTGCAAATAGCATTCATTTCCGAGAGATCAAGTGCACAACATGGACTGCAAATTACTTTTTCTTGTGGAACTATTTTTTTTTACAAAATCTTTTTTCTTAAAGCTGTTAAGTAACATGACACTATCTGCGTATTTCTATACTCTGCAATGCTTCGAATTGTTCTATGGGGAGGGTAATAGTTCATTATACGAACGGCTTCTTTGTTAAGGCAGAACATTTCTGTATTCTAGAAACAAGGAATTTGTGTTGGCTGACGTGTTCCATCTGTCATTCGTGAGATTTTCTTCGCTAATTTTGGACGACTGCTTCAGTCTCAGTTTAGCGATGAGAGGGTTGTGCAAATGTTTAAATGTGTCAATGATTTCCTTGTTGTTCTAAAACTTTCGCCTATAGACGACTCTCTTTTAGTTGCAGACTCGATCAGGCTGAATATGCGCATGCGCACCTCGATCTGCTCCCTCCCCTCTCGGCATATATCCGGCATACATGCTGCCAACCCGTGAATAGCATAAAGGACCACTCCACTACCCATCACCTTTTATGGGCTTGGCAGCGCAACAGCGATGGCCACGTCCGCCCACCTGCGTCACCTTGTATGTTGCGCAGGTAAATTACTGTTACCCATTGCTTACAAAGCGTACCAGTCATGCTGCGTTACTTATGCTGCTAAGCCCACAATGTTGTTTAACGAATGCTTATAACTGTCTCAGTGTCTTCCATCAATTACTAATCTTGGCAAGTGACGTCGAGCAAAATCCCGGGCCTCCACAACCCGCTCTACTGATGAAACAACGGAAGCCTTGAATGAATTACGTTCTAGGCAAGCAGCTTTGTTAGACGAAATGAAAGGCATTCGTTCCAAATTAACCGAGAATGATAAAACATTCGAAGAAATTAAAACAATACTCGTCAAAATTGAAAAAGATTGTGCATCATTAGCCGCAATTCGGGTTATATTAACGATGTGCGAACACTTGCGGAGCAAAACTCGGATGAAATTGCAAATCTCTCTTTCAAAATGGCTGATTTTAAGGATAGATCACGCAGAAACAATTTATTATTTTTCGACTTCTCAGACACTGACAAAGAAACATGGGCCAAATCTGAAAAGTGGATTTCAGAGTTATCTAGGGAAAAACTCGACGTCACAATCAGACTCATGGAAAGTTTCAAAGCGACAGGAAACGGCCGATCATCGTTAAATTCGCTCACTTTAAAACTAGAGAAAAAATTCTTTCCTGCGCTAAGAAACTAAAACACAGTGACTGCAGAATTTCGAAAGACTACTCAAAACCTACTCTCTTGGTCAGGAAACAATTACTAGAATTTGCAAAACTTCAACCAGAAACATACAAACTCCGCCATGATAGACTAATCATTGATAACACTGTCGATATTTTCGAGCATTCCTCACGGAAAGTCTCACGAAGCACTTCGCGTGATAACCGCGGCTCATCAACACGCTCCGATTGTTCTTTTCGGGGACTTTGACTTTCCTTCAATAAACTGGCCTGACCTTCCCACCACAACATGTAAAGATAACATCGAAATCGATTTTATTAACACATGTCTAACCTTTGGTCTGTACCAGCTCGTATCAAACCCGACAAGACAAAGCAATCATTACTCAAACATACTCGGCCTCGTATTAACTTCCCACCCTGATAACGCTCCGCCACTTCTTCATTTACCAGGACGCAAGGATCATTCCGTAATTCAAGCCGCGTACACCTGCCAGTTGTCATGCACAAAACAATACGCAAAACATTAACACGGTACGACAAAGGCAATTATGCACCCATTAATTCCTAAGTGATTTCTGCATGTGGTTTCTCCAAACAATTTCAGAGCGATCAATTGAAGATAACTGGTCCCTTTTGAGAAGCAAGATGTATCAACTTATAGATAAACACGTCCCTACTATCACCGTCACCGTCACTGAAAACCCATCGTCGCCATGGTTCAACAAAGAGCTGAAACGCCTCAGAAACAAAAAGAAAAGACTTTTTCGATCCGCAAAACCTTCTGACACCGCATATGTATAGGAAAGATATTATTCTGTAGATAAAACATACTTATCCTTATCAGGCAAAACTAAAAGTACATTTTTCTCGTCAGTTCTACCTTCCATGTTGCATACCAACCCCCGCAAGTTCTGGAAAACTATAAAACTTATCACATTAAAACCTCTAGCATTGCATGACGACTTCAACAACCTTATCCCGGAACACGTATCTAGCCATGCTCTTAACAGCTTTTTCTCTTCAGTTTTTACGAGAGAATCGGACGGGGACCTACCAGAATTCCCAGCTCTCGGCCACCCAGTTATGCCACAGATTACATTTGATGCTAATGGCATCATGAAACTCGTTGAATCATTGAAACTTACATCTTCATCTGGTGTTGACAGCATAAATTCTGAAATTATAAGAAATAGTAAGAACATTGTAAGTGTTATATTGTGCCACCCCTTTCAGCAGCCCGTATCAACAGGTGTCCTTCGACAAGATTGTAAAGTTGGTAAGATCATTGCGGTCCCCCAAAAAGGCTCACTTGTTTCATGTAAAAAAATAACCGCCCCATTTCACACACAAGCGTCTGTTCGAAACTAATGAAAAATATTATTTATTCGCATATTGTCAAATTCTTTGTCTCCGTAAATTTTTTTTCATACTAACCAGCATGGTGTTTTGAAATGACGTTCACGTGACTCCCAATTGGCTCTCTTTATTAACGACCTAAGCTCAAACCTTGACCAAAATGTTCCTGCTGACACTCTCTTGATTTCGAAGAAGCTTTCGATAAAGTACCGCGTACAAGGCTGCCACTAAAGCTATCGTGCCTAAATCTTAACCCGTTCGTATTGGAATGGCTGTGTTACGTTCTGTCTAGCAGAGAGCAATTTGTCTATGCTAACAATTGTTCATCTCCTCGGTCATTTCAGGTGTTCCCCAAGGTACTGTCCTGGGACTCTTGCTTTTCCTCATATACATTACCGATCTTCATTCCAATATTTCCTCTACTATCCACTTATTTGTTGACGATTGTGTAATTTACCGCCCAATCACTAACAGTACTGACGTTGGCATTCTTCAGCAAGATCTTAACCAAATCGAAGCTTGGTGCCAACATTGGTTAATGTATCCTAATATATCCAAAACATGTTTCATTTCATTCCATCGTCGGCAGATGCATACTACTTCTAAATACGCTCTTTTTGGTTCTGAAGTGTCGTCCGTCTCTTCCTGTAAATACTTGGGTATTACTGTAACGCAAAACCTAACATGGTGATCTCATATCATGAACATCGCTAACAAGGCTAATCGGACGCTTGGTTTCTTACGGCTCTATCTACATTTTGCCACCCCATCCATCACATCATTACCATACCTAACTTTTGCCCGCCCTAAATTTCAATATGCTTCACCTATATGGGATCCTCACCAGTCTAACCTCTCTTTAACCTTAGAAAAAATACAAAATCGTGCTATCCTTTTCATTTATTCTGATTATTCATACTGCACAAGTGTGTCTGCTTTAAAATCTAGAGCCAATTTACCTAGCCTCGAAAGCCGACGGAAAATGTCGCGATTGTGCCTATTTCATGTGTTTTATCACTCATTTTTAGGAGAATCAGTCATATCACCTGCTTATCGCCTCTCAAGCCGTATTAACCACCATAAGACCGTCTGCGCCCCCTCCGCAGGACCTACCGCTCATTCTCGATCTTTTTCGTCAAGTCATCCCTTGACTGAAATGATCTACCACAGGACGCCGTGCATTATATCAACGCCATCCATTTTACAAACGCTATCAAGACCATTGTTGTTTAACTCTCATGCCCATCTCTCATGTAATGCCCCATACCAGGGGCCTTTCAGGTATCAAATAAATAAATAAACTATAGGCTGTCGATAACCGAGTTCTGCGAGTTTGTAATGTTGCCTCAACGCGCGATATCTAATGGCGCATCTTCATCACGGTTGGCGGTCAAAGGTGTGCGGCTAATTTTCCCCGCGCACAAGGCGAAAGTGGGGCATAGACATAAGCGCCCACCCATACGGAGTCACCCTGCCTCAGTAAACACAGCGCACGCTGGCGATGTCTACCAACTGCGTGCGCGCCGCTATCGATTTATGCGGATAAACTGCGCCGACAGAGCCGCCAAGCAACAGCTGCCGTGTGGCACACGGACCCTGATCCGGACTCTGGCAATCCCCGCAACCCCTCGCCCCACCCCCACCGTCTGAATATCGGGACCCCTCCCTCACTCCCCTCCCAACATCGGCCCGTAGGAAACCTTCTCCCTAAGCCAGCGCAGTGGGAACCCCCTCCTCCCAACGTCGGCCCATTGGGAATAATGGCGTAATTTGGATCCCGCTAGTAGCGCTCTCGTCCTCGCCATCGATTACCCGACACGCGCGCGAAAGGCGCGCGATACGCGGGCAGCGGCTGCGCGCCGTAGAATAACAGCGCGACGTGCGTGCGCGTTCGCTGGCAGGGAAAGAAACTGAAAACAACAAAGAGAGATATTAGGACTGCAGGCCACCCTCTCCTTCGTGGCAGAAAGGAGAGCGATTGGTGGAAGGCTTGGCCTCGCTAGCCAAACCACTGCTCCCTCACCCCAAACGCCGCTGACGCCGTGATCCATAAGGCGTACACTCGGCTGTGGTCTGTTCTCGCAACGCGAAAAACGAAAATGCATGTTAAATCACTGTAATGAAGCTTCAAGATTAAAAAGGTAGAGATTGTTGGATCAAGTTAAGAGGAGGCTCAAGCTGCTCTTTAGGAAGAGACAATAAGCTCATTTAACAGAGCAGTTTCATTCCACGAATAATTATATATATATATATATATACACCTGCACTTATTTACAAAATAGGTTTATCGGAAAATAAAGGAGCTGTATATCTCGTAGTTCTCGTTAAAGACTTCAACCCGTAAGTGAAGGGACACCGCCTCAACTACGCGCCACAATTTGTCCTACCGGTGGTAAAGTGGTTATGACGCTCAACGGCTGACGCAAGGATGCAAGATCGTATCCCTGCCGCGACGGTCCCTTTTCGACTGAGGCGAAAAGCAAGGCACCCGTGTGCTGTGCGATATCAGTTGCTCTTTAAAGAAGCGCCGGCGGTCGAAATTTGCAGAGCCCTCCACTACAGCATCTCTCGTAGCCTGAGTTGGTTTTAGACATTAAACCCCATAAACTTAACCAAACCATTTTCCTGCTCCGTTTCGAACATGTTCGAGAAAACCCCTGTCTTAACTGGGCTACAGCGACGGCGTTTTGACCGATCGAGCTGCGTACGCTCTCGATCAAATTGCTTTTGAAAATTGCTTTTCGAAAAAGGCACAACTCTAACAAATAGTTTGCTCCCGTACTGGAGAGGCTGAGCGATTGCAGTAAAGCAAAGGGAGAGGCAACTTTCTTCGCAATGTCCCCTGGGAAGAAATTGAGATATGATGCGACTGTCAAGTCCTATAGGACTCGTACTTGTACCGTATCACTGCCGAGGCCGCGAATATTGTGTCATGGCTTGAGTGGTACTGTTTTTGCTCATTTCGAAATATGGACTCCGGCGGCAAAGGACGGGGTACATTCAAACCGCAGATTGGTTAGAGAATTGAGGAGGGCAATAGATGTTTTCCTATTATGCTCGGAAGTCTGTTGCGGCTGTACCAATAGGGTAAGCGCAAATATTTCTAGGAGATAGGAAATCTAACCGAGCCATCACAGAGGTGGCTGTTTTAAAGGAGAAATCGAAACATTGTCCTGGTGTTCCGTAGACATTAAAAGGGTGAACGTAGAGGTTTGGGAGAAACTTCCCAAGGACAGAGAGAATTGTAAAGCACTGTTTTTGTTTCGTGAAACAAGTGGATGCATTTTTCAGTGTAGGACGATAGCATACGTTGCTACATATTCGTCTAATCCAGGATGTCCGAGCACAGCACTCTGCAATTAGCGGCCACGTGTACTTCGCTGGTCATCGTAGCAGTGCCGGAAGTGTGGTCGCATCAGGACTAAAGAGGCGTAGTCCCACTCTTTCGAACAAGGCGATGCCAAGTGCGATTGATTAGCAAGGACGTTACGTATACGCGCTCCGCAACGAAGCGGGAAATGAATCCGCATGCGCAGAAACCAAGATGTCTCGGCGGTGGTAGGCGTGCACTTTCATTATTCTACTCTTGTCCTCACTGCATGGAATGAGCCACAAATATCTCTTGTTTTCTATACAACTGGACGATTTTGAAGAATCTAAGCCGAACAATAACCCTAACAGTATCTGATCGCCATAGCAACGGCATACATTCTCAAGCTTTTGCTGGCATTTAGATTTTACTCAGTTTTTGTACATTTTGTCTTGCAATGCACAGGATGGGAGAGCGACTTTCCTTCTCATCAGTATTCACAGTTTTTAAAAATAGCCCTCGTATTCTTTACTTCTTGTTACTAGATGGCGCCACTCTTCACGCTGCACTGGAAGCACACGACACATCAAGCTGTCTACAACGCACGCAACCCAATGAGCTGCACGTATGTACATACTTAGTATGTACATACGTGCAGCTGTCGATCAGGAGCTTAGAAATTATCGCAGTTCGCAAGCGCCATTAAGTTTCCGAAGGGCAGTAACAGCTTGAAATTTGGCGGTGTCTAGCGACCACCTGTCTATGGCATAGTTCTGAATGAACTTGGTTTTCGCGAGAAGAGTGTAGACGTTTTTCAACTTCAACTCCAGGCCGCCGATAGTAATGCAGGTCAAGACAGTATTAATGCAGCAATGGTTCGTTTCAAATTTGATCGAGGTAGCAGAGGCGTGTCTTACATTTCGCTGGATAGCCCCCACCATACGCAAGAATGTAGACCAGCAGTAGCGGTTCATTTAAACTGGCCGTAGAATTTCACAAATCTGGCTTTATGCGTTTATTTGATTGTCTGTACAAATTATATTTCCGTCACAAAAATTACGCAAAATTACGTCACACCTAAGTACCCAAAGCGAAAGAGGGAAAGAGGCGGCACATTTTGCTCGGCCCGCCTCTCCGTCAAAATGCGCCAGCCTCTCGGGGAGCTACGTCCACTAGTGAAACAGGCCGACATCGGCCTGTCTTCGCAACATCTGAGATGCAGACAGTTCACGAGGTGTCTCACTTGGATCATCCATGAAGGCAGCTGCCGTTGAATTGTGGTGAGCTATTGCGATCCGAAGAGACATCCGAGGCTATCAGACAGAGCGCTCCAGCGTAGCTACGGTTGAGTGACGTCATGACTGTCAAGTGACTAGGCAGAGGGGACCGAGAAATTATGTCTGTTTCGGTGGCGGCGGCGGCGGAGAGGCGTCATTTCACTCTTAATGCGCATGTTTTTACTAAAGAAAGCTCAAAAATTATACGAGATTATAACAGAGCTAATGCCTCGTCAATAACAGCCGAGTTTGAGTCTTTCATTACAAACTACGCACTGAAATTTTCACGAAGAACAATTGATGAAAACTGGTCTCTGTATAAAAACAAACGTCTGTCGATAATTGACCGCTACGTACCCAGAAGAAGAGTGCGTTCTAACCCCCGATCCCCATGGTTTATTAATGCGCTAAATCGTCTGCGCAAAAAAAAAAAGAAAAAGAAACGGTTCTTTCGCAGCGCTAAAGCTACAAATCATCCTGAGCATTGTTTTCTTTATCACCGCATTGCCAGTAAATATTGTTCGGCAGTAGCCACTGCAAAAACACATTTCTAAATAACACTCTGCCATTGTTTCTGGTTTCTAACCCACGGAAGTTTTGGTCTATTGTTGCAGGTACTAAAAAGAATGTTCTCTAATTAATACAATCAGACGTGCTTGTTCCAACTCACGAGTGCTACGAAATCCTGAATAATACCATCTCATCATTTTTTCTGCGATCAATAAAGCCAGATTTACCATTCTAATCGTCTCCAAGTTTTCCGCCTATTAATCCTATCTTTCTTGACTGGGTTGGCATCGGCAAACTTATCAGAAATCAATCAATTTCTTCATCCTGTGGTCCCGACTTCAATAATTCAAAAATTCTAAAATGTACTGAAGTTTTTTCAAGTGTTATTTTATCAAAGATTTTTGACCAGTCCTTACAGCTTTCTACCCTGTCCAAAGACTGGAAGGTGGGAAAGGTAGCACCGGTCCATAAATCAGGTGACACTCATTCCATCAACAAATATCGACGAGTTTCATTGACATGCATCCAAGTAAAATATTAGAGCACATAACTTATTCGCACCCCATTAATTTGCTCGAGATCAATTCCTTCGTTATCAATGCACAGCATGGATTTAGACAATTGTTTTCCGGTGAAACCCAACTCCTGTCTTTTACTAACGACTTGTTTATTAATGTAGATCAGCAAATTGATACTGACTGTGTATTTCTGGACTTCTCGCGAGCTTTTGATTCTGTTTCTCATGATTACTCATTTTCAAAATTTCCCTTCTTAATATTGACCCGAACGTATTTGCATGGATTAAGGATTTTCACTCTAACAGAACCCTGTATGCAACCCCTAATGATTATACCTCTAGACCTTGTTCAGTAACCTCTGGTGTACTGCAAGGATCGGTACTGGGGCCCCTGCTTTTTCTCACCTACATTAATGACCTTCCTAACGGTCATCATCATCATCAGCTTGACTATACCCACTGCAGGGCGAAGGCCTCTCCCATATTTCTCCACTTAACCCGGTCCTGTGCTAGCTGCATCCACTTGACCCCTGCGAACTTCTTAACCTCATCCGCCCACCTAACTTTCTGCCGCCCCCTGCTACGCTTTCCTTTCCTTGGAATCCAGTTTGTTACCCTAAGCGACCATCGGTTATCCTCTCTTCGCATTACATGTCCTGCCCACGCCCATTTCTTCTTCTTAATTTCCACAAATATGTCGGTAACCTGAGTTATTTCTCTGACCCACTCTGCACGCTTCCTAGCTCTTAATGTTACCCCTACCAGTTTTCGTTCATAGCCCTCTGGGGAAAAGGAAATAACAAGAAGAATAAGATTGGGATGGAGCGCATTTGGCAAGCACTCGCAGATTATGACTAGCAGCTTACCGGTATCGCTCAAGAGGAAAGTATACAACAGTTGCATCTTGCCTGTACTCACCTATGGGGCTGAAACGTGGGGGCTAACCAAGAAAGTTCTACTTAAGTTGAGGACAACCCAGAGGGCTATGGAACGAAAAATGGTAGGGGTAACATTAAGAGATAGAAAGCGTGCAGAGTGGGTCAGAGAAATAACTGAAGTTACCGACATTCTAGTGGAAATTAAGAAGAAGAAATGTACATGGGCAGGACATGTAGTGCGAAGAGAGGATAACCGATGGTCGCTGAGGGTAACAAACTGGATTCCAAGGGAAGGAAAGCGTAGCAGGGGGCGGCAGAAAGTTAGGTGGGCGGATGAGATTAAGAAGTTCGCAGGGGTCAAGTGGATGCAGCTAGCACAGAACTGGGTTAAGTGGAGAAATATGGGAGAGGCCTTCGCCCTGCACTGGGTATAATCAGGCTGATGATGATGATGATGATGATGATGATGATGATGATGATGATGATGATGATGATGATGATGATGATGATGATGATGATGATG
>JAJIZL010022254.1:185352-249693 GCA_023969395.1 Amblyomma maculatum | reverse complement strand
ATATATATCACGCGGCGCGGCGGAACGCCGACGCGCCGTCGCCGTGCCGAGCCACATGCAGCGAAAAACTGGCGGCGTCGGCAGCGTCGGCGCCCGAGTGAGAAAACGCACGACCTGGGCCGATTCAGCAACACACTTTTCACACTAAATGACATTTCAAGAGCAACACATAAAATAGGCAGCGTCTCAACTTGCGCCCGACAGCGCTTGTATACTGCCTCCGAGTGTACGTCCGATGCCGTAGCAACAGCATACTGCAGGCGCGTCTCTCTGAAGCAGGGTTTGAACCAGTGTTGAGCGGAACGTCAAAAAAGCGCCTGCTTTAGCTGTATTATCAGAGTAGGCAAAATCGCAACGCTTACAGCACCTTATGGCGGGACCTTGCCAAAGCAGTGCCGCCCGCTGGCGCAGCGGACGACAGTGCTCTGTAATGCGCTGCTCCCTAGTCGTCGCTAGGCCTATTTTGTTTCGGATCGATGGTACAGTACGTGAAACGGCGCTATAAAATTCCTTCATGCTATTCGCCGCGAGATCGACCTAGAGGTGGCGCCACCGTCACTCCGGTAGTGTGGATCGGCAGCCGGCGGCGCTCGCAGAAACGCGCGCTGGCTAGGTCTGCTTCCGAGTTTACGGCGGGTTTGTTGGCGATGAAAACGTGTCTTCTGCAGTATTTCTGTAATATTGCAGAAAAAAATTCAAGGATTTCGCCAATGCAGCAGAAGAAGAGCGGATTTTAGGAAAACAAAGCACGCAACCCCCAGTCTTCTAGATTTACTTTGCACGTTTCTTGCGCTGTACCGCGCTCACGCGCGTAATGCTTGGGCCTGCCTAATGACAGCTTTGTTTTTCTTATCGACTTTTAAACAGTTTGCACGTGTATCATGCGAGTGAGACCGGCGAATTTAGTGTCAAGCCCACGCAGATACAAGGCATCCTGGTTCACTATATCGTACTTGATTCGAGGATTAAGCAGGTTAAATGTAGCATTGGCAGCGCACTGCATGGCGAGTTGCTTTAGACTGAGTGCACATCAACTCTGGCCCAGACAACCACGCACAAGTATTCCCCAAAAATGAGATCACGCCGACACTATACAGGAAACCTCGCCGCACAGGAAAGCTGATTGTTCACGTGTACAGTGCTGAGTGGATTGAATTTGCCGAGATGCTTTTTGCGGCCACTGTCATAGAGTGTGATAGTGTATTAATGCATGCGCCACTAACTGTAAATGATTTCCTGAAACCGAGGAAAGCATAAGGGATTTCTGATGTGTAATGTTAATATATAACGGTAAATTAGTAGTGTAATTATTTTGTTTTGCAATGCGAATAAATTTCACCCTGTGAGAGAACTTTTACACACTTGACAGAATTTACAATAATCAGCGATTAATTTTCAGTAACGTTGAAGTGCAAGCTACGAATTACTCGCTGCGAAGACATCGTTATAAATTGCGCATGGGCACTCATGTTCTGGGAAGCAATTTTACAGGCTGCAAATTTTTTTGTCACTAATTATTTAGCAGTGACTAAATCTTATGCGAAGTAAAATATTAGGGTTGCTTCCAAAACAGATGCCGGATATAAAACTATTCCGAAAGAAATGGAGGTCATCTTATCATGCGACTATAAAATGTATTTATTCCCGAACTAAACACTGATATTTAAACCCGCATGAAGCTGTTTTACTCCCCTTGTCAGAAATGACGAGTTTTGTCGGAAGACAGCACTTGGACAAAAAGGGATTCTAATGATTATAATAGGCTACCAGTAGAGTACATTGATCTAGGTGTATTATGTAATATTTAGGGTAACAATTAGGTGCAGGGAATATGTTTCTAAACATTCGAGCATTTCTCTAAAGCAAAATGTGCTCACTAAAACTATTACGGATGCACAGAGCCTTCAACAACAAAAGAAAAGAAATGTATATTGGTCCGGGTTTAACGCATGAAAGCGGCATCGGCTATGACGGATGATTGCAGAGGCTGGTTTTGGAGTCTTTTTTTTTCGTTATTAACATAACATTTACCACTTGGGATTGTTTATTGTGCAGTCAAATCCCACAGCAGAGGAACGCCTTTCGAACCGGTTGTGATTGAATCCCCCGTTCTCGAAATCAGCAGTCGAGTGCCCTTACCATTGAGACACCGCAACAGAGGTTCAAAAGGAAAAAAAAAAAACAAAGTACTCACACAACTCTATCGTGCATATAGACGGCATAGCAGGCATAGAGTGGTCTGTTCAAACTGCATTCTGCTATATGAAGCTGTCTGCTGTGGCATATGTTTTAGTAGCTGCGGTATTCCAACAGAAACGGGAATATGCGATTTCTGAGCGTTTGCATTAACTTTTATTGACGGCAACGACCTCTTTTGCTTTGACACGGCGGTAACGACAGTACCACTTCGTTTGAGACATTGCATGTCACAGGATCTCAAGTACCGAAGACCGCGATGGACGATGTCCTTATCCAAGCATGACATGCTCGATGCGGACAAGCATATATATTTTTTAAAGAAGCGTGGGGTTATAGACTGTTCATATTTATTTTGCAAGAGGCATATAGGTAAGCAAAAGCTCACACGAACTGCGAAACAAGCAAACACACTCCTGTACACGCCGCATGCGCGCGCGTAAATCACTGCGGGCTGGCACGCGACGCGAAAACGCATCCACACTGAGTAGGTTTCGCCGCTGAGCCACAAGGTGGCGACTCTGCTCGATCTCGAGGCCAATAGTAAATGGTCTACTCATAGAACTGCCTAACTCTTAATTTCATTCTCTAACAATAAGAGCAAAATATGATTAATTTCGGCTCCACTTTTTAGCGGAGGCGGCGAGCAGCGGACCGGAGCAGCCATGCCGCAATGGCGGCAGCTGGTTGTGAGCAGAACCTTGCTTGCATCGCAGCTATCGTTTCTATATCAGCCACTCGGTATGACTCACCGATCCTCAGAAAGGATTCAGTATTGACATTTCGCTTTTAATTTACGGGAACAGCAAACTTTAGCACACGTTTCTAAAGTTTTACGTATCATTGGCGGGCACGACTCGGAGCTGCAGCCGGCGCGGCGCCATAGAGCTATGCGCGGAGCGGCAGCAAGTGCTGACATCACACGGTTGTCGCGCCAAGGAGCGACCGTTCGCCCGGCCGCCAGCAAAAATATCTGGCCCGGCTTGATAGCCGACGAACGGGGGGCGCAAGGTTTGCTGCGGGAAACTCGCTCCATGTGGGTCGGCCTTTAGGCGACCATTAATTAGCTCTGAAAATATTCTATAAGATGTGACACATGGAAATTGATAAATTGCAGGTAATGTGCATGAGTGTCATATGGATGAAGTATACCTAGAAATGTACATTACACATTGCACATGAGAGTACAGATTTCTAAACCTGTCATGTCTATTGACAAGTTTTAGAGGCATACACTGTCTATAGTACTTCTATAGACAAAAGTTTGCTGGTTTCATTGACATTCGTCTACTGACAATCTTAAGACATTGGTCTACTAAAAATAAATGGTCATAAATTTATAGACTTCATATAGACCAATGCTATTAATATAATAGACAATAATCTGTAAATAATCTATAGAGAAATGCCTACTGGTAGTCTAAGAATGCATGTCTATAGATGTATGTAGACGGTCTGTCAATATTGTCTATAAACCAATCTCTAAGAGAAGTATATGGCCATAAATCTATAAATTCTCCATATACCTGTCTAAAAGTTATGTCTAAATTATCTAAGACCCCATTTCAGAAAGACTATAGACTGTCTATGAACTGTCTAATGAATTTTTCCGAAGAAAAGCAGCCTTCACGCCATTTATTAGGACCTAACATCCCTCTAAGGGAATCAATGTGGCCCGAATGTTTAAGGGAATCTTTCAAGATGGAGTCGGTTTCTATTAACAACGTAACCACTCATTGACATGCACGCAAAGAACCTTTAAGTACGAATTTTCTGAAAAAACTGTACAGCTGTTCTTTGTAGCCGTATGGCTGAGCCTGGATGCAAGTCAATGAGCAGTTACTCACTTATTAAAACTCTACTCCATCTTAGAGGATTCACTGTAAAACAAAAACACCTTTTTGGGCATTTCTCTAATTCAAAACACCCTTACACCCTAAGTCTAGGGTGTTCGTGCCATTGGAAATCACCTCTTGCATGCCAAAGGGGTGCTTTGGTTGGAGAATATGCCTTAGGGTGTTACGGGCAAGCAATATCACCTAACATGCTGGGGGTATATGGCTGCGTAACTTCGTAGCCTTTAATACACAAGCAGCGCTGCTAATATAACCCAACACCTAAATAAAGCACCAAAAGTAACGCTAAAATTAAAATTACACACGAGTGCTTTCTAAAAATGAAACAGAAACTGAAACAAAATTTCACCGCCAGGAGGCCGCCGGTAGCTACGAACGCTCTCTTCAAATTTCACAATATGGCCGTTAGCATTGTGGGGTGCGTTTCGACCACGTTTCGGCGAATGCTGAATGTGCTTCTTCGATTGTGTACCCTCGTGAAATGTGTTGCATTTCCCATGCATATGTGTTACAGAAGTGTGTACGCTTGTGAAGTGCCTTCTACATGTGGTGTATAACGCAAACGGGCATTTATCGTGTCGGCCAGTGTCCGGGCTTCTTTTCGCTTTGCTCAGGCCGAAGAACTGTTGAGACGTTCGAAAAAAGAAGGCATGGACGACTTTTTTTTTCTGCCTGATTAAGAGGTATATGCGCCGACTACATTGCACTCGCGCTGAAATCGCACTGGTTGGTTCGGTGCCGGTGATACGAACGCGGACAGCGTACTTTGCGGCTGACGCAATCGTCTGTAAAGGTAAGCCTATTCTCACGCATATTGCGCTTTGTGGGAAGAGTGTCCTCCCGGATTGCTGCATTCTGTGTCTTTTTGTGCCGGAACGCTCCAGAACGTGCTGAAATGAAAACGTGAGACGAGCTTGTTTTCACCTGGCTGCCAAAATGACATCGCACATGTGGTGGATGTCGCGGCGAGTTACGCAGATTTCGCGCAAGAACATCAGTCTCAACTTTTTTGAACAGAAATAATGTATGTGCTCCGTTTCCTTGCATTTTGTACGCGCAGGAGGTTCACGAAACGATTTTCGTTTCTTGACAGTTTGATACTTGCGCTCAGTTCGCAACGACTCGATTTTGTTCTACCGTTTCCGTTCGTGCGGCAAGGTCATGTTCGCGTACTACCTTAATTCACCTAGCACTCTCGACTCCCCCCTCCCCCTCCTCACTTATCTCTTACACTTCGCGCTCGCTCTCCTGAAATCTCTTTCATGCTTCGTCATCTTCTTTCACTCGGAGCGCTGCGACCCCCCCCCCCCCCTTTTTTTTCATTTTCTCGGAGCATAGGCGCGCACCGTCCTGCTGCTCGGGGAGCCTCCTCCCGCAGCCCTTCTGTTTAAACTTTTTGTTCGAGGAGGCTACGTTCGTTCTTGGCGGCCGTTAAGCGCGGCACGCCTCTGCGCTCGTGCTCTCGGCATCGAAGTGCGCTGGTCGGCCGGCCTGGTTGCATAATAGTTTATACCAAACTGCGTAAACTATATGCCGCTATCATCAGCCTATGTTAACTTCACCGCGTCTGGATTTGCCTTTTTTAATCACAATGGGAGCATTTTTCATTTTACGGGGACCATATTTTGCGGTTGCATGGAGTGTGAATTTGCATTTTTATTATGCTGCTTTTGTTATGGCGTTTACTTTCGCTCTCGAAGAATCATTTAGGTAAGTATTTTGTTTTCAGCAAGACTTCAATTAAGGTACTTGTACACGTGCTAAGTCAGCTGATGTGGTTCAAACCATCCAGTTTTCATTATTTTTGTGGTCACATTTCAACATAACTGTTTGACCGCATTACTTGATTTTTGTAGTGTCTTTAGACTAGAATAAATGGATATTCGATACTGATTCCTCAGCATTCAAGTAGAGGTCGACAGCTTAAATTCTGTGGCCAAATATTGTACCGGATGTTGCTATTACAGAGTTTGATTCTGACCAGATGTTTACTTTTTTTTGTCTTTTGCTTAAATGTGCATATGAAGCGGTTATCATAGCCTTAGTCGCATATGTTTACCTTTTTTGCTCATCACAGTGGGCATATTGCAGGCAAATTTGTGGCTTACTGTTATTAAAAAATTTGTAATGTATGTGTTGAAAGCAGTTTACTGATTTAAAGGGCCCAGAAAACAATTTCACTTTCATATGCTAACGATGCATGTCTGTAGATTGTCTCTAAGAATTGAAGCCTACTTTTTAAAGCTTAGAGATATATTACATATTTTATTGCCATTCAGCCGTGTGCCATGTTGAGGGAAGGAGGGTCATAATTTTTGCTTTGTTATTTTTTATATTAGACTTTCCTTAATATTGCTTGCAGTTTGGCAATGAGTGGCAAAATACTGATGGTTTTTGCAGTTTTCGAACCTTAGTAAATATTTGTATTTGCTGTTTGCTAATGCCAGTTTTTTTTTTTTCAGATATGTACAAAGGCATCAATTGCCTTAGCTTTCGTACAATGATTTTTAATATTCAGTTACTTGAAACATTGAGTAAAATGAATTCTTTATGGCTACCATTCACACAAATTTGCAGTTGTTACATGACGTCAACATGCTGATCAAGAAGGACGGCAAAGAGGCAGTTGAAATTGGCCTTAACAAGACACTTGTCTTGGTTTTGAAGGACACCATTCGTGCAAGAAAAAAGGACATTGCCCGGGTGCTCGAAGTATGTTCTGAGGGAATGCTTGAAAGGAGAAAGAAGCGTAAGTATTAAGCTGTTTCCTTCTGTTTGCTGCATGCTATCTAATTGGCAGGTTTTCGCTAAATGCCTACATTTTTGCCATTTTGCATTGCCTTATAGATATACTAAAAACGTGGCTGAGCATCAGAAAGAATAATAAAACCATAACTAGCCCGTGCATTTCATCATATGTAACAATTTTCGCATTAGCTAAATTTAAATTACCTATTGTTCTTCTCCATTGTAATGGTGCAGCCTTTTCGAATCTGTTAAACTAGTAGCAGAGAATTAGGTGATACCTGATTCAAATCTTCACAAGCTTTGCTAATTTTTGCTGTCAGATGTTTGGGTTTCAGTTTGCGTGCCTCTACAAGTTTTCAATTTTGTTTATTTGCCTTCCTAAATTAGACAATAAATTAACGCCTCAAAACTCGGCTGTCTCTTTTTACCTGCAAGGAGGTACACCATTGTTGTGTTGTTTTTTTCTATTGTAGATGTACAGACAGTATGCATTCTGCAACTCTTGGCAAACATTGGGAACCAGCCGGGAGCTCTGGATGTTGTTTGTATCATTTGTTAGTTTTCTCTTTGTCATTTGAATATTCAGGAAGCCTACTTGAAACCGACATTATTAGCGAATTTTCTTTGTTTCTAAAATGGTTTACAGTCTAACTTGTAATATGTATTAGTGATGCATAATTCAAATAGAAATACTACACAAGTTTTCATCACAACTGTGAATTCTTTGCTGTGAAAGGATTATTTGCACTGTAAGTACAATCAAAAGCACTTTTAAGAAACTCCTGCCATCACATGCTTACCACGTCGTATTGCATACAAGAGTCACCTGATGAAGCACTGGTAATGTCAAGCTTGGTGCCGTGTGCCATTTGACTAAGCACTCTGCTGCAGTGGACCAGCAGTGCTTTATCAGATGGCTCTTGCAGGCAGCTTGGTGGGGTTTAGCATTTGCTGGAAAGGGGTCTCTCAACCTGCTCATGCATGCTAGTATCTAACATGTTCCTAATGTCTGGAATATATAATCTGAGACTGCTTCAAAAGAAATATTTGCCACATTGTCTTATCCTACATGCTTGTTTGTTTTAAAAAAATGCTGTAATTTGCTAGCCAAGTTTGAAATGATGTAATAATTTTAATTCTTCTGAGATTAGGTTTTCCACATTGGTTGGGAGAAAATACTGCTGTGTTTCAAGGTTCATGCTGTATAAATATAATGCCTTCAACTACAGATGCTAACATTTCATGCATTAACCATGTGGCACTGTCATAGACATTCTCATTTATAGTAAACATTCTCATAAATTCAAATTGTTATTTTTGCATTTCAAGTTAGTCAACATATTTTTAGTATTCGAACCTTTAGTATTTCAAAGTGCTCAGACTGCCTGCCGCTATAACGATAACAACTTCTTGAACACTTGAGCTTCCTGCCACCTCTTGAGGCTCACCACTGATGTTCTGGATGTCTATGCATACAATGTGCTATGCGTGGAAAATGTTTTAACATGCCATGCTTCAGTGTTGACATTTTTTAGAGCTTCTGCTGTTTGGTTGTTTGGTGATGCTCTGCTGTTGCACATGTAATTGCCGCTCAACTCAAAGCTCCAGTGTACACTTTCAATGAATAAAGTGTGATGAAGTTTCAGAACTGCCACATAGAGCAGCGAGAACACTTTTTCCTTGTTACTAAAACTTAAATGTAAACACTTCAGGAAGCATTGCGATGACCTAGGGCTTGGCTTGTTCATACTTAGCACAAGAAGACGTGCAAAAGTTCAGAAATGCATTATGTGTTATGTATTACATGCACATTTTTTTTTTTTTTGTAGTGCCCCATTACTAAGTATGCTCTTTCCACGTTTTTTTCGTTTGGTTCTGCAGTATCTACTTGGCCAGTGCAGGGTATGCTGTAGGCCTTGTGTGAAGCCTTCAATTGAGCCAGCTGTTATTATTTCAGTAGTAAACACAGTGCTCCAGTGCTGTTTATTGTTTATTTACATTTTTAACTATCATAATAAGCATTCCAGTTCATGTGAAATGAAAAGTTCGTGGGGCAACATAGAAGTTCTCTAACCCAGGTGCTTTTGATGAGTGTAGCCATTTTTGTTTGATAAAATAGCTTGCATAATCTAAAATTACCATGCAACAGCATGCTGCATGAATAAAAATGGGTTGACCTTATGTGCTCTCATTTATGACTTGATCAGACTGCATGCTGGCTTTGTGCCTCCTGAACCAACCATAACAGTATACTCTGCATTGTTAATTGTGAAATAACCACCAGTGGTTTCCGATAGGGCCCTTTTCCAGCACACTGCTGTACACTAAAGGGGCATTGGCGTATTCTAAATATAGAGTAGAAAATATGTTGAATTTGCTTTTTGCCAGGTGCAGTGCATATTTATACAGCTGCTCTGTTATGTACTTCTTCCACAATTTTATCAAGGAACAGGAAGAAAAGCCTGCCACGCCATGCGTCGGATATACTGGGAGCAGCATCAAAGAAGCTGAAGAGCATTTCCCCTTCATTCAGCAGCGGAAGCTTCTTCGAGTCAACTCTACTTAGGGTATTGTTCCAATAATGGGTCGATTTTGGCTGTTTAATCTGACATATGACAAGGGGTCCGACAATTTGTGCTGCTTTATAGAGCACCTCTTTTTGGGCGTCTGCGTGTCGAAGCCAAGATGCGCTGCACGACGCTTTATTTCATCGCTTAAGGCCGAATTTTATGCAAGCGCACGCGTTGACACTGACAAAGCATAGGATTAATATTGTGTACTGCGATTATTGTTGCATACGACTAAAAGTTTTGTTGTTGTTTTTTAAGAAATGTCACCATGCTGTTGTGTTCATTGTTCGGTTCTGTTTTTGAAAAAAAAAAATATATACTTTGTTGTCTGCATTTTCTGGAACTGTTTTGCTTCTTTCATTTTTTTAGGTATTTACGTACATACCATGTATGTTCTTGCCCGTCTGCTAGGCTCTCGGTGGAGAGTGGCAGTATTGTTAAATATATGAGGTTCCATAGCGCGCATCAATGAAGAAACAGAACACAAGTGCCCCCCTGCCCCCCCCCCCCCCTCCACCAGCACCCGAGCACCCACTAGCCCGAACCCTGACCCTTCTATGCCGAATAAAAGACTTCCAGTTTCCTTCTGTGTGACATTTTTTTTGTAACATGCTCTGTGAATTTGAAAAAACAATCATACTGGCATGGGCCATTCGAGATGTCAAAATAATGGCATGCAGCACCTCTTTACATGCTCATTTAGCATTACAGGTGGTTAAAAGGAATACCATTAATCTTGATTGCAAATGAGCACATAGGAAAAGCATTAAGGAACGTGTAGTGGCAAAAGTAATTCCTAATTAGGGAATGCAATATATGGACGTTATCCGCACTGAATTTTATCAAGGGGTGTAAGGGTGCAATGCCACTGCTTCCACCCTGCAATAGGGTCTAAAGGTGATGAAAACACCCCAGTGCATTGGCCCCATAGAAGGGTGTTATGACCAACCGAAGCACCATCTTTGAGGGTGTACTGGCACTCTGAAGCCACTTTTTTTCAAGGGTGCATGGGTGTTAGTTATAGACATGCGAAAACACCTAATAAGGTGTTTTTTTTACAGTGTTCCACACAATCCAATAATGTTGACGACTGGGCGACTTGGTAATCATTCATTTTCAACCAGCCAAAAGCCACAACGCAGACAAGAGAAGCCTGTTTGCTTCTCTTCCCTGTGTTGTGTCTTTTGATAAAATTTAATCCTTCCCCTAAATATTCGATATGCCTAGTTCACCCTTTGAGTTATGATCAATTCGCTCTCCCCCAATCATCTCATTTGTTGTTCAAGGATAAAGCTACACAGGGTACTTGCAGGTTTTATTTGAACTTCAACCTTTGAAAAAAACAAGTCGACCAACCTTTTCCGCCCCGTAGGCGATGGTGGATTGTCTTCGTCGCACTTATTTTCGGGTGAAACTGTTAACCGATTTGTATTCTTACGAAATGTAAAGGGTGCTTTTCCACGTACCGTTGTCAATAAGATTTGCCGAAAGGTTTGTCAATGTTAGTTGTTTCGACTGCTTCGCGTGTCGTTAGTAAAACGGGTATTTTCGTGAAAATGTCCAAGCAACACGATTTTTATGAGCCCGTTTTTCAATGGAATATTTAACAAATACTACTATAAGAAAATTACAAATATCTTATTAAAATTATCTAGCCTGTTTCTTTATACAGGTCATTATACACTTCTGGGCCACGACAAAATGAGCTGTAACATGTAAAAAGAATGCCTATCAGCGTGCAGTAAGAAACATACTTTTTTCAAACTGCCTGCAGGGTTCTAACTCTGAAAACTTGGATGGCAGAGACAGAAATCTTTGTGTAATGGGGTGTGAACTGTATTTTGTGTAGAAAGCCGGAGACTATTAGAAATTTGTTTATAGATTGTTGGGACGAGATTTTCGTTTACAGTGTCCTGCTGCGAACATCGCAAAAATATTTCGCTTAAACCCTCATGAAATTCGGTTGTTGTAGAAAAGGATCACGGTATTCTGTATGATATTGCCACGTGGGAGTGACAAGGCCGATGACCACGAATGAAGAGTCTGGGAGCGCACTAAAGGAACTCTTTATTGGGCTGACTTGCGCCCGCAAAAGACCTAAGCAACCGGCGACGGCGATAGCCGCAATCATGCTCTGCGATCGTCGAACCAAGAATGCCTGTTTCACTCGTCAGCGCTCAGTTTAAAAGCAGCGTGGAAACATCTAGATAAGACCGCGAAATGTGACTAGCATAACCGGGAACATTATACAAATACAAGCGCGTGGCTGGATTTCTTCGAGTTGAATCTAGAATCATCTGCCACAAAAAAGGAAATGATAAAGCCGCGTCCCCCGAAAACGAGCATAAATAAACAAAGAATACAGAAGTGATCCGTGCGCTGGGTTCACAACGGTCAGACTGTCGAAACGGCAGCTGTCGAAAAGAAAGGAAATAAAGGTTTGAATGACTCGCGGCAATATGACTTCCAGAGCGCGTGAAAACGTCGAATGGCTGTAAGCCAAGCTGCTTTTCATAAAAAAAAAAAAAAAAAACTATCCGAGAGTGTTCTGGTGATTGTGTCCTCCAGACAATTGATGTTTTAAAATTTCAATCATATGTACCCGAGTTTGTTAATGTATTGGAAAAAGTGACCAATTTGGGTGTTTGATAGGTACTCCATGCAAACCGGTTCAGATATGAAAAGATGTACCAACCGGTTGTATAATTAAGGCAATAAAGACGAAAAAGTCCTGATTAGCTCTGTTAGTAAAGCAACTGCACCGGAAAGGCGGTGGTCTTGGGGACCAAGACAAACTTTTCAACTGCGAAGCTTCTGAGTAGCCGTATGGCTGCGCCTGGGTGGATGCCAATATCCCTCATATTATGGAAAACCCTGATGCGCGACCTGAAATGGGCTAAGGATATATTTTCTGCTTTTTTTAGTTCACAATATGAGCTGAGGTTGCTTCCCTTTGCTTGCTTATCGCAAGGGCTTTGTGCTATGAGTAATCAGAAACGTTGAGTCGCAGAGGTGTTCCAGCAGCTATATATTTCGATCAGTGAGCGAATTTCAAGGCGCAACTCAGCTGTTGCTTGAGAAATATGGTGTGCTCAGCTTGATTTTCTACAGTACAGCACATTGAGAGCGTCAGCACTACAAAAAGGTAGAATCGAGTGGCAACGAACGTGCTCCTTCATGTAACCGAAAAGGAGCAATGAAACAGGACGAGCTACACTGTAAAAACAAAAACACCTCTTTAGGTGTTTTCGCATGTCTATAACTAACACCCATGCACCCTTGAAAAAAAGTGGCTTCAGTGTGTCAGTACACCCTCAAAGATGGTGATTCGGTTGGTCATAACACCCTTCTATGGGGCCAATGGACTGGGGTGTTTTCATCAACTTTACACCCTATTGCAGGGTGGGAACAGTGACATTGCACCCTTACACCGCTTGAAAAAAATCAGTGCGGATAACCTGTATATATTGCATTCCCTAATTAGGAATTACCTTTGCCACTACACGTTCTTTAATGCTTTTCCTATGTGCACATTTGCAATCAAGCTTAATGGTATACCTGGTAACCACCTGTGAGGCCAAATGAGCATGTAAAGAGATGCTGCATGCCATTATTTCGACATCTCGAATGACTCATGCCAGTATGATTGTTTTCTCAACTTCACAGAGCATGCTACGAATAAATGTCACAGCTTCAAACACAGAAGGAAACTGGAAGTATTTTATTCCGCATAGAAGGGTCAGGGTTCGGACTAGTGGGTGCTCGGGTGCTAGTTGGGGGAAGGGGTCATGGGGGGTACTTGTGTTCTGTTCCTCCATTGATGCGCGCTATGGAACCTCATTTATTTAACAATACGGTCGCTCTCAACCGAGAGCCTAGCAGACGGGCAAAAACATACATGTTATGTACGTAAATACTTAAAAAAAATGAAAGAAGCGAAACAGTTCCAACAAATGCAGACAACAAAGTATAAATTTTTTTGTAAAACATATCCGAACAATGCACACAACAGCATGGTGACATTTCTTAAAAAACGACAACAAAAATTTTAGTCGTATGCAACAATAATCGGAGTACGCAATAATAATCTTACACTTTGTCAGTGTCAACGCGTGCACTTGCATAAAATTCGGCCTTGTGCGATGAAATAAAACGTCGTGCAGTGCATCTTGACTTCGACACACATACGCCCAAAAAGAGGTGCTCTATAAAGCAGCACAAATTATCGGACGCCTTGTGATATCACAGATTGAACAGCCAAAATCGAGCCATTTTTGGAACAATGCCCTACGTAGAGTCGATGACTCGAAGAAGCTTCCGCTGCTCAATGAAGAAATGCTCTTCAGCTACTTTGATGCTGCTCCCAGTATATCCGACGCACGGCGTGGCAGACTTTTCTTCCTGTTCCTTGATAAAAAATGTGAAAGAAGTGCATAAGAGAGCAGCTGTATAAATGTGCATTGCGCCTGAGCAAATTTAACATATTTTCTACTCTATATTTAGAATACACCAATGCCCCTTTAGTGTACAGCAGTGTGCTGGAAAAGGGCCCAATCGGAAACTACTGGTGGTTATCTCACAATTAACAATGCAGAGTATACTGTTATTGTTGATTCAGGAGGCACAAAGCTCGCAGTGTTTGATCAAGTCATAAATGAGAGCACGTAAGGACAACCCATTTTTATTCATGCAGCATACTGTTGCATGGTATTTTCAGATTATGCAAGCTATCCTGTTGAATACAAACGGCTACACTCATCAAAAGCACCTGGGTTTAGAGAACTTCCATGCTTCCTGAATATTCAAATGACAAAGAGAAAACTTACAAATGATACAAACATAACATCCAGAGCTCCCGGCTGGTTCCCAATGTTTGCCAAGAGTTGCAGAATGCATACTGTCTGTACATCTACAATAGAAATAAGCAACACAACAATGGTGTACCTCCTTGCAGGTAAAAAGACAGCCGAGTTTTGAGGTGATAATTTATTGTCTAATTTAGAAAAGCAAATAAACAAAATTGAAAACATGTAGAGGCACGCAAACTGAAAGCCAAACATCTTACAGCAAAAATTAGCAAAGCTTGTGAAGATTTGAATTAGGTATCACCTAATTCTCTGCTACTAGTTGAACAGATTCGAAAAGGCTGCACCATTACAATGGAAAAGAATAGGGAATTTAAATTTAGCTAATGCGAAAATTGTTACATATGAAGAAATGCACAGGCTAGTTATGGTTTTATTATTCTTTCTGATGCTTAGCCATGTTTTGGTATATCTATAAGGCAATGCAAAATGGCAAAAATGTAAGCATTTAGCGAAAAACTGCCAACTAGATAGCACATGCAGCAAACAGAAGGAAACAGCTTAATACCTACGCTTCTTCCTCCTTTCACGTATTCCCTCAGAACATACTTCGAGCACCCGGGCAATGTCCTTTTTTCTTGCACGAATGGTGTCCTTCAAAACCAAGACAAGTGTCTTGTTAAGGCCAATTTCAACTGCCTCTTTGCCATCCTTCTTGATCAACATGTTGAAGTCATGTAAGGACTGCAAGTTTGTGTGAATGGTAGCCATAAAGAATTCATTTTACTGAATGTTTTAAGTAACTGAATATTAAAAATCATTGTACAAAAGCTATGGCAATTGATGCCTTTGTACATATCTGAAAAAAAAAAAAATGGCACTAGCAAACAGCAAATACAAATATTTACTAAGGTTAGAAAACTGCGAAAACCATCAGTATTTTGCCACTCATCACCAGACTGCAAGCAATATTAAGGGAGGTCTAATATAAAAAATAACAAAGCAAAAATTATGATCCTCCTTCCCGCAACTTGGCCCACGGCTGAATGGCAATAAACTATGTAATATATCTCTAAACTAAGGGTCCACGCTCAGCTTTAAAAAGTAGGCTTCAATTCTTAGAGACAATATCTACGGACATGCATCGTTAGCATATAAAAGTCCAATTGTTTTCTAGACCCTTTAAATCAGTAAACTGATTTCAACACATACATTACAATTTTTTTAATAAGTAAGTCACAAATTTGCCTGCAATATGCGCACTGTGATGAGCAAAGCAGGTAAACATATGCCCCTAAGGCTATGATAACCGCTTCATATGTACATTTAAGCAAAAGACAAAAAAAAAGTAAACATCTGGTCAGAATCAAACTCTGTAATAGCAACATCCGGTACAATTTTTGCCCACAAAAATTCAAGCTGTCGACCTCTACTTGAATGCTGAGGCATCAGTATCAAATATCAATTTATTGTAGTCTAAAGACACTACAAAAATCAAGTAATGCGGTCAAACAGTTATGTTGAAATGTGACTACAAAAACAATGAAAACTGGATGGTTTGAACCACATCAGCTGACTTAGCACGTGTACAAGTGCCTTAACTGAAGTCTTGCTGAAAATAAAATACGTAGCTAAATGATTCTTCGAGAGCGAAAGTAAACGCTATACCAAAAGCAGCATAAAAAAATGCAACTTCACTCTCCATGAAACCGCAAAATATGGTCCCCGTAAAATGAAAAATGCTCCCATTGTGATTAAAAAAGGCAAATCAAGACGCGGGAAGGTAACATAGGCTGATTATAGCGGCATATAGTTAACGCAGTTTGGAATAAACTATTATGCAACCAGGCCTGCCGACCGGCGCACTTCGATGCCGAGAGCACGAGCGCAGAGGCGTGCCGCGCTGAACGGCCGCCGAGAACGAACATAGCCTCCTCGAACAAAAAGTGTAAACAGAAGGGCTGCGGGAGGACGCTCCCCGAGCAGCAGGACGGCGCCCGCCTATGCTCCGAGTAAAGAAAAAAAAAGTTGGGGGGGGGGGGGGGGGGGGCGGCGCTCCGCGGGAGAGGAGATGACGAAGCATGAAGGGGGTGTCAGGGGAGCGGGCGTGAAGTGTAAGAGATAAGGGAGGATGGGGGAGTCGAGAGTGCTAGGAGAATTAAGGTAGTACGCCAACCTTGCCGCACGAACGGAAACGGTAGAACAAAACCGAGTCGTTGCGAACTGAGCGCAAGTATCAAACTGTCAATAAAGGAAAATCGTTTCGTGAACCTCCTGCGCGTACAAAATGCAAGGAAACGTAGCACATAAATTATTTTCGTTCAAGAAAGTTGAGACTGATGTTCTTGCGCGCAAATCTGCGTAACTCGCCGCGACATCTACCACATGTGCGATGTCATTTGGCAGCGAGGTGAAAACAAGCGCGTGTCCCACGTTTTCATTTCAGCACATTTTGGAGCGTTCCGGCACAAAAAGACACAGAATGCAGCAAACCGCTAGGACACTGTTCCCACAAAGCGCAATATGCGTGAGAATATGCTTACCTTTACAGGCGATTGCGTCAGCCGCGCAGTACGCTGTCCGCCTTCGTATCACTGGCACCCAACCAACGAGTGCGATTTCAGCGCGAGTGCAATGTAGTCGGCGCATATACCTCTTAGTCACGCAGAAAAAAAAAAAAATCTTCCATGCCTTCTTCTTTCGAACATCTCAAACTTAACAGCGTGCAGCAGTCGTTCCGCCTGAGCAAAGCAAAAAGAAGCCCAGACACTTGCCGACACGATAAATGCCCGTTTGCGATAAACACCACATGTAGAAGGCACTTCACAAGCGTACACATTTCTGTAACACATATGCATGGGACATGAAACACATTTCACGAGGGTAAACAACCGAAGAAGCACATTCAGCATTCGCCGAAACGTGGTCGAAACGCACCCCACAATGTTAACGGCCATATTGTGAAATTCGAAAAGAGCGTTGTAGGCTTGTAGCTACCGGCGGCCTCCTGGCGGTAAAATTTTGTTTCAGTTTCTGTTTCATTTTTAGAAAGCACTCGTGTGTAATTTTAATTTTAGCGTTACTTTTGGTGGTTTATTTAGGTGTTGGGTTATATTAGCAGCGCCGCCTGTGTATAGAAAGCTACGAAGTTAGGCAGCCATATGGTCCAGCATGTTAGGTGATATTGCTTGCCCGTAACACCCTAAGGCATATTCTCCAACCAACGCACCCCTTTGGTATGCAAGAGGTGATTTGCAATGGCACGAACACCCTAGACTCAGGGTGTAAGGGTGTTTTGAATCAGACAAACGCCCAAAAAGGTGTTTTTGTTTTTACAGTGTAATCTCTTTTGTCCGATGGGCTTATCGCGAACTCCTCCGCGACAGCAACCAAATTTGGCTTTTATGCTGTAAAATGAGACCTGGAGAAGTGTGGCAGTGACGCTGTGGGAAGGATCGAATAAATATTTAACATGCATCTAGCAGTTAATGTGGCTGAGCTCCAAGCTCCTTGAGATACAAGTTTGGAAACTGCACTTGAAAGAGGCACCACTTTGATTATGTCCTTGTTGAGGCCAACATTTTGTTGCGTCACCTAGAAGCGATAAATAAAAGCTGGTTGCTGTTGTTGTTATATTGCGTTCTCAAAAGCACACTTTTCTTTATTTAAGGCGAAAGCTTAATATATCCCGTCTGCCAGATGTGTCAACCAGATTCTGCGATATTCCGCAAGATGTGCCGGTGAGACGTCGGTATAGGTTTTGTCATCAGCATACTTTCTCCGATATGGACAGCGCAATAAATTCTGGCGACGAAGCAACAAAAAAAGGAAGTGATGAAATTATAACGGGTACACAAGCACGCCAGATAGAGGTCCACAAAAGAGGACGAAAGGTTTTAGTCGATAAACTCTTAAGCGAAGCTAAGTGCAATCCTGTATTTTTTTTTTTACCTGCTGTTCGTCTAAAACTGTTTGCTACTGCATATTTTGAAATATTGTTTGGGATCAAGTGGCTGCGCGTTTATAAGAAATCTCAATGTTTAAAATCTGGAGGCAGTTTCGATTAGTAACCACAGGCCTTGCTACTAACTGTAAGCACCTGAATTTTGACCAAACAGGACCGCTTTTCTCAGACACATGGGTCTAATGAGCAGTTTTGCAACTGGTAATATTGAACGACTCTGAGCTTAGCTCGCTAGAAAGGCTCGACATTCTAGCCATGCAGATGCATATAACCGAACATGATTGATAGCAGCTGCCCCAGTTCTCTTCCAGTCACGTCAGGTGTGCCACAGGAAATTGTCCTAGGGCTATGCTATTTGAGCAGCCGATAGATAATGATTTTACTCCAAAAAATTAAATTTAACATTTGCCGACAATGCTGTGCTACATATGTCGACTCATTTACGTTTGCAATCAAATTCAACTGAATTCAATGGTAGAAAATCACTTAACGACATCGTCTTTCTCTACGATTATTAAAATAAAAAAAAAAAACGAGTTTTCTTGTGGTTCTCGCGTATCAACTTCGATTATAGCCAGTAAAAGAGGATAATAGCTATAACTATATAGATGAATCAGCTATTAAGCCTCATTGCTTGAACTTCGACTTTTCTATTGGCGACAAGATCTGGTTTCTTGCCAGTCGAAAAATCTTTAGAAAATTTTTCGTTGTAAAGATAAACATTTTAGTGCTAACATCAGAACATTATGTCATAACATCATGCACAGTTACAACAGAAGAATGCTGCCAGGTGGGGTGGCGCAGTGGTTACGGTGCTCGACTACTGTTACCAGGGATGCGGGATCCATCAAATCTCGGCCTGGCAGCCTCTTTTTGATGGAGGCAAAAAGCAAGTCTCCCGTGTGCTGTGCGATGTCAGTGTATGTTAAAGAATCCCAGATGGTCGAAATTTACGGTGTCCTCCACTCGGCGTCTCTCATAGCAAGCGTCGCTTTTGGATGTTGAACCCCCCAAACAAAACCAGAAGAGTGCTATGGAACTTAATACAATTCTGGAAAAATACTTCAGAAAGACTACAGGACTTCAAGTAGGTACCAAATATTGTGTTACTAATTTACACAGCTTTGTATGTCTTTATTTATGGTGCTGAGCTGTGTACGTACTTCGGCCTGGCCACGCGAGTTGTACCAATGAACCAAACTGAGACAAACATTTTTTTATGTATGCCTTCGCCCATTGAAGTGAGCCTTAAAGCGCTAGTGTTTTTGTCGCACTCTTCAAAGCACCATGTCGGCACTGAGGTTAAGAAGCTCTCCGAAAACAGCATCTTGAGGAAAGCACAGTTTCTAGTTACGGAGGCAGAAAGCAATCGCAAAAACTTGGAGTGGGGGCAGTGACGTGCGTGCTGCTAGACACGCGATATAGAACGCGCGATTTAGCGTCTGCAAGATTCCTCCCCAACCCGACAAACACACGACAAAATGGGAGCATAGTCGTGGTGTGCGCGGGCCCCGCAGCGGTCTGTGCCCAAAGATGCGGGATCGAATCTAGGCCGCTGCGGTAGTTTTTCGATGGAGACAAAAAGCTAGGCGCCCATGTGCTGTGCGATGTCAGTGCACGATACTGAATCACAGCTGATTGCAATTTCCTGAGCTCTCCAGTGCAGCGTCTCTCATAGCCCGAGTTGCTTTCTAAATCCAAACCAACCAAACCACAGTCGCGGTGCACTCAGCCCCAAACAATATCCCGGCTAACTGGAATGCCTGCACCTTATGCCCCTCAACCATGCCTTTGCTCGATGGAACTCTGACACCACCCAGTACTTTTGGGGCAGAGTACTCTACGCCATTCCTTCGTGAGTGCCTATACTGACCGCAGACATCGGACACTGTACACAGAGTACGAAGTGTACCCCGCTTTTGAGAAGACAGCCACTCTGCGCAAACGCGGGCACTAAACAAAACGATAGACGCATATCCAATTGAAAACTTATCAGAACGATATTCCAACTCCAATTCTGTATCCGAAGCAGAGAAAAACACGTTCTTGAACGCTGCTAACCGCGTGCAAGGTATCAGAAAATGTAGTTTGCTAAGATCCTCTTTCCATGCTTTCGTTTTTCTTCAATGTGGCGCCCACTGAATGCTGTTTTTGAGACAGCAAAACGAAATTGTTTTTTTCCAGGGATAGGTTTCGCGTCCCTTCCTTTTCCCGTCCTGTGCTTTTCAATATGGGTTATGTTCTCAACAGGTGCACAACTTGCCACTGTATCAGCAGACCTAAGCGTAATTATCCTTTTTATGCGCAGCAGTAACCCCGACGTTCCTCCACAAAGCGCAATACCTCAGGCAACAGTTTCATGTAGTCTGCTGACCTCTTCAGTCCAGCGCATTAATCGCTTGAAAGCTCAATCTCCTGTTTTTCTAATGATGAAATTTCAGTGGATAATGTGTCATCGCGTCGGTTAAACTCATTCGCAGGAACGTACCGAATACTGATTAACATACCAGTACTGCGGAAGCAAAAACAACAACAAATACTTAGTGCTCCAGGTCATATCGGTTCTTCTTCCTTATTTTTCCGTAACCATAATACAGATAATTGTCTCGAATTTTAGTCACTGTAGTACTTATACCAATTCTAATTTGTCCTCTTTTGTTGAGGAAGATGAAGTTTTCCGCGGACATGCAAGTATGTTTATATACCGCCTTTCTGTGCACAATACTACACTTGCCAATGTTTACTTCCGCTGTTTCAGTTACACCACCTGCATAAATAACTCTTTTCAATATAGGCTCTCGTTTCCCCGGCCAGTCCTTTTATCTTTGCCCTATTTTCATTTCCGATATAGCTGCCTCTGGAATGGTCAGCCGAATCTGTCAAATGGGAATAAATAAGTAATTAAATCAGGCCACCGCTAACCAAAGCAGCTGGGATGCGTGATAGCAATAGGCCCAGCACCAGGCGGCCACAGCAGATTTGGACGGATTTTCGCCGCTCCAGCTTGCAATTGCCCCATGCAGAAAGTTCAAAAGAATCGCCGAGCAGCACTGGCGAGCCACGCTCTCCCCCGCTTTCCTGGGGTCCCACACTAATGGAGCTGTCAAGCGAGCAATCAGGCTCGTCGGCTAATCGAGGCTCATCAGCGCCGCCGCCGCCTCCGAACTCACTGGGCGCCCATGGGACCCGCCCCGCCGCCGAGGTGTTAAGGAAAACGTGAGAACCCCGGCGCACCGAGAGCGCGGCGGTGCCAAAAATGCTCGATGGTGGTTCTCAATGTAGTGTGCCCTCACCACCTGAAGTCCCTCGGAGCGTGACGCGACCGCGTGTGGGATAGAAGCGCACGTGACTCTCCGACCTAGGTTGCGTTCATTGTGCTACTGCTAAGAGCTTTTATCTGTTATTCATTCATTCATTTATGTTCATTATGTTCGGCACCCCGAGTTCGAAGAAGACGTAGGGAAGTGCAGAAATAAATGCAAATTCCTGAGTTTCAGAGGAAAATAAATATACAAACTTAAGTTACCGAAGACCTTCAACCAAACGAAATTAAGTTCAAAAAGCAATAAGAAAATCACAGCACATGCTGTGTTACAGATGTTAGAAAATAATATAACATCACTTTACTTTGAGAGACAGTTATATCATTTGTTGGGATATTTGCTAAGATGGCTCGTTTAGATATAGCTTAGGTAAGGGGGATTCAATGCACCTGTAAATGATGCGACACATCTACAGCTTGGTGGCTAGTTTGTTGAAGGATTGATACACTTCTCCGGCATCGCCTTGCAAATACTTAGTTGTACTAGAAAGTCTCACAATGAGTCTGGAAGTTTTTGTTTTTCGATTTTTTTGCGTTAACCTGCCTTTTTGTTCACTTTTTATACATTAAAATAATCAGAGTGAATTTTATCACTAAACCTGTGAATTCCACATTTCCGCATTGCCGCTTCCAGGTCTATGACTCGCAGAAATGTTCGGAAAAGGAAAATTCGAGGGTGTGTAAAACACGTTATGGTTGTCACACCACTACCAAACACGAAACTGCGTTCTAGGACAATGGGTGCTATGGTACACTTGGCGTTATGAGGAAACAATAGAACGAATATTGGCGGGTTTTAACTCCGGCTAAACCGAATAAGATATGCGAAAGCTCTTTTTGGCATTGTTTTCTTGGTAATTTGGCATCGAGAGACTGGTGCATGGCTAGGTGAAAGATGTGTTTATTCAACGACATAAAACTGGAGATGCAGACTGGCGAATACTGCGGTACTTGATAGACACAGACAAGTGAAAGACGACACACGAATATGTGTCGTCTTTCGAATGTGTGTCGTCATTCCCCAGTATGAATAACCAACTGGCCCCCGTGTTTGCATTGTTGGAGATGCATATCTCTCCATGCTAGCATCCAACTTCACTAGGAGGTAGGTGCTATGCAAAGCCAACTGGTGTGACGGTAATATGAATACTGCGGGAAGAAAGGTTGCCTAACAGCTTTGCTACAAAACAGAGGTAATCTGGCAAGATATGGAGATCTGGAAAGAATATATCTTACTGCCAAATGGCGCGCCAGAGAAGTGGGGGGCGAGGGGGGCGTATCTGTTTTGGATGCTACCCTGTTACTCGCCGCTTTAGTGGCTGAACAGTTGCTATGGTAGCCTGCGAGGTACCGAGCAAGGTAATTGCTCGGCTTAAAGTGTTGAGGGCAACAACAGCGTGGTTTTATAGAGGCGAAACCACTCACCCCTCGTCGCCTACTGATTAGTCTCTGCAACATAGCTCACCAGCAGGGTCAGTAGTTAGAATAGAAACATTACGCAAAATTGCCGCAATACCGTTCAAATATTTATTTGTTCTTTTTTCGTTTCGACAGCCACTGGCATGTGACCTGATCACTCTGATTCTGGCACACGGATTCATTCTGTATTCTTTGTTTGTTCATCCTCGTTGTAGCTAGATGCAGCTTTATCGGTTTACTTGTCGCGCAAGATGCGCTAAGATGCATCTCGAAGATTCCGACTAGTCGCGTGTTTATGCAATGTTCCAGGTTGTGCCAGTCACCGTTTGCGGCTTTATCTAGATGTTGTTTCGCCGTCTTTAAATTGAGCGTTGGCCGGTGCGACCATCCTCGTATTAAAGAAAGCAGTACAACAGAAGTCCAGTGGGAGCAATGTTAGCAAGGTTGATAAACAATAGCTCCTCTTCTGTAGAGAGTCTGAAGTAGTCAAATAGAGAGTAGAACGTTTTATTTAAATCGGCGGATTAAAGAGCTCCGACCCTCCGTTGCTTGGGATGGATGGCGGGTCCTCGCCTCAGACGCAGGCCGGCAGACGTTGTTGGCCGGCGGCGTCCAAGGCTAGCTGGATGGCGGCTAGCGGGAGCCCAGGGTGTACGAGCTGCACACCATGGTCTCCCAGAGTTGCGGCGTCAGATTTAGGCCCCTCCTGGGAGAAAAGGGACAGTCCCACATGATGTGTTCAAGGGTCCCTCTCGAGTCACAGTTTATACAGTATTCTGTTCGCTATTCTGGGAGCATATCGCTTACCAGGAGTGGGTGTGGAACTGTCCCAGTCTGAAGGCTAGCAGCCACTTGCCTACTCACTCGATAGTGCTGCAGCATTTCGGCGTAGAATTTGGCACACTGTGCGCTCCCCGCTCCCCCTCCCCTTCTCTGCCACCGGCTCGATGGTAGAGCCCTCGAGCCATGGAATGGGCGGATTCGTTGCCGGGAACGCCAGGTTTCGATGGACTCGAAATCAGTTGTACTGTTCGCGAGATTGGATATTTGTAATATTCGAATCACCTGGGGGGCAATAAACCCTCGACTGTAATTTCGTACGGCAGATTTGCTGTCGCAGACTACGAAACGCGCCTTCGTCTGGGCGCAGGCTAGACCTACAGCCACTTCCGCAGCTACCTTCGGAGATCTAGATTTCAAGATGACCACGATGATCGGTCTACCCGATCCACTCGTTACGGCTGCAACCATAAAGGGGCTTGTCCCTCCAGCAGCATCTACAAAGGTTACTTCCTCCGGCATCAGACGGCTAAACTTCTACTGAGCATTTGAGCTCTTTTCCCGACGCTCCTTATGGTGTTCGGCATGCATGTTTTTTGAAAGCGGGGGTATCCATAGCCTGCCATATAGCCTGTCCCGTATAGCCGTGTCAATTTCAGTTGGGCTGGGCACCTCCGCAATTATCGATCCCTAGTTTGTTTGTGTGGATCAGCCTGTGGCGCTTAGGCGGCGCGCACCTGTGAAGTGCGCACCGCCCCCGCGATCTCAATCCAAGTGTAATGGATGCCCAGTTGCAGAAGGCTAGCGATGGAGAAACTATTAAGAGGATTGAGCGGCATGTATCTGAAGTAACCAAACTTTTTCGCGGCAAAAAAGTAATTGCATTCGGTGGAATAAAATATATTTTCGATCACTGCTCTCTATTTGTGCACGCACGCCGCGAGCGTCATTTGGTAGCTTGAGGGATACGTGCGGCAACTGATAGATACCGAGCGAAACTCACATCACTATAGTGACAAGGCCGTTCTTTCTACCGTGTTCATGGAGGCGTAACATTTCTAATCCCATTTAGCATCTATCTACATGCCACTTTCGAAGCTAGTTTGCGATGGGGCTTCGAACTGCCGACATCTGCACCTCGAGTTGTATGCAGTTAATCAATCAATGTCACCTAAACATCTTACGGGTATTTTTGTGGAAAGGCAGAGTTAGCTGACCTGAAGATGATATATCCTGTGTGTTCACTGTCCTTGGTATGAAAGGTAAAGAGGTCCTTATTCATCGCGAAGAGGTTTGTGATCGGATCCGACAAGAAAAACTGATAGTCAATTATCCCGTGAAATTACTTTCATTTTGTCGGCTTTCCCTACGGTAGCAAACCCTTCATAACGCACTTTGCAGCTATTAGACGAAATTAGCCGCTTGATTTTTAAGCTGATTTGGTGCTAGAACAAGGGTGGGCATCGCGCCCCCTTTAATGTTCGGTAAGGCGAAAGCCTCATGTGACTGATCAGACGAATTCTTCTCAGAACATGCCACGGAAGCTGTACGCATGAAGTGGTACCAGATGTTGTGTGATGTCAGCCTTACACAATAATATAGGCTTTAAAGAGAACTGAATAGAAAGTAGGCTTTATGGAGAAGCCTCGGCGCGGTGATGCAGTGGTAAGACGCCAGACTACTGTGCCGGAGTATCCGGGTTCGATCCCGACCGCCGGCGACTGCGTTTCGATGGAGTCTAAACGAAGTGGCCTCCGTATGCTGTGCGATCTCAGCGCACGTTAAAGATCCCCAGGTGGTCGAAATTACTCCTCAGCCCTCCACTACGGTATCCCTTTCTCTCTTTCCGCTTTCACTCCTACCTTCCCTTTCACTCCTACCTTCCCTTTCGTTATGGCACGATTCAGGCGTCCAAAGAACTAGTGTGACGGATGCTGCGCCTTTTCTCTCCTGTGAACAAAATATTATTATTATTATTATTATTATTATTATTATTATTATTGTTGTTGTTGTTATTATTATTATTATTATTAGGGAGAAGGTAGAGGGTTGAAGGCCCTAAACTGTGAAGACGTCTATTCCTAAATTAAGGCCTAGGGTAAGAGTTCCAGAAGCGCACATGTGTTGGAGACCCAGAGAGGTTCGTGGGTTTGAGGCCCAAAGGATTTGAATGCCGCAGAACGTCATCAGTTCGACCCCCAGAGAAGGTCGTTAGTTCGAGTCGCTTGAAGGTAGTGTTTTATAGTGCCATAGAATGTCGTGAGTTCGAGTGCTAAAGACCATCCTGGGCTCAAGTCCCAAAAAGGAAATGGGTTCTCGCCTGTCCCTGGTGGCACAGGTATACCATAGCAACTATGATGTCAGCTGTTGTCAAGCCACCGAAGCGGCGAGTGGGACCATGACAAGCACAGCACACGCTCTTCTATCAAAGATCACACTTGGCAGCTCGAAAAAACAGGACCAAATCGAACGAGGAGACACAACACGGGCGCAAACTATTCACTGAATTTCAAATGACAAAAGTAAGCTTTATAGGTGCACTAAACCATAAAACAAAGAAAAGGAAACAATACCCCCGCTTCCACACCTGCGATTTGAAGCCATTGTGAAATCAAACCTACATGGC
Source organism: Amblyomma maculatum (assembly GCA_023969395.1). NCBI lineage: Eukaryota > Metazoa > Arthropoda > Arachnida > Ixodida > Ixodidae > Amblyomma > Amblyomma maculatum. Next base: position 223,407 of record JAJIZL010022254.1, on the reverse strand, counting down.
CTAAAAACACACAACCACAAAAAAAAAAAACAATGGAAAGCAGTTCATCATACCAACCCCCCTGTACCGTGCTCTTGTACTGAAGAAGCTACTTAAAACAGCTATCTCCTTATCAAGCACGTTAACCGAAGGTGATGCAGTAAACGCGTCCTTTTCTTTTTGATCAAGTAAGCTTCCACCAGCTCAAGACATATCTGTTCACAGTGATTAAACAAAATACTTGTTTTATTTAGAAAAGAAAAACAATCGTTGCAACTTCTGCTGTGCAATGCGAGGTTCGAGCACACAGCACCTTTCAACGACCTACCGTGCTCCGCCAGACGTTCACTGACAGAGAGGCCAGTCTGACCGATGTAGTTCTTGCCACATGAAAGTGGAACTTGATACACAACACCTGTGTCACAGTCTCTAAGCCTCTTTCTATGGGCTATCGTGCATCCAGCTCCTCCTTGCACTATGACCACCATGCTCAAGCCTTCTGCGCACATCACTGCACACACCCCCCAGCTTATTCTTTGCGGTGAAAACAATGTTAACTCCGTACCATGCCCCTACCTTTTCCAGGCGATGTGAAATGCTGTGGACGTAATTTATTGCCACCATACGTGTACACGAACTTTCCTCAAACCTCCCCATCTTAAAGAGGATCCTTTCAGAGAGCTAAGCCAAGGTCCGATCAGGAAACCCAGCTTCCTTATGCCTGTGGGCGCCCGTGTTGTGTTACAGTAGCGCCCGTGTTGCTCCTCAGACGCGCACCATGGAAGGAAAGCGACAGTGCTCGTCTGGGCAGCAGTACATGCTGTGGGAAATTTAGTCTTCTGACCCACACGTAGTCGCAGGACAGAAGGTCGGCCAACAGCATAAAAACGAGACGAGACAGGGTAAGCTGGTTGCTGAGACACCCGAAACACGTCTCTTGAAGAGACCCCGTCAAGCCGCTGAACAAGGACAGCGTGTCACTATCGAAATGTCAGTAGAGGAAACTGCACAGGTTGAAGACACGGCTACCAGGCCTTTAACTCACCGCACCGCCTTACTGTCTGGCAGCGCCTCTGCTAAGCACCAGTTTGCGCCGGAATTTCTGGCCTAGTGCGGTTGCGTGTGTAGTCGGCGCGGCAGACTATCGCACAACAAGGACGTGACACCGATGAGTACGTCCATGTAAGTAACTTTACCGATCATCGTGTCATAATCCCAAGCATAACGCGAAATTCTGAATAACCATGTGTGTAAGTGCCTTACACACAGCAAACTGGGTCTCTTACTACAGTATCACTGCCCATATATACAAGCACAACCAAGACTAACACTAGCTTCCGCTATTACAGTGTTCTGCAAGTTTATCGGAACCGTCTTGGAAAACTTTCCCGCCTCGACCGGTGAGAAAATTTTTTAAGACGGTTACGATAAAGTTGCAGAACACTGCAGATCCTAGCTTTGCCGAACTGAGCCATCAGCAATTTATTGCCTTTATCTGAAATCGTAATTCTTCTCCCTTTATTTTTGCTGTCTCTAGTCCAGGCGTTTCAGAATTCTTTAGTGGGTCCTGCGGCCGCAGCAATCTCCTTCATTTATTCGTTGACCGTAAACCATTATTAATAAGACAAAGCCTGAGCTCAAAGGATCCTTGAAAGGGAATACTTGAAAAATTAGCCGTTTTGTGATGTTGTCGAAGCTATGCTCGTGGGCCTTCATGTAATGACGCTCCTGAATGGCCAGGTATCACTGTGATATGGATGGGCGGCCAGCCCGCATCAAATATTGTGAAAGTATTCACAAGTTTATTGAAGCACTGAAATCTCAAACATGTGCCCTTGTCTGGTTACCAAAGTTAGAGCCTTTAGTTGCGCTTAGATAATGCTACAAAGCCATACTCGAAGGAGTTGGCGGCTTTTACTTTTTCTGCAATGTGTTTTGCTGTCTGTAAAAGCATGGCAATAAATATAAGTCTGCCTGCAGAGAGGAGCAGGGTGGCAGCGGCATCTCAGCAAATGCGCGCGCCCGCATGGAGAGGAGGAGGGTGGTTACCGAAGTGCTCACGGGCGTGCTGCAGGCGAGAGCTGACAGAGTGGAGCGGGAAAGTGTCTGCCGGCATCGCATATGCTGGGCATGATAATGGGCTTGGCATAGAACGCCGGTGCACTTTGATGCGTTCAACTGAACGTTGGTTGTGTTCGCTGCAACGCTCGGTAGCCCACAGCCAAAGCTTTTGTTTGAATTCGCTTCAGCACCGTTGAACCCCCCTAATTTTTAGAGCGCAGCTCTTTGGCTCCCGTTCCTGGGTTTCGCGTCGGCGTCGGCGGCCTCGTAACCAGTTCCGCCCCCCCCCCCCTTTCATCCCCCGCAGTTCGAGCCGGCGCTTCGGTAACTGAAGCCTCGCAGGAAGAGGGGAGGGAGGGGGGGGGGGGGGGCGGCCGGGGGCAGCGCAAGCAATGACTGACTGATGCCGCTGCCGCCGCTAGCGAGTCAAGAGAACGTGACTGCGTAGAACACCGTCGCCGCCGTGCAGAAAGAGGAGGAGGGGGTCCCCCTCTTTCTGCGTGGCGGCGAGGGTTCTCTCCGTTTGCGTGCATCTCTTTCTCACTCGCTTCACTCGCTAGCAGCGTCAGCTCAGCGGCATTAGCATAGAGAAACATACTTCTGTAAATTATTAATTTAAACAGCGCGAACACGAAGACAAAGGACAAGATAAAAGAAAGCCACAGTATAAGCGCTGACTCACAACTATGCCTAAGCCCTTTACTCCAAGGCCCAGAAAAAACAAACATGAAGAAAACGAAACAATCACGTGAAACAACCCCTGGGTTCACCTGCTGCACGAAAAGTGACATAAAAATACACCTCTGTGCTTGAAAGAGCAAGAGAAGTCTTGCTGACACACTTATTGTCCGTTGAAATAAAATATGATTCTACTATCTTTCTCGTCATCTTCACTTTGTGGCGATACAAAATCCTAACCTTGTCAAACTTCGGAGTGCACTTTTTGTTCTTCATTATTTCACATGAATGGCAATGTGATACCAGAAACGTTTTGTCCTTCGATGTTCGCTTCCACTCCACCTAAAAGGTAGATAGCTTATCATACGTACACCGCCTTGCATCAAATCCTTGCTCTTTCCATATAAACGTTGCTGCTGCGCCGGTCATGTGCCGCCGGGTATGCCCACCTCACCGTGCTTTTCAATGCGTCACCTCGTTTCGCCGGTAAACTGTGTCCTTTTGTCTGCAGAAATAATTCTGTCGTGTTTTGAGCTAATAACGCTTTTAGCAAGTCGTTTGGTGCGCAAAGTGAACGTATTTTGCACATGTAAGATAGAATAGGAGCCGTGACACACCTTTAGTGTGCAGTTACTGTATATTTTTGGGTCGCGTTTTTCTGAAGAACATGTGCATTCCTTCGATTGCGTAATTTTCTTAGACAGCTTTACAACAGAGAATTTTTCAATGGCTCAGATGTATTTTAACAGAAACATTTATTCGGCAGTGCAAGAAGTGTGTGTTGCGCATTTCAGATCCTTTTGTGAATGGTGTTTACTTCGCTGTATTTGCACAACGCGTGGGCTTTTGCCGAAGCGGCAAAACAGTGCTTGACGTGTTTGAGGTTTGCTCGAAAGCGCTTTGTTTTACTTTTGAATTGCCAGAGGACACCGGACTTCAGTTTCTGGATGTGCGTTTGATCTTCAGGGAGGCGAATGTGTGCTGGAGCTACAGGCCGCGGTCGAAAAAAGAAGTGTTGAGGTATGATTCGGCCCATTCGAAATTGGTAAAAAGAGGGATCGTTGTTAATTCTCTACGTGCTGCCCTCACAAAGTCGTGTGCACACTTTATGACCATCAGCGTGCAGGGCCAGATCGAACGCCTGAAAGTCGCTGGCTACCCGAATGAACTCCTGGCTTCGGTAGCGAATAAGCTGTTGCGGGAAGTGGAGAGTGAGGAACGAGGGCGATCACAACAATCCAGACGCCAGGAAACAAGGCCTGTTGCCGTTCCTTACATTCACGGTTTCTCCCACCGTCTGAAGAAGGTTGCAGGGAAGTGCGGCGTCCCTGTCGTCTTCTCTGCTCCTGAAAGGTGTCGCGGCTTTGCCCTAAAGTGTATGGGCAAAAGAGTGGCATTGATGCATGCACGAAGAAGCATGACACCTGCTTCGTCCCCTGTAGAACGGGGGTAGTCTACATGATTCCTCTGGCATGTGGGAAAACCTACGTCGGACAGACGGGCAGGTGCATAAACGACAGATTGCGAGAGCACCGAATAGCAGTAGGATCCCTTGTAAAGAGCAGTCACTTAGCCTTGCACTGCAGCCGCTGCCCTAGCCCCACCAGTCCATCATGCACCCCTGCGTTGAGCGACACACGTGTGCTGCGAAGCTTCAAGCAGCAGTTGAGCAGGGAGATATTTGAGGCCCTTGAGATTCACAATCAAGGTGATAATTGTGTTAGCAGTAGCTCGGTTTTGCTGTCACCCAAAGAGCTGGAATTTTTAAAGAGGAGAATGACACGTGGTGATGAGGCTCTAATCTGTACGATAATGCAGAGGCGAAGGTTTGGGAGCATGAGCTCAAGTGATGGCGTTGAGAAAAAATTTTTGTATATATTGATGTTACGTCCATTAAACTATCAGTTGAAGTTCAGCGTTTGTCCCTTGTCTTTCTCCTTTAGTCCTGTCTAATTTTACGCTGCCAAAATATGCACTCTACTTATCAATACCAGCTATCCCGTCTTTCTACGTTAAGAAAATAAACTTTTTGTATGGAACCACTGCATCCTTGCGTGCCAATGAGAAAAGCGGCCCAATAATTGCGAAATATTACAGTAAGAACAGCTCTGATTGCATTATTCGAATCTGCATGAACTAAGTCAGCCACGCTTATGTTCTGCGAGAACCTTGCCGGTATTTCCAGTAAAGAGGTTGCAATCCGCGACTTTAATACGTCCGTATGCATGGCATCCTTGAAGCACTTGCGTACAACTCTACACTATATAGGTGATATTGTAACAGCTAAAGGTTAGTCAGAATTAAAAGCATTTCTACCGAAACCGAAACTAAAACAGAGCAAATGACGTGCCGAAAATCTCGGAGGACAAAATTAGCGGTCTGACCAGCCCCTCGAGGCGCTGGCGCTGCTCGGCCGCAGGGCCGTGGGGAAGTGTCCACTTTTTACGTATGTTTCTCTATGGCATTAGTGAGTCGCTGCTATCCGTTCGCCGCGTAACGTTCCTATGGCCCCACGCGCTGCTTCCCGCAACCTACCGATAACTCAATTGCTCTCTTCATTTCTCCGACCACGAAGCTTCTTTCATGACAGCCAAGAATTGTTAGTGGAGTGTTTCTTGAAGGAATACGGGTGAAAAATTAATTGTAATTGTACATACGTGTCTTGCTCGAAATATTTGCCTCAATCTGTCGAAAATGTGAAACAGCTGATGAGCTGAGCTCAAATGTCGCATTAGGAAGTAGCGTAATCGTGGGCAATTTTTTTAATTCAATTTATCTACTTTGTTAAGGCTCATGAGGAAAATTCCTCGTTCGCGAGATATGTCCTCAAGATATCGCAATAGGTTATGATTTCCAAAACATTTTCCCGGTCAGGGCGTCGCAATACGTTGTAACGTCGACATAATTTCACCATTCGGCTAGTACACAACCCCGCAAGAGAAGTGGTAGAAGAGAATGAGGAAAGGCTTTCGCCGCCAAGCTCGTGACGAAGATGTGTGCAATATTGTAATTTCATATCACATTAAACACAATGCCTCTTCGGGAGTGAGAGGAAAGCCCAAATGCAGCTTTGGCGCGTCCGCGTCCTGCATTGTTTCATTGAAGGGAATAAAGTATTAATATTATTAGTTAAAATATTATCTGTGTGCAGGAACAAAGATAAAATACATAAAATTTAATGCAGCCTAATTAGACAGAAGGGAAGACAAGTATTCACATATTGCAGCGGTGCGACAATTCATTGCATTTTGTTCGAACGACATACTGGGCCATTTATTTCATTCATGCATTGTTGTTATAATAAATTACGTTTTAATAGGCACGTTCTGCAATTTATTTGTTTTACTTTGTAATTGTGGTCACTTCTCCTAGTCCCTTCTAGTCTGGCCCCTCATAGTCTAGGTGAGGTAATGGCCACGATAAATATCAGTTCTAGAATAAAATATGTTTTGGAAAACATTTAGATATATATATTGGCGTTTCTGTAGTCTAACTCATCCTAACGATTTCTGCTCTGTCGACCTAATATTATTGCTGTTGTAATCATTATGTTGTAATATTAGATGTTGTAATTATTAGGAACTAGAGACCAGATTCCCAACCTTCGCTGGAATATGGAAAAAGCAAGAGAGTTCCAGAAACCCATCTACTTCTGCTTTATTGATTATGCGAAAGCGTTTGACTGCGTAGATCACAGCAGATTGTGGCAAGCTCTCCAAGAGATGAGTGTTCCAATTCACCCCATCTGTCTCCTCAGGAACCTTATGAAGGGCAAGAGGCCACAGTCAGAACTGGGCATGGTCTTACTGATTGCTTTCCAATTGAGAAAGAAGTGAGAGAAGCTGCATACTGTCGCCCTGCCTATTTAACTTATATGCTGAGTGCATCATGAAGAAGGCCGGTCTGGAGAAGTTTTCAGCTGGAGTAAAGATTGCTGGAAAACGTATCAACAACCTTAGATATGTGGATGATGCCACTTCAATGGCAGAAAGTGAAGTGGAACTCAAGAGACTTCTGATGCGCGTACAAGAAGAGAGTGAGAAGTTTGGGCTTAAACTGAACATTAAAAAGACAAAGATCATGACGTCTTGCCCTATCAAGTCCTGGAGCATCAAGGGACAAGAAGTGGAAGCTGTGACAGATTTTCCCTTCTTGGGCTCCAAGATTACCCCGGTATAAGACTGCAGCCATGGAATTAGGAGACGCCTGTTCTGGGAAAGAGAGGTATGGCTAGCCTTGACCGCCTAGTAAAGAGCAGAGACATTAGACTGCCAACCAAGATCCGTATAACTCGTGCTATGGTCTTTCCAGTTATGTTATGTGCGGATGCGAGAGTTGGACTGTGAAGAAGGCTGACCACTGAAGAATTGACGCGTTTGAATTGTGGTGCTTGCGGAGACTCTTGAGAGTTCCTGGGACTGCTTGAAGATCAAATCAGTCTATATTGTCGACCATAAACCCTGACTGCTCATTGGAGGGTCAAATTCTAAAGTTCAAGCTCAACAATTTTGGTCATCTGATGAAAAGAGAGGAGTCGCTGGAGAAAGATTTGACGTTCGGAAAGGTTGAGGGTCGCCGGAGAAGGGGTAGGCAGCGAACGCGGTGGTTAGATGGCATCCTCGAGGCGCTGAAGATGAAGTTATGTGATGTTAGGAAGATAGTGAGAGACCGGAAAGCGTGGCGTGATATGGTCCATAGGGTCACTAAGAGTCGGACACGACTGAACGACTGAACTGAACTGAATTATTGTAAGCAGAATGAATCGTTGTTTAGAACCGTTTTTCAGTGTTTAGAATGAACCGGTAGGTTAGGATATTGCCTAAATGACAATTATCATTCTTGGTTTCAGGATACCGTACTCTACACGCGTTCTCTAGTATACGCATGATATTGCGCACTCGTCAGGCTGCTTAAATGCATCTTTTGAAGCAAAAGCTTCACTCGGCTAGCTGCGGTGCGTTTCGCTTTGCTTGTGAAACGCTTTATTTCCTGCATCAAAGAGGAACGCAGGCCTCAGTTGATCAGCAGCCCTAGTCCAGGTCGCCGCAAGTGCCAGCCGCCTCGCGAGCACGGCTGCTGAGGGCCTTCTGGGCCCCGACCGAAGAGCATCCGAGGGGGAAGCCTCCCAAGCCTCTTCAAGGGTGGTAAGCGTGCGCCGCAGTTTGACCTCCAGCCGACATTCAGCCGCATGCCAACGGCACACGGCCTATTCGCCGCCCGCTTTTTCGCACGTGTGGTGCAGGGAGTGGGCGGCGCTCCTTTCATTTGCTGGTGCTTTGCTTCTTCTTCTACATCACACATCTTCTTTACACACCTGGCCAACAGCAGTCGTACCGGTAGATATCCCCGGTGTCCGCGAAGCGTCGCACGTGACGGCATTGTTTATCTATTCGCCTCACTGCGCAGGCACGGTGCTCCTCAGCGCGGGATATAAGCCGTAGAGCAGCCACTCGATCACTCGCTACGCTCGCCTAGAAGCCGAATCCGCTCATCCAGTCGACATCGTTTGCCGGCATGAAGCGGTTCACATAGGAAACATGAAGCTGAGAGAGCTAAACGAGCGACGGAAATACAGAAGAGTGAGAACAAGGAGTTGCAATGCGATGACGCAAGGCAGGAAGAATGTGAGACAAGAACAACAACAGAGAATCGATTCGGTCTCATCAACGACTGCTACTTCGTTCTCTTTGTATATCCTGGCTTAGTTGAGTTAAGCAACTGCAAATTTTTGCTTCCATCCTTCATGTCCTCATAAATGTATGAAATGAAATGGCCTGCTTTTCAGGCAATTTAATCATTCTGCCTATGGCAACACATGTTCACAACAGTTAGAAAACCTAGTTAGGATTGTGTTGCAAGTAGTAGCTTGGGTTGATGGTTTACTTTAGTTCTTCTTCAGTACAATACGCAGAGAATGAATGTGTTTTTTGTGTGTATATGAATATGGCCCCTGTTTGTTAAAATATTTGAATTCACCGCGCACGCCGCGGCGACATCACGAAGTTTTCAATGCAGGCATCGCGTTCATCTCTTTTGAGCAAACATTCATGGAGTCACTTTTATTTATTTTAAAAGTTTAACAAAAATCTGTGCTTTTATTCTGCTGATGCTCCTTCCCAAGTTTTTTTAGGAGCACTTTACAAAGTATGAGGCCCATCGTTTATGCTGGCTTTTGTGTGTACTATTCATTCACTGACAATTGCGGATATGTTTAAATTTATAGAGGATATGTGTAACTGACATTCCTTCTGGAAATATGCGAGAAGAAAGGACACAAGATAGGTTTCTTCTCTCAGTTGGCGTCAAACATCTACCTCCGATCGTCGGAATACAGGCCAAGGGCAAAGCCGAGGCCCAATGAAGAAAATCCTGAAAACAAAAAAAATTCGCTGTGGCGTGCTATCTGCCCTAAGTTGGGGCCGCAACCTCATCGGCTTCGGGGGACGCATCGCTATCTCTAGCCAAGAAAGAAAGGCGGCCGCTGGGGCTAACAATGGCTCCGTTGCGTTGCTCCGGCGACCGCCACCGCCTCGGGAACAGACAAAGCGTAAAAGTTTCGACATGCTGAAGCTCTGACCTGCTCTGGCATTTTGGTTTAGACTTGCTCGCAGCTCTGTGCTCTCTACCGTCCCCAGACACCGGATGTGAAGAAAGGACATATCAGAGGACTGACTTCCTGTCACGTGGGAGTCCGCTGTTTTTTGTTTGCTTTTTACCTCAACGATGTTGTCGCCGCAATGGCTGGAACATCGGCTGGGCCACACTATCTGGCTGCAAAGCTCCGTGAACAATAGCCCCCCGCCTTCCTGGAGTTGGTTGTCTCGCTTTCCGCGGTTCGGTTGCTTGCTCTGGGCCCTTCTTTGATGAGCGCTTCATTACAAAGCGCGGAAAAGCCTACTATCTAAACTTGCACACATGCGCTGCGCATTGCTCCGAATATTTGGCGCGCGAACTTTTTCGATTATATTGTACGACTTTAATTGACTTACTGAACTGATTAAATGCATAAAAACACTTATAGGGGATTAGATCGCTCCAATACAGAGCCACGAGGATGGAATATTAATCGACTAAAGTTTATTTTCCTTTCTAAGGCTGTTGTGAAAAAATTAGCTGTGGTTTATTTGTGGTTAAACCTGGAGTTACCCGAGAGCTGCATGGCTACGCTTATGTTCGCCTTGAAAGTAAAGACATGACTTTTGCACATAGCAGTTGTCTGTATGATTTCACCTTTATTTATGCCATAGGGGACACTTTTGGCCACTAAAGTGCTATGATTCGAAAGCCTCTATCGCGCAGTAGTCCGAAGCTCACCGCTACGGCACCCCTTTCTCTGTTTTCACTCACACCTTCGCGATGACGCGATAGGGTAAGTACCAGCCAACATATTGCCGCGAAACGTACAAAACTGTATTTGTTGTTTTTTAGCAGCCGCCGGCATGCGGCCTTATCACTCTGACTCTGGATCGCGTATCAGTTCTGTATTCTTTACTTGTTAATGCTCGATGTCGCGAGAAGCACCTTTATCTGTTTCTTTGTCGGGCAAGATGCGCCGAGATCTGTCTCGAAGATTCCGATCACTCGCCTATGTTTCTACAATGCTCCAGGTTGTGCTAGTAGCAGTTTGCGACGGTATCTAGACCGTTCTGACCAGCCTTTAAATTGAGCGTTGACGAGTGCGACGGGCATGCACGTTTGTTGCTATCGCCGCCGCCAAGCTGCTTAGTTCTTTTGCGGGCGCAAGGCAACCCAATAAAGAGTTTCTTCAGTGCTATTCTCGACTCTTCATTTGTGTCATCGACCTTGTCACCACCACGTGATACCTAGTGGAGGTGCTGCCCTTGATCCTTCAAGTGAAGTCCTCAGCCTAGTTGTTGTCACCCTGGGGGACAAGCCTACAGGTCACCGAGTCAGCCGCCGACTCCAAGGCCTACAACCCGAACACGGTATGCTGCCTTACCCCGTTAGACTCCGGAAAGCACTAACTTTGACAATGTCTCAGTCAACAGTGCCAGTCGTCTTCGTGCAGCCCCAGGAGCCCCCCATCTTCCAACGACTGCCCACTGAAGATGCGGAAGAGTGGATGGACCTTTTCGACTGTGTGGCAGAATTCAACGGCTGGAACGACGCTGCGAAACTCAGGCAAGTCTACTTTGTTCTTCAAAGACATGCTCGAGTTTGATTCGAAAATGACGAGACTTCTTTAAAGGATTGGGAGACATTCAAAACAGAGTTTTTTATGGCCTTTGCTAGTTCTGTCTGAAAAGAAAGAGTTCAGGCCCTCCTCAAATCAAGACTCCAAATCCCTAACGAGCCCGTCCTGGTCTACGTAGAGGTCATGAAGCACCTATTTCACCGCGCCGACTCTAAAATGTCCGAAGGTGAGAAAGTGAAATTTTTAATGCCAGGCGTTAGAGTTTCTTTTTGCAGGGCTGGTCAGAATTCCGACAAAACAGTGGCGGAATTTGAAACTCAAGCGTCGACCATCGAGAGGACGATGGACACCCGGATGCGCCATTACGAGTGACCACTCCAGCCGGTCTACGCAAATGCCTACAGCAGTGCATCCGCGAGCGGAGAGAGCCTTCGGGACCTCCTCCAGGAGATCGCGCGAGAAGAACTCCGCCGGTTGCTACCGCCATCCCAACAACTCCATTTGGCGACGCTCGAAGACGTCGTCCGTGAAGATGTCAAACAGGCCCTGGGTGTTCCTCAAGTAACGTCTCTGATTGCTCCAGTGCAATAAGCAGCAGCCATGAACTATGCTGCTGCATTACGTCGTCCTGCACCCCGAGGTGACCTTCCAGGCCCTCGTCGCTACCGTCCTGTTCCAGAAAGCCGCCCCCTGGCCCCCGCCCGTCAAGCCTACTAATGACCCCAAGCCCCAGGAAGTGCGACGCCTGGGGGACTGCGAACAACCGGCCATTATGCTTCCACTGCGGCGAGGCCGGCCACATCCTACACCACTGCCCTTACAGACGCATCGGCCTGCGCGGCTTCGCCATGGATGCCCCACGACCCCGTCCTGGCAAGCGACCACAAGAAATCGACGACTTCCTGCTGAGAGGAGAGCACGCGTCGCCAATTCGTCTGTCACACTCACCCTCGCCGTACAAGGGCCGCTTTGCGTCGCCAGGCCGTACCTACGATGACAGTGTGCGCGGAAGGCCCCCAAACCTTCGAACTAAATAGAGCAACCTTTGGAGGTGAGGTTGCTTCACGGCTGAAAACGCTAAGGTCCTCCATCGCCGACGACGAGTCACGACGACACAGCGATTAAATCGCTGATCCACAAGACGACTACGTCGACGAGATCACAACCAGACTTCAAGTTGACATCGCCGCCCAGCGACGTGACCACAATGTGCCCCGGCTGCGACCTCAGCACGAGACGAAGCAGAGATCGAACACCGAAGCCAACGTGCAATACTAGGACCTGAACAAGCGACCTTGCGGTTGCTGTCGAAGAACGCATGGTTACCACCCTAGTGGACACCGGAGCTGACTACTCTGTCATCAGTTGAGCTTTCGCCGCCCAGCTAAAAAATGTAACGACCACTTGGGACGGCCTGCTAATCCGCAGCGCTGGCGGTAACCTTATTACGCCATCGGGGCGATGCACCGCAAGGGTTACAGTAAATGGACGTACCTACGCTACCAGCTTCGCCGTCCTACAGCACTGTTCTCGCGACGTAATTCTGGGCATGGAGTTTCTGAACGAACAACGACCGATCATCAACCTCCGATCCAAGCCCATAACGCTTTCGACGGAGAAAGCCATACCGACTACGAGAACTTCGACGCATCACGTTGCTCTCAACGTCCTCGACGGAGAATTGACCATACCGCCCCGATCAAGCGTCATCCCCCATGTGGGTACAAAAGAAGTCGAACTTGCGGAAGGGGTTGTCGAAAGAAACACTCAGCTGATAGAGGACTTGGAGTCGCAAGAGGTGTCACCCATTTCCGCCATGGGCAAGCTCAAGTGCTCGTCACGAACTTCACCGAAGAATACCGGCACCTGAACAAGGGCATGACGATTGCTTTCCTTGACGAGCTAGCGGACACCAGAGAAGTCTTCGCCCTCCCAAGCCAACTTGAAGACGATGCACCCAACCGAGCCAAGCAGCCCGATTTCACCATTAACCCGGCGCTCCCCCGAGACAGACAAGACCGAATTCGTACTCTTCTTGAAAACAACAGCGAATACATTTCTTCAGCGTCGAAGGTGCGGCAAACTCTGTTGGCACAGCATCGCATCATCACGGACGAAAACAGTCGACCGCTAAGTCAAAGCCCCTACCGTGTTTGGCAAAGGCTTTGACGCGGCTGCGTTGATGGCCGGTCACAAGTATTTGTGACCTAATGTTATATTTCATTGCTGAAAATAAACACAAAAATAATACCACACCGTACAGACTAGAAATAATGTACCAACTGGGTGCGGCAGTACGGCAATCGCTTGCTAGCATTCAAACTGCGCGCCTTTAACGAAAGCGGATGTGCAGCGAGCTTCAGCCGCTTGGTGCGCTACAGTCAATTGGGCCGTTGGGCGCTATGGAAGTGTCCGCTCTTTACCAAATACCTTTCTCTATGCTGAGCGCCGCTGGCCTGAAGCTGCTTGTCAGTGCTGTGGTCAGCCTCCCCTTTGTAAACATCACTAAATACATCTGAGTGCGTGTATCTCGCTACATTATTGGTTCGAGGGGCTGGGTAGCCTACAGCAAGCACGGAACTCCGCAGCGTTCTTCGACTTCCCGGCTCTTTAAGCCATGCCTAGTGACGGGGCTGCACCATCGGCGTCCTCCACCCCGGCTATGGCTATCATTCCCCGCCAGTGTGATCCTGGAACCTTCAATGAAGTGGATGGTGCTGACGTGCAGGTCTGGCTCGCTATGTACGAGCTCGTGAGTGCACACAACAGGTGGGACCCGACGATGAAGTTGGCTAACGTCATTTTCTACCTGACGGGCACTACAAAGGTCTGGTTCGAGACCCACAAGAAGGAACTAACCAGTGGGGACCTCTGCAAGACGAAACTTTCTGACTTGTTTGGTAAGCCAATCGGACTTCACCTGGCCGCGCAGAAGGAGCTTGCATGCCGAAAACAATCGTCCAGAGAGTCGTACGATCTGTACATTCACGACATTTTGGCTCTCTGCATGAAAGTTGACACCGCAGTGTTAGAGAATGTTAAATTTGGCAATGTATTAAGCGAATAGCCGACGACGCCTTCAACTTGCTCGTGTGCAAGGACTGCGAAACTGTTGACACGATTCTAAATGAATGTCGCCAGATTGAACAAGCGAAAAGCCTCCGTATTTCCTCTCAGTTCACGCGGCTGCCGAACACGGCTGCGACGTCGTCCAGCGTGGACTTAACCCCAACTGCCCTCTGCCAACGTCCGACAGCCTGACACGACTTTTGCGCCGGGAACTAGATGCAGTGTCTCCCACAGTTTCCCAACTATCGGGACCGGACATTGCCCCTACGGTATCCCTTATACAGGCTGTTGTCCGGCAAGAATTCGCCACTATCCGAATCCAACCTATATGCTCTATTTGCTCCCCAGATAATCGCCGTGTGTCCCCGGTACTTGGTTCTGGACATCCGCACTGCCCTCGCCGCAACCGCGACCCAGGTGAGTGGAGAACACCTGGCATCAAGCCTATCCGCAAAAAGAGTGCGTTTAACTGCTCCCGAGTCGGTCATATCTCTCGACACTGCCGAACTCGACCGCCATAGACTTATCGCCGCTGCCCGGATTACGTCTATTCTCGCCGCCCTTCATCGCCTTCTGAACAGCAATTCTCAAGCTCCGACGCTCAGACTCCAACCCTTCGTAGCCGCCCTGCCGCCGTCATTCTCCGTCGCCCCGATCTCGCCGCCCGTCATCTCCTCATCCATTTGCTCACTGTCTTTCGGGAAACTGATGGCTGCAGCGTCTGGAGGTGATGCTATTCTCACGACCCGAACCGAAAACCCTCCAACTCTCCAGGCCCGGTGAAACATGCTTAGAGTCGACGCGGACGGGATCACTGTTACAGCTCTGATCGATACGGGGGCGAACGTTTCCGTTATGAGTGCCCGTCTCCGCCATCGCCTAAGGAAAGTGCTCACTCCTGTCCGCTCAGCTGTTGTCAGTGTCGCTGATGGTGGTACTTCTGCTGTCGTTGGAATGTGTGCAGCTCGTGCGTCAATCGCCGGCCGTCATACTTCTGGTCTCTTCATTGTCCTTAAACACTGCCCTCCTGATCTAATCCTCAGCTTTGACTTTCTTTCTGAACAATCTACCGTCCTTGATTGTGTCACAAGTGTTGTTCAGCTCGACCTACCTTTTACGGAGGAGCCGCCGTATCCAGTTATGCACCGCCAATGTACTGTCAATTTTCTCCGCCTGGACCGTCACCTATGTAACGTTCGTGTCCGTCCCAGCAGTCCCCGATGGCCAGGACATCGTTACTCCAGCCCTTGATGTACCTCTCGCAGGGAGGTTGCCCTTGCGCATACAGTGGTCACTACCCCACTGAAAAACAAAACGTTCTACGGGGCAATAACCTCACGCAATCTCATAAAATCACAGACTCTCATACGGTACACGTCATTATCATAAAATATCTTCCATAATTTATGTTAATGTACAAGAAACTATTAGATCTTATGCCGTTATATGCGACTTATGTGTGATTTCTTACGTGAATTGAGTGAGACTCTGTGAGAAAATGTAAGGTTATTGCTAGATACAACTTTTTCAGTAGGGTATGTATGCCAATGAAGTGTCCCTCCGGTCCTCAACTTCTCATCGCACGTTCAGCACGTTCAAGGCATGTCGTTCGCCACGCTGTGCCCTGCTTCCGAATGCGTTGTATCAGCTGTTACAGGTTGCATACCCCCCCTCGGCGAACCGCCACTTGTCCGACGTCCCATCATCTTACGAATACACAAAGATGATTGCTCCTGACCTTTTACCAGCACAAACTCACGACCTCAGATGTATTCTTCCCTCTTTTTGCGACATCTTTGACTGCGATAACCACCCTTTGGCTCGGACCTCCGTGGTTACTCATCGCATAAACACCGGTGACGCCGCTCCTATTGAAAGATGTCCGTATAGAGTGTCCAGTACAGAACGCAACATCATTCAGCTGGAGGTGGACAAGATGCTTACTAAAGACATCATAGAACCTTCGTCGAGCCCACCGGCCTCACCAGTTGTCCTTGCTAAAATTAGGATGGGAACTGGCGCTTCGGCGTTGATTACCGGCACCTCAATGACATCACGAAAAAGGACATGTATCATCTCCCAAGAATCGATGACGCTTTGGATTGCTTTCACGGAGCCAAATGTTTCTCTTCCATCGACCTTCGATCCGGCAATTGGCAAATTGCTGTCGATGACAAAGACCGTGAAATGACCGCATTCGTCACACCAGATGAATTATACCAGTTTAAAGTCATGCCGCTCGGTCTCTGGAATGCGCCTGCTACCTTCGAGCGAATGATGGACTCCATGCTTCGGGGCTTTAAATGGATTACATGATGTTGTTACCTCGACGACGTTGTAGTTTTTTCCTCCACAAGACTGACGAGCATTCTTTCCGTCTTCCGCAGAGCCGGGTTGCAGCTCAACTTGTCGAAATGCCAATTCGGACGCCGCCAACTCACAATTATTGGGCATCTTGTCGGTGCTTCTGGTGTCCGCCCAGGTCCTGCTTAACTTCAAGCTGTCAAGAACTTCCCTCTGCCTCGATAATCTACGGATGTGCGAAGCATTGTCGGCTTGTGCTCCTATGTCTGACTTTCAATCAAAAACTTTGCTGCCACCGCTCGTACCCTCATCGACCTCCTTAAGAGCGACACCCCTTTTACCCTTTTACCTGGGGCCCTGCTCATAAAAACTCATTTTCTTTACTGATTCACTTGCTCACCTCACCACTATTAGCCCATTTCAACCCGTCGGCTCGAATAGAAGTTTGCACAGATGCTAGCGGATATGATATCGGTGTCGCGCTCGCCGAACGTCACCAATGTGAAAGTCGTGCCATCGCATATGCCAGCCGCTTCTCTCCACTGCCGAGCGCCATTACTCCATTTCACAGCGCGAACGCCTAGCTCTTGTTTGAGCCGCCTCTAAATTTCGACCCTACCTGTTTGGCCGTCTTTTCTCGGTTGTGACTGACCACCATACTCTTTGTTGGTTTTCTTCACTGAAGAACCCTACAGGCCGGCTTGATCGTTGTGCATTGCGCCTCCAAGAGTATTCCTGCACCGTTGTCTACAAATCAGGGCGTCTAATCGAGACGCTGACTGCCTGTCTCGTCACCCTGTGGAACCGCCAGATCCTGCAGACA
The DNA here is from genome assembly GCA_023969395.1 of Amblyomma maculatum. Lineage (NCBI taxonomy): Eukaryota > Metazoa > Arthropoda > Arachnida > Ixodida > Ixodidae > Amblyomma > Amblyomma maculatum. Next base: position 206,338 of record JAJIZL010022254.1, on the reverse strand, counting down.
ATGACCTCGGCCTTTGCTTGTTCGCTATCTCTGATCTTCTTAACATCGCGGAAGAGCAGCAGCAAGACTCCTCCTTGCGTCCACTAATCGATCACCTCCGCGGTGCCATCTCAGACCCTACACTTCAACTCTTTGTTGTTCGCGATGACATCCTGTACCGCCGCAGCCTTCGCCCTGATGGACCGCTGCTCCTGCTCGTCGTTCGCTAGCGTCTCCGCTCGTCTGTCGTCAGGGAACTACATGACCTGCCCACCGCGGGTCACCTCGGTGTCTCACGAACGTACGATAGGGTCCGACGCCGCTCCTTTTGGCCCGGTCTATATCGTAGTGTTCGGGGTTACGTTGCCAGCTGCGACCGCTGTCAACGCAGGAAGCGCGCATCCACATTGCCTGCCGGTCTTCTGCAGCCTATCGACGTACTCCTAGAACTCTTCCTTCGTGTAGAACTAGACCTCATCGGACCATTTCCGACATCCAGTTCCGGCAACCGCTAGATCGCTGTAGCGACTGACTACGCCACCCGATACGCTATCACGCGTTCATTACCAACCAGTTGGGCCACCAATGTTGCCGATTACCTGTTACAAAATGCCATCCTTCACCACGGTGCTCCACGCCAATCGCTGACGGACCGGGGCCCCTCTACTTTTTGTCCTGGGTATTTGACGACATACTCCGGTCCTGTTCCACGCAGCATAAGCTCACTACAGCGTACCATACTCAAATGAACGGGCTTACTGAGCGCTTGAACATGACCCTCACTGGCATGCTATCTATGTACGTCGCACCCGGGTTACTCGTTCTCGTTTGGTCTCTTTGTAGGCGTGTTGGTCTTAAAATATTTATTTATTTCAAGATACTGCAGACCAGTATTCCGGTCCTAGCAGGAGTGGCATATATATATACAGCGCACAAGAAACGCGATAAATCACACAAAGCACCCGCAAAACTAACCAACAGAGGCAATGTAATGACATGAAATGTGTTGACCAACAGCCGGAGAGACAAAAAAGGAAATCATGAAAAACATTTGCGTGACATCAAAGTAACAATTAGTAAAAATTTAGTAAAATTTGTAAACAATTTAGTAAAAAATACTTGAGAATAGTTAACATTAACGCACGCAGCGTTGCAAACAAGAAAGACTCGCTTGAAATTAAACTGCTGCAGTTCGACCCACACATATCAGTCCTGACCGAAGCTTGGTTACGTGACGACTTAGCAGATGACCTGGTATTTCCTCCTCATTATAAAGTCCGTTCGCAAAGATAGGACCTCAAGGGGTGGCGGCGTAGCCGTTCTCTTGAAAGACTCTGTAGAATGCGACCTCGTATATGACGTTCCTGACCTTGAATGCCTTTGCATGAAAATTTCTTGCTGGGGTCATTCTTTTATCCTGTACGCTTGCTACAGGCCACCAGATGCCACACCCGACTATCTTATTAAGCTACAGCATCACCTGCCTTATTTCCGAAATAAGAAAATACTGCTAATAGGTGACTTCAATCTGCCAGATGTGTGCTGGGACCGCTTCCAGGGCGGTGCTAAATCTGGGAGCAGTGCAGACGTTATGTTTGGTATCATGCTTACTCATGATTTAGCTCAAATTGTAAATCAACTTACTCGTTTACAAGGTACATCTTCCTCTATACTAGACCTAGTTTTTGGTAGCCGTCAATAATCTATGCATACTGTGTCAGTTGAAACAGGCATTTCAGACCATCACCTGGTAAGCGTGTCGATAGATTTAGTTAAGTTCCCTTCCCTCAACAAAAAAGTCAGTCACGTGCGATCTTTCAAGGATTATTCTAGGGCTGATGATGCCGCAGTGATTGAACATATGGAAACTTGTTTATCCAGTTTCGATGAAAATGATGTCTGCAAGCTGTGGGAGCGATTCGTCGAAATGTGTCAATACTGTCTAAATACCTTCGTTCCAAATAAATCCAAAAAGTTCACACCTTGGATGACGCGGAAGATTATTCAACTGAAGCGAAAACTAAAAAGATCTAAGAAAAAGAACCGCCAGTTAAGTCAGATTGAAACGCTTAAAAATAATCTTGAACGTGCGGTTCGTGAGTCAAAGGACTTGAACTTCAACACAACGTTAGTGAATTTCGTTAAAAATGACCCAAGTAAATTTTGGAACTTCTTGAGTGATAGTAAGAAAAATGTCTCAAAAATAACATTGGCGGGAGATACACTGACTGATTCGATTGACATTGCACGTAACTTTAATTCTTTTTTTCACAGCGTATTCTCTGAAGCAGGTACGCAATGTGTACAAAGAGCGTCATATTTTCCTGTATCGGAGGTGGACTTTTGTTAGCCTCCCTGGTGTATTTGCTTTGCTTTTAGAATTGAAGCCATTAGGTAAATTATCAGGACCAGAAGAAGTTTTATTCTTCTGGTCCTAATAATTTACCTAATGTATTTTTGCGACGCTATGCCGAAATAATTGCGAAGTTTCTTTTTGTGTTGTTTAAAAAATCTCTCTTGTCATCAAAACTTCCGGTTGAATGGAAGACTGCTCGAGTTGTTCCGATCTTTAAAAAAGGCGACTGCATATTATTACAAAATTACCGTCCTATTTCTTTAATTTCTGCATGCTGTAAAATGCTCGAACACATTATTGCTAAACATATTAACAAATTTCTTGAAGAACACTCCGTATTAAGCGACTGTCAGCATGGGTTATAGAAAGGGCTATTCTACAATAACACATTTAGTTACAATAGTACATACTTTAACACTGGATATGAATGGTCAAATAGACACCATATTTATGGATTTTAGCAAAGCATTTCATAAAGTTCACCACGGAAAGCTCATTCAAAAGCTAAAAAACATTAATCTTCCAGACATTTTAATATTGTTACGGACTTGTTCTCAAACAGAGACGACAAGGAAAAAACGGCATTTATCACACCCGATGGCCTGTTTGAATTTAATGTAATGCCTTTCGGGCTCTGCAATGCTCCTGCAACTTTCGAGAGATTTATGGACGCTATCCTACGGGGACTAAAATGGCAAATATGTATGTGCTACCTCGATGATGTCGTCATTTTTGGCCGGACATTCGAAGAGCACAACGAACGCCTCGCTCTCGTGCTTGACTGCTTCAAAAACGCCGGTCTAGTACTTAATTCGAAGAAGTGTCGCTTCGGTGAGCGTCAGATTTTGGTACTAGGACACCTCGTCGATCGTGAAGGCGTCAGAACTGACCCTCAGAAGACCGCGGCCGTTGCATCGTTTCCAACACCTCAGAACGTGAAGGAACTCCGAAGTTTCCTAGGACTGTGCTCATATTTCCGCCGCTTCATTCCCCGGTTTGCTGATACTGCTAACCCGCTTACGTGCCTTCTCCACAAAGACGCTCCCTTCGAGTGGACATCAGAGTGTGACTCTTCTTTTTGCCAGCTCAAGTTTTTACTAACGTCACATCCGATTCTCCGGCATTTCAACCCTTCTGCTCCAACGGAACTGCACACGGACGCCAGTGGTGTTGGCATTGGTGCTGTGCTGATTCAGCGTTACGGCGACAAGGAACATGTTATTGCTTACGCCAGTCGTTCCTTAAGCAAACCTGAACGCAATTACACAATCACTGAGCAAGAATGCCTCGCGGTAGTTTTCGCCGTTCAGCGGTTTCGCTGTTATCTATACGGGCGTCCCTTCACAGTGGTCACTGATCATCATTCCCTGTGCTGGCTGATAAACCTCCGTGACCCATCTGGCCGTCTTGCACGGTGGGCAATTCGTTTACAAGAGTTTTGATTATACAGTTTCGTACAAGAGTGGACGCCGGCACGCTGACGCGGACTGTCTCTCACGTTTACCGCTTCCCACAACGGAATGTGACGCCGACAATTTTGATCATTACATCGCTGCGGTTGTACCTCCATTCCCCGATACCCGTACGTTCCGCACTGAGCAGAGGAAAAATGAGAATCTCCAACCATTCTTTACCGCTGCAAGGGACCCTACAGCTTCTAGTCTCTATTGTATACGGAGTGGTCTTTTGTACAAAAAGGACTATTCTCCCACTGGTCTCCGCTATCTTCTTGTGGTGCCCGTCAGCCTACGCTCCTCTGTTTTGCGCGTTATGCACGACGACCCCACTTCGGGACACCTGGGATCTGCGCGGACGCTCTATCGCATCAAAGAACGTTTCTACTGGCCCCGGATGCGTGAAACCACTGAGAAATATGTGGCTAGCTGTGCTCGGTGTGCGAGTCACAAACGCCCCGCCGGCACTCTTCCTGGCCTTCTTCATCCGGTGACGCCTCCAAGATCCCCTTTTGAGAAAGTCGGGGTAGACCTCTTGGGACCCTTTCCCAAGTCTCATTCTTGCAACCGCTGGATCGTCATCTGCACTGATTACCACACTCGTTACTGTGAGACGGCAGCCCTTCCATCGGCTACTGCACACCAAGTCTCCCTCTTCCTGCTGCACTTTGTTATACTGCGCCATGGGCCTCCCCGAGTGCTGATCAGCGACCGAGGGCGTCAGTTCACCGCTGATGTTGTCGAAGAACTCCTTCGTTTGTGCCAAACGCAGTTCCGACATTCTACTACGTATCATCCGCAAACAAATGGGTTGACCGAGCGAACCAACCGGACACTCACCAGCATGCTTTCAATGTACGTCGCCGCCGACCACAAGGACTGGGACACTGTGCTACCATTTATAACATACGCATACAACACCGCCCAACAGGAAACAACAAGTTACAGTCCATTCTTTCTCCTCTATGCCCGGTCTCCTCGACACATCCTCGACACCATCCTCCCGTTCTCCACAGACGACGAACCTGAGATTGCTGAGATCCTGTGCCGGGCTGAAGAAGCCCGCCGGATAGCCCGCTTGAGAACTCTCGCCTCACAAAAGCGCTCGAAATCCCGCTACGACGACCACCATCGCCACGTCACCTACCTACCTGGAGATATAGTCTGGCTTTGGCGTCCACTAAGGAAGCGTGGCTTAAGTCAGAAACTGCTCGCGCACTATATCGGTCCCTATGTTATCCTCGAGGCAATTAGTGACCTCACCTATCGGATTGCGCGCCTTATCAAAAGTGGCCGACGTTCTTCACGAACTGAGCTTGCCCACGTCGCGCGTCTGAAACCCTGTCATCCTCGTGCTGACGATTGACTCGCCCGGAGGACTTCGCCTGCGACGGGGGAAGTGTTACGGACTTGTTCTCAAACAGAGCACGGAGGAAGAAAGAAGGAAGAGGAAGAAGAAGTGTGCGCGCCCGTTCGACCTCTGTCTTGTGGCACTTGTGTCGTTCCCGCTAGCCGTGTGTACCTAGCGTACTGAACCGACTAGAACGTCTCCGTCGCGACGCTAAGGGCGTAACAATATCATGGATTGCAGATTACCTCACGAATAGAGTGCAATTTGTTTCAGTCGATGGGTGCAGCTCCAGTTGTCTCCCAGTCACCTCTAGGGTGCCCCAGTGAAGCGTCTTGGGACGTTTGCTTTTTCAGATTTATATAAATGATATTGTCAATGTGGTTACTCCAGGAACGCATATTCGCTTGTTTGCAGATGATTGTGTTGTATTCCGTCAAATTACGTGTACTAACGATCAAAATGAACTTGACCGGTGTCCAGAAAATGTTCTTGATTGGTGCAGTGAATTTTCCATGGTTCTTAACACTGAAAAAACAGTTTCGATGCAAATAACACATAAAAAGAACCCGATTAACCACGCGTATACCCTTGGATCATCAACACTAAGCAGGTTTAGTTACAAATCTCTAGGTGTAACAATAACAAGCAATCTTTCCTGGAACTCACATATAGATAACATATGCTCCTCTGCATTTAAAAAGCTATGTTTTCTGAGGCATAAACTAAGAAATTCTCCTTCTCACGTAAAACTGCTAACGTATAACGCTTACATCAAGCCAAAGCTTGAGTATGCTTCGGTTGTATCGGACCCATTTACTAAGCTTAACATCTATAAATTAGAAAGGGTTCGAAGAAAAGCTTTTAGTTTATCTATTCGAAATTTAAAATCACCGACTCCCCCGCTGATATCATGGCGACTAACAATATTGAATCACTTGAAACGCGAAGAGGAAAATATCTCCTTGAGTTTCTTTATTCTTTACTTAACCATAAGTTAGCTTTGGATCCTTCACAGTACATATCCCCTTTATCCACACGGCATACCCGACATCATCACATTCACTCATTGACGCCGTATTTTGCGAAGACTGATTGTTTTAAATATTCATTTTTTTCCGCGGACAATATCTGATTGGAACCATGTTATGGCACTGTCATAATTTCGCAAAATTTGCCTGTTCATTTTTATGCATGTTTCTTTTGATTGTGTTCTGTATCTTCTGAGTTTTGTTAACAATATATGCCTGTCCTGCTTGGACCCTGAAAAGAGTCCGCATATGTACTAAATAAATAAATAAATAAATAAAACAATACAAGGCCTAAAAAACTCCGACCCTACTGTGAACCAAACAGATGTTGCTATAGAGCTGGTCTAAGTCTGGAGAGTGAATTAAGCTTTCTGGAAAAGTGTTCCGTTCAGAAATTGTCCTTGGACAAAAAACTATGCATAAATGATTTAGGTTTTGCATAAATTGGCTGCAGTGAGTGACTATGGTGATGACGTGTCCGCCTAGTGCTGGAAACCTTTGGTTGTTTAAAAATTTATATATAAAGAGTAAACGAGTCATTTTCCTGCAAGTTTAGGAGCGGAATGTTGTTGGCGGTCATGAGGTTAGTAGGAGAGTCAGTTCTTTGATGTTTATTAAAGATGAACTTGACCGTTGTTCTCTGCATTTGTTCAATTCTATAAATGTTTTTTTTTTTTTTTTTTTAGTGTGAGGGTCCAAGATGATCGAAGTATACTAAAGTTTAGACCTGATATATGTGGTGTAAGCCAGTAGTTTAAGATTGGATGGAGCATCTTTGAGTTTGTCTGATAAAACAAAGTTTCTTAAAAGCTGATGAACAAATATTTGAAAGGTGAGCACTGCCGGAGAGATTATTGGTATAGTAATGCCAAGATATTTATTTTCTTTATTTCTTTCTTTATTCAATCATTACCCCGCTTAGCCCGAGGGCGCTACAGCAGGGTATGCACTTATCCAGTATATAAGGTAACTCCGTAGGCCAATGTATTTTAACATATAGAGTAATTTTCCGTGCTCAACTTTATCAAACGCTTTGCAAAAATCTAGCAATAGCACGTCAACTTGACCGGAGTTATCGAGTGTCGTAGCAAATTCATGTATAGTGGTTACCAATCGTGCGACAGGTGCGCCCAAATATAACCAGCCAGATTATGCTCTAGTAGCTTGCAACATGTGGACGTTACAGATACGGGTCTGTAATTAGACACTGTGAATTTATCTCCCTTTTTGTGCAATGGTACAACACGTGCCCGATTCCAATCAGAGGGTACTTTACCAGTACCGAAAGAAGCTTGGAAAATCTTTGCCAGAAAAGGTGCAATCTGCAGAGCGTAGCGCTTTAAGAATGAATTAATAATAGCATCTGGGGCCTGGGCTTTTCTTTTCGTCCAGGTTGTGTAACAATGTTAGGGCTCCTTCAGCCGAAATGACAGCTACATCCTCAAAATTTATCTGTGAGTTTAAGGGATTTTGCTCTATGCGAGTTGAAAAAACAGTTTGAAAGTACTCATTGAAAACCTGCGCAATTTCTTGGCTTTCCTTTACTAATCTACCATTTACCCTAAGTTCCTTAACATCGTCCTTGCCTTGAGCGAGATAACGCCAAAATTTAGATGAATCGCTATTTAAAAATTGAGGAAGTGTTGTATAGAAGTAGCGCTTTCTTGCGGTCTTAATCGTCTCAGTTAAATTAACTGCACTTTAATTCGTGAAACTTTTGTGGCGGCTTTTCGCCCCTTTTTCTTATGCGTTTCAGTTTATGGCTGGTGTGTATCATGTCCCTGTCAATCCATGGGTTTTTTCGATTTTTTTTTCATGTCTCGTGGGCACGAAATGTTACAATATCGAATAGCACTAGTGAATCTATTCCATAAACCGTGCACAGCTTCCTCAATATTATTATCTAGATTATCTGCCAGGTATTCAATAATGGCCGTGTCATTTGCGCGGAAAAAGTCTTTCTTTATGGTCTTATAATTTTGGGCAGGCCTCATGATTTGTTTTGTTGTCCAGAAAAAATACACTAAACGGTGATTGGAAATACCAGGTTCGACACAGCATTTGGCTAACAAAGAGAAGTTCTAACACAGCATCTTCGCGGGTACATTCAGTTACGATTTGGTCGATACATAATCGATACATAATGTCGAGTAAAGCGTCAGCATTCTTGTAGTTCCCATACACAGGGCGCTTCCAGTCATTGTGCGGTAGAATAAAATCACCGGTTAGAATTACATTTCTGTTACGTAGATTTAAAAGATGTTCGTTCAGTTGTTCAAGAAATAATTCGGGCGCATTGGGTGTGCGATAAACAGTGCATAACAAGAAAGAAAATCCATGCAATTAACCTTTCAATAATAAGCTTTCATGTTCAAGCATTTGGTCCAGAACGGTCACACAGGTGTCAAATTTAACGATAACTGCAAAGCCGCCACCACGTGAACCACGATATCGCCTGAATAAGATGTAACCGGGTGGGATTATTTCGTCATCACAAATCCCGTCATGTAGCAAAGTTTCTGTCATAGCTAAAATATCAGGATCGTAAAAAAGAAGCAATGCTTCTAGTTTATCAACCTTGTTCACTATATTTCTAGAGTTCAGTGAAAGCATGCGCAGCTCATGCGTCGGATGCTGTAATTGCTATTTATCATACAGTTCCCTGCCTATCGCTTCGACTGGTCTTTGGTTATTCACGATGGCATCCCATATGAAGAACCTGTTGTCAATTTTAAGCCTGTTGTTTATCAATGCTACCTTTTTGTCATTTGCTTTTTCCTTCTTAGCACTTTGAAGTTTTCGTTTGCTAAAACTATCGGCCGAGAAGTCATTTTTATTGTATATATTCGTGCCATTCAGCTTATTTGTATGACGCAAAATCGCTTGCTTTTCTAAATAGTCCGGGAAGTACAGTATAATTAGCTGATGCGTAGACTGTTTACCGAGGCGATGATTACGTGCTACAGATGAACAACTCACGCCAAGTTTTTCACACAAGATATAATTTAGCACTTTTTCCCGGAGACTAGCTTCAGGTTCGTCCGGTGTTTTCTTATAAAACCACAAGATCCGCTCTTCGACTTCTGTCCTCAAGATCTATTAATTCTGATTGCTGCCATTTTATTTGCTCCTGAATTTTTGTGACACAGCCACACAGGTTATCAATAGCATTTGTTTTAGCAGATATTGTTTTGACACTGTCTTCAAGGTTGGTGACGCATAAACTAAAGTTCAATTTCTTTTCGGTTTCGTCAAGCATCTTTTTCACCTTGTTGACCTTGTAACAAGGACTAACATTTCAGCCACTGGGGTACCAGGGTACTCTCCAACATCCCCACATAATAAAAGCATGCATGTATAGACAAACTCATATGTAACAAGTCTAACCATGTGCGGGCACGGCACAAGAATAAAACACCTGTCATCCCTTCTACATGACTACATTGGACTAACCTGCAACAGAAAAGCAGGACACCATCTTCAGCGCTCGGCTCCCTGCACTTTCGCCGTGCCCACTAATGAATATTGGGTGGAGTGTTGGATTTATAGCGATCGAAGCTGATGATGTCACGGTTCCGACGTAGATGGGCGAATGAGGGGTGCAGACGTAGATACCAGGCTGAAGGCACTCTTTTGTCGTCATCAATAGAATTGTCGACACGAGGGGGTGAAGTTTGCGCAGTGGCGGTTAGCAGCAACAGGGCCTGCAATAGAAAAGCAGGATACATCTTGAGCGCTCGGCTCCCTGCGCTTTCGCCGGGCCCACTTCTGAGAAACTCGATCCTTAGTTAGTACAACGGCCCTTATCTTGTTCTCCGTCAGGTGACCGACGTGACATATATGAGGTTGCCCTCCTCGATTCTCCGACGTCATCACCCGCCCTGCCACTGACGTTGTTCATGTCAGTGCACCTGATACCTCTTCTACTTCGCACTGGGACGGTGCTTTCGCCGCCGGAGTTATGTCAAGGGACAACGATGACGACAAAGTGCTGTGCTTGCGTGGGTAGAATTTGTGGTACGCGAGGACGACGAAGCGTGGGTAGTTTGTGCTGGGCGCCACTGGCTTGAAGTTGTTCTTCTGTGCTGTGGTCGGCTACCCCTTTGTAAAATATCTGTAAATACGTCTAATTTATGTGTCCGTGTATCTATGCTACAATATGAACGTGCCGGGGCGGCCTAGGGATAACTTCAATGCAAGGGTTTTGGCAGGCTGATTGTGATATCACCGTCCCATATGAAAGGAAAGGCCCGAGTTGCCAGCCCCTGTCAAAAGTAATGTCAGGAAGCCCTGCGTCTATACTCCGTTTCACACATTAGGTGCACCGCAGCGATAGGTACTCAAGTATTCTGCGAGAAAAAAAAAGGAGGCGTATCACTACGGCTCGTTTCGTGCCGAGTGGTTTCTGCGGAAACGGGCTCCACTCCGAGCATACGCGTTTGTAATAACTTGCTTCGCGTGCCTGGACCACTTCGCAGTGCAGATCTTAAAGAAAAAGACGCTACGAAGAGACAGTCGATATCGCTGCGTTGCGCAGCGCGGAGGGCACCGCTAGCAGTGTTGCGGGGCAGCGAAAACGCGACACGAATGAAGACGACAAACAAAATTTACAAATTCACCGAATCCGATCTTTTCGCCCCAAAAAAGGTGTTTTATATGGAATCCATGCCAAATGTATGATGTATTAATCTTTGTAGACAAAGCAACTATTATTTCCTCTTGTCAAGAGCACGCACTATTTTTCGTCACGGATGTGGGGAGCTCAAACAAGAGCACTAGCTTTGGCAGTGTTGCACTTGATGTATGAAACGGAGTATAGTTAGTGATCGGCCACGTCAGCTGTGAGCTACCGCCTCCCTCGACCTCTTATTCTTACCTCTTCTTCTTTTTCTAGTGGTTGCTAGGCAACGGCTCAAGGTCAGTGCGACCACGACAAAACTGCGATCACGGCAAAGAGAAATGGCTGACGCATTGTAGCTCTCGCCACAAATGCCCTGTTTTCAACATGCGCTGGTGTCGAAGTTTGCGACATCGGATCTTGAGCAAAACAAATTAGCTGGGGCTTAGCTTGAGTTAAGCCCGGTAGGTTGCGGAAGCAATAATGGCGTGGCTAATAACGCGTCGACAAAGTGTCTTCCCTGTTCAAAGTGTCCATTACATTCCATTCGGAGTCGTCACCGGTTGAGGACGACGCGCTCGTCTAGCTACATCTTTAGCGCGCCGTCGCGCGAGACGCTGTTCCCGTTCTTCATCTCTCTGTTTGCAAATTGACTATTGCAAATTGACTATCTGTCGGTTCCTGGCTTCATCAACACGGCGTGACTTTTCTTTCTGTTTATCAGGATGCATAGCGAGTGCCTCAGCTGAGAAAGCGCGAGCATTTATATACCCATCGTTTTCCTCCTCCTTCTCTCAACTGCGAGAGAACAGGTGACAGCAGCGCCTCCACTCGGTAGCAGCACGGCTTCAGCTGCAGCGCGCCGTGCCTACCAACCGCCGCCACCCGACGACTCGACTTTGTAGCCCATCTCTCGCAGCTGGTATGACGGCACAGCCATCTGTGGTCATTAAAGGTCAAACGTGCCTACCGACTGTGGCTACGCGAAGGGCTGAAAATGGGAGTAGTATTGCTTTCGCAATAAAAATCTCGGGAAGGCCTTTGGCAGGTGTTAGATGGCCGCTCTATGGCCTGCCGCTGAGTGGTCTTCTGGTTGAGCGACCTGACGGGACCGCATGGCAAAGCTTGATTGAAAGGAGTTGCCAAGGCGGACTTTGCCTTTGAAACGAAGGGAATCCAGCCTTCCAGAAACCTTGGGGTTATGCACGCTGCCTCTGGGCCAGGCATGTACTTTCCTACAGCTTAGACAAAGCGGGGATTTATACATATGTTTTTTGGCCTTTCACATAATGTTGTGGTTCTTGTCCTATTAGATAACAGCTGCGATACGAAGACGACGAAGCGGGCAGTTGCGCGGGGAAGACTGCTCTTTCCGGGTCCGCTGGCCTTGAAAATACCTCTTCATCATGTCGCCACGTCGCCCCGTAACAAAGGCCTCAGAGAACACTGCTTAATAAAACTGCTTCGTGCCTTTCTAATCAGCAGGATGGCTTATGCCACCACCTTTCTCAATCCCAATTCTGGTGAAGTAGAGAAGTTAGAGAAAATGATCAGAACGTCATTCGAAAGGGCTTTAGGTATCCCCCCTAACTCGCCGACAGAGAAGCTTCTAGCTATGGGAATGCATAATACCTGGGAAGTGATTGCTAAAGCGGTCAGGGAGGCCCAGATTTGGCGGCTCAACTCCACTGTAGTGGGCCGAAAAATACTGCAAGAACTATAGCTTTAGTCAGGTGAGCCACCCTATGTCGCTGAACTCCTGGACCTTGAGACGCGGAAACTATTCAAAATTGCACCGATCCCTAAGAATATGCATCCGATTCATGACAAGGAACGAAGACAGCATAGAGCAAAATTTATTCAAAGCAAACTAATAAACGACCCTCCTGAGGAATCAGCCTATTGCGATGCTGCCTGCGGGCTTGAAGGGGCCGCAGTCATAGCAGTGGTGGATGGGAACCACTTCCAGAAAGTAATTGGATCCATAAAAACGGGTAACACTTTAATAGCTGAAGAGGCTGTGATAGCGCTAGCATGTACAGGCACTAACGCCAGAACTATCTTTTCAGATAGTTAGACGGCTGTTAGGAACTTCGGCATAGGCCTAATTTCCAAGCAGGCGGCCAGTCTACTGAGAATGCACCAGCTAAACCGGGAGCTTTCAGTCATCTGGGTTCTAGCTCATGAGGGTCTACCAGGCAATGAGGCTGCCCATCGCCTCGCTCGAAATGTTTACACCTGAGCGGCCATAGAGACCACGCTACCCGGAGACAAAGACCCCCTCACCACCTACAAGGAGCTGTCTGAGACTCCCAGACTAAACAGAAGGATCTATCCACCACCAAATAGGTCCCTAATACCCTCAGAATGCAGGGCCTGGCGAAAAATTTAGGCCAATCGTTTCTTTCCTCATGTTACTCTGCATAATCAGTTGACAGGGGACCCAGAGGCTTGCAATCTCTGCAACGTACCACTGAGTCAAAATCACCGAATCTGGCAATGCCCCGATTCTCCGGGAGCTAAAGAAACTGAATCAAATGACTTGGGAGTCCTACATCCGCAGCCCAAGTGCGGATGAACAAAAGATCGTCCTACGCCTGGCGGAGGATGCTTACTCTAAGATCTTCTCTGCGGCCACGGCACATGAGAGCCGTCAAGAAGACCCTCCCCCTGGTGATGTTACTTCCGCCTAAGATCCGTAGCGTCGTTTTGTCTATCCCGCCATTGGCGAAAGCTCGAGTGGCTGCTCTAGAGTCGCTGTATACAGTTGTGAAGTTCGAGTCTTTTAGAGCTAGTGCTATCGCTGCCTGTTCAGCTACCTCTGGCTTCTTGGTGTAAAGTGTGAGTGAGTTGCGCGTACGCCCGTGTCCGTCGACTACTGCTACCTAGTAGGCATACTTTCCCGGTATGTAGGCTGCATCCACGAAAGCTGTCTGGTCGGGAAACTGTGCCGCATCCGCAGCGAGGCCTTCGGCGCGGGCGAGCCATCTTCCTTGATCGTGGGTCGGGTGTACGTTTCTTGGGAAGGGGAACACTTTGATTGCTTCTCGCACGCTTTAGGTAACTGCAGGACTTTGTCCATTTCCTCATATCCTTGATGATGCTTTGTGGGGACATAGAATCCAACTCAGGTCCCACCATTCAGGAACAGCTAACTGAAATACTAGAAGGACAAAAGAACATACAGAAAAGACTGGCCGAAATTGAGACAAAAATAGAAAAGTTTGAAGCTACCTCTAGAGCGATAGGGTCTCTGATATTGAAAGAAGCGTTCGCAACTTTCAAAGCAAGCTCACTGACTTGGAAGATCGCTCCCGACGGAATAATATTCTCGTTTATGGCATCACTGCGGAACCCGATGAAACGCCCCAGGAACTTGCCTCAAAAGTAGTTGAAGGTGTGTTCAAAGACAAATTAGGCATAGCCGTGTCGTCCACAGGAGGATACACCGTATTGGCCGCCAACAGCAAGAACGACCGCGTCCTATAATTCTAAAGCTTATCGATCATCGCGAAAAAATAAGCATACTGCAGAACTGTTATAAACTGAAAGATACAGGTACTTCAATATCTGAAGACTTTTCAGTGGCAACCAGGCAGAAAAGGAAGAAACTGTGGGAGAGCACGTCCGAAATTAGGAAATCGGGAAGGAAGGTTAAGTTAGTCTATGACAAACTTAAGGTTGATAATGAGTTCTTTGCATGGGACGACGCTACAAATAAGAGAATACCCGCTGGGAAAAGCCTTGAGCCAAGGAAACATGCGTCGGAAGGGCAGCAATGAATCGATACAAGGGCTCAGGAACCTTTTCAATGTCTGAACCTCAATGCACGGAGTATACTTAATAAATCGGAGGATATTGAGAGTATTTTGTTAGCGCACAAACCTGATGCATTGATCATAACCGAAACGTGGTTACACGCTGAAATCAGCGACTTCGAGGTGACACCACCCGGCTACCGAATCTACAGAAAGGATAGAAGTTCTAGAGGCGGCGGAGTTGCCATAATGTTAAGAGATACATTGCACGCAATTAGGCTGCCTGACATATCTGGTATTGAGTCCGTCGTTATTAAAATCTGCTTGAAGGAGCTTAATCTACTTATAGGGGCATTTTATAGGCCTCCTAGCACTGACACTACTTTCTTTGATGAAATGAATTGCTTTTTATGCGAGTGCTCAAAATATTCCAATAACTTACCTTTAGGGGGTGATTTTAATATTCCATCAATCGATTGGACTAAAGATTTTCCTGAAGCGTTGTCAACTTTTGCAGAGCCGTTTGTCGATATTATTCCTTTCCATGACTTAGTCCAGCTAGTCAGGCAGCCTACACGTATTCAAAATGGCACCGCCTCTATTTTAGATTTATTTTTTGTATCGGGTGAATTGCTTCGTCGTGAACCAAAACTGCAGGTTATGGACGGCATATCAGATCATAAGATGGTATGCCTAAACTTACATCTCAACGCCATTACGAATTGCAAGAAAGAAAATCGAGTGTTTCCGAACTTCACACGTGCTGATGACGTTGGTGTTTTGGACACACTAGATAACTCCTTTTCATATTTCACGTCTTGTTATGAGTCTGATTCATGCTGTGTCAACAGTTTATGGTTAATGTTTAAAAATCTTGCATTGAAATGTGTGAACGAGTATGTGCCATGTAGTTGCAAATTTGTACACAACACTAATCCCTGGATCACTAAAGAAATTGTACGTCTAAAACGGAAAACGAAAAAGATGAGAAAAAAAATCCGGCAGTGCCCCTCTGCGGCCAATGTTCTGAAACTTACCGGCATGCGCCAACAGCTCAAGAGTTCAATAAAAATAGCAAAATATAACTACCACAATATAACAATGAAAAACTTTCTTCTTTCATCTCCTGCTAAGTTTTGGCGACATTTTTCATCTAGAAAAGACCCATTCCCCGCTATGTCCATTGCAGATGTTACTGTCACTGACAAATATCAAATAGCGAATTCTTTTAATCAGTTTTTCTGCTCCATATATACAGATGACGATGGCAAGATACCGCAGTTCGCAGTCAGTGACACGAACCCTCCGATAAATAATATATGTATATCTGAAGAAGGCGTTCTATCGCTCTTACTTGATATTGATATTAAGAAGTCACAGGGAATTGATGGGATACCCAATGCCTTTCTTTTCAGGTATGCAGAATGGTGCGCTAAGTATCTATCGCTCATATTTAGGAAATCTCTGTCAGAAGCAGCACTTCCTAACGATTGGAAGTATGCTAAAATCACACCGATACCCAAATCAGAAAACAAATCGCTTCTTTCGTCTTACAGACCGATTTCACTTTTGTGCACATGCGGCAAAATTATGGAACATATAATCTTTAAACACCTATCCACTTATCTTGAAAAACACAATTACATAGATCCTCGGCAGCACGGTTTCCGCAGGGGGGTGTCAACGGTCACACAACTACTTGAGGCAGTGCATGATTTTTCAGCAGTTATAGATAGACAGAGCCAAATAGATATTATCTTTTTAGATTTTGAGAAAGCGTTTGACTGCATTTCCCACCAAAAGCTGTTATTAAAACTTGAACCAATACTTAGAAATGACACATTGCTTTCCTGGATAGCGGCGTATCTTTCGTCGCGGCACCAGTGCGTGTCGATTGAAGGAGCGTGTTCCAGTTATGGGCCGGTCAGGTCGGGCGTTCCGCAGGGGTCTGTTCTGGGGCCTCTTTTCTTTTTAGTATTTATTAACGATATCATCTGCAATGTGTCCGTGAAAATAAAACTTTTCGCAGATGATTGCATTATTTACAATGAAATTAAACATCCGAATGACCAGTCTGAGTTAAATTTATCGCTAGCTAAAATAGAAAACTGGTGCACAACATGGCAAATGAAAATAAATAAGAAGAAAACAGTAGCAATGACAATCACTCGTAAAAAAAAGCCCCTAACCTTTCCCTACTCCATTAATAGTCACCTCCTAGCATCCGTTGAAAGTTATAAATATTTAGGTGTAATTCTAACCTCTGATCTCAGATGGAATGAACATGTGTGTTACATTGAAAAAAAAGCGATGCAAAAACTCGGTTACTTGCGAGGAACCCTACGCCAGTCTACTCAAGAAATAAAACTTCTAGCTTACAAAACATTTATCAGGCCACTTCTTGAATACGCTTCAGTAGTATGGGATCCTTATACTAAGATGAATATTAACAAACTCGAAAACATCCAAAAAAAATCAGCAAGGTTTGTTTATAGTTCGTACAGTTGGCACACTTCAGCAACCGCTCTAGTGCAAAAAGCTAATTTAGATCCTCTGCAGTTACGTCGCTTTTATGAACGACTGAAGTACATGCATCTTCTCTACTATTCCAAGCTAGGAATAAACCAGAATCTATATATCGAACCTGTTATTCGGCGCAATACGCGTGCACATCACTCTAAAAAAATGAAAGAGTACACCTGCAAAACCAACGTGTTTAAAAATTCTTTCTTCCCTAGAACAGTCAGTGAGTGGAACGCACTTCCTGCTGATATTGCAGAATGCCCGACCGTCGAGTCTATGTTATCAAAATTGAAAAAGTGTTCTTGATATATTCACGTGTAGTGCTTCTTTATTACTGTTGGCGTTTCTGGTACATGTGGTTTACCATTGGTTATCTGTTCGGGTATTTTGCTCCTGTATTGCTCCTACCATTTCTTTGCGCATGTGGTTTCAATGTCTGCTTCTAATGTATCTTTTTTTTTGTGTTTTTGTTGTCAATTTCACTGTACGAACAGCGTGTTGATGTGTTAGTATTTTAATCTATAATTTGGTGGCAGGTCGACACCGGGATGATTTTTTATTTCTTAGGTTTTTCCTCTTGTTAAGCTGGTTTTTCTTTTCTGCTGTGTATTTTAACAATGTATGTAATCCCACTCCTGCCTAAGGCCTTCTGTGAAGGCTGGCAGTATTCCTGAAATAAATAAATAAATAAATTTCTACTATGGTGTGCAGGCCGAGCTTAACGAGAATCTTTCTGCCGGCTTTGGTGCTTGAGAGGCGTGCAATCTGTGCCGTGCGCTGTGCCTCGATGATTTCGGCAAGGGTATTGTGCACTCCTAGCTGTAAGAGTAGTTCAGTGGAGGCATTATCGGGGAGCCTCAACGCTGTCTTGAAAGCTCGGCGTATGTTTACTTCAAGCCTTCTCTGATGTTCCTTTTTCCAGTTGAGCATTGCAGCCACGTATGTGACGTGACAGAGTACAAAAGCAAGGACCATTTGAATGGCGTTGTCCTCGCTCAGTCCCCTGTGCCTATTCATGATGCGTCGAAACATCCGGATCGCGTTTGCAATCTTGATCGTGATGCTGTCAAGCATCGCCCAGTTGGACCCGTTGCTTTGGATGATTAATCCTAGAATTCGTATTTTGTCGACCGTAGGTATGCGATTTCCACCCCTGTCGTGTAGCTCTATGCATGGTGTGTTGTGTCGGCGCTAGTCGTTGGACGGGCGCCCTGTTCTTGGGGGGTGGTAGATGAGTAGCTCGGATTTTCTAGAAAAGCAGCGAAGTCCCATTGGGGCAAGATGGGCATCGGTAACCGTGATGGCTTCTTGCATGCGCGCTTCCAATTCCGCATCGCTGCCACCGGTGCTCCAGATGGTAACATCGTCTGCTTATATGGTGTGCTCCACATCAGCAATTTCACCCAGTGCGCGAGAAAGCTTTGTCACCGCCAAGTTAAATAAGAATGCTGAAAGTACTGAGACTTGTAGTGTTCCCTGATCGCAAAGCTTTCCGAGACGTGCTGGCCTATCCGGAGAGTGGCCGTTCGATCCTCCAGAAACGCCTTGACGTAGTGGTAGAAGCGTGTTCCAAGATTGTGGTCAGATATGGCTTTGAGAATGGCTTGATGTTGGATTTTGTCAAAAGCTTGCTCCACGTCGAGTCCCAGTAGCGCCTTGCTGTCTCGTGTGGGGTGATCCAACAGACTTTTCTTGATTCGTAGCATAGCGTCTTGCGTTGAGAGACCTGGCCTGTAGCCAATCATATTGTAAGGGAAGTACTCCTTTTCTTCTACATATTTCGATAGTCTATTCAGGATGACGTGTTCGGCTAGCTTTCCTAGGCAGGACGTCAGTGAGATTGGCCTTAGGTTGGGTAGGCCCAGCGGCTTGCCCGGTTTTGGGATTTGCATGTTAGAAACATGCGGGTATTGGAATGTTTCCACACCGTAGGTGGTTGGCCAGTTTTCCAGACTTCATTGATTTGTTACGTTAGGAACGTGACTGAGTCGTCCTCTAAGTTTCGGAGAGTCTGATTTGTGATACCATCGAGGCCGGCTGCAGAGTTACTGTTGAGTTCGTGAATTGCGAAGCGTACTTCGCTTTCTGTGAAGTACGTATCTAGCTCTGAGTTTGAGGCACCGTCATAGCTTTTCCTTTGTAAGGTACTGGGTAGCCCTGATTTAAGCGGTAAGTACCGTTTGGCAAGGTCATCCAGAAGGGCTTCGGCAGTACTGGTTTGCTTCTCGCGATGTACTAATTTACTTAGCCTGATTCGTTTCATAGTTTTAGACTTTGTTCCGTGTTCGTCGAGAGGTGTTTTATGAGTCCCCACCCACTTCTTCTGTGTATTTGCCCGTTGAGGGAGTTACAGACTTCGTCCCATTGTTGTCGGGAGAGAACCATGCAGTATTGTGCAATGGTCTTATTGAGTTCGGCAAGTTTCCTTCGTAGTCTTCTGTTAAGACGTTGACCCTTCCACCTGGCTAGAATGGAATGTTTGGCTTCGAGAACATTCGCTAGCAGACTGTTCATCCTCTCTACCTTAACGTCCGTGGTAATTGTCCGTTCCGAGGCTGCGTTGTCTGCTTTGAGCTGCTCGGTCCAGCTCGACATCGTGTGCTTTGTGGTTGCTCGTGATGAGTTGGATGGCTGCGCCCGTATTGCACGAAATTTGTCCCAATCGATAATTTTGTACTCACTTTGCCTCTTTCCCATTATCTCTGCATCAGTTCGGAGAATATAGTGGTCACTGCCAAGGTCTATTCCCGAGTTGTGCCAGGCACATTGTTCCAGGCCCCGGACAAAAGTAAGGTCCGGTGTGGTGTCTCGACATGTGGAAGTGCCACATCTAATTGGGGTCTCCGGGTCTGTGATCAGCGTGAAGTAGAGATCGGAGGCTGTCGTGAGAAGACGATTTCCCTTGCTAAAGGGATACGCGTAGCCTCAAGCCTGGTGTGGGGCGTTAAAATCTCCATCTATAATCAGCAGACTGTCTTTGGCGATGTGTGCAATCTTGGCCAGAATGCCTCTAAACCCTTGCTTCGTATCCTTAGGGCTGCTGTATAGATTGGTGAGGAAGATGCTTTGCTTGTTCCCTACGTGGTCGTTTGGTATGATCTCAATCGTGAGGTGTTCTAGATAGCAGGCTGTGTGGCGGATCTCATGCCGAATGTACGCGATCTTCTTTCCAATCAGTAAAGCGACGCCTCTGCCCTGCTCTTTTCTGTGGGCTTCGGCCGTATATCCCGTAATGCCCAGTTCGGTTGTGAGTGTTTCTTGTAGCATGGTGACGTGTGGTTTCTCGGTTTCTGATTTGACCATCTGCAGGAGGACCGCCTTTTTTGAGGCGATCCCCCTGCAGTTCCAATGCCAGACGCGGAGACTGCGTGTCTTATTCGGCACTGTCATGTTGGCCGTTGTAGCTTACTTCGCTTGCAGTGAGACAATCGCGAGGTGGGCCTTGCGCACCGATGTGTTCTGAGCTCATCCTTGCCATTGCCGGTACTACCGTATTGTTTAGATACATTTCCATTTTCTGTACTCGTGAGCTAAATATGTCCATTTTCTTGTTCATTCGCACCATGCTCTCGTGCATTAGCCTCATATTCTCGCTCATGGCGTCCATAGCGTCCTTCGTGGTTCGCGGTTGCGTTAAAGCGCGCTTCTTAGAAGGCGGGCATTCTTCGATTTGTTCTTCATGTTTCTTCGTCTCAACGAGTGGCTCAGGTGTAAGCGTTTGTTTACGGCTGTTCGCTTTACCTATTGCAGTTAATTCGAGTGTTAGCTTAGTATAAGCGGCTTTTAGCTCTCTTAGTTCCTATTCTAACATAGCTTCAGTTCAGTTCAGGCGTTCAGTCGTGTCCGACTCTTCGTGACCCTATGGACCATGCCACGCCACGCTTTCCGGTCTCTCACTATCTTCTTAACATCACATAGC
>JAJIZL010022254.1:174589-185342 GCA_023969395.1 Amblyomma maculatum | reverse complement strand
GGCAGACTAATGTCTCTGCTCTTTACTAGGCGGTCAAGGCTAACCATTGCTCTCTTTCCCAGAAGCAGGCGTCTCCTAATTTCATGGCTGCAGTCTCCTTCCGAGGTAATCTTGGCGCCCAAGAACAGAAAATCTGTCACAGCTTCCACTTCTTGTCCATTGATGCTCCAGGACTTGATAGGGCAAGACGCCATGATCTTCGTCTTTTTAATGTTGAGTTTAAGCCCAAACTCTCACTCTCTTCTTGTACGCGCATCAGAAGTCTCTTGAGTTCCACTTCACTTTCTGCCATTAAAGTGGTATCATCCGCATATCTAAGGTAGTTGATACGTTTTCCAGCAATCTTCACTCCAGCTGAAGACTCGTCCAGACCGGCCTTCCTCATGATGCACTCTGCATATAGGTTAAATAGGCAGGGCGACAGTATGCAGCCTTGCCTCACCCCTTTCTCAATCGGAAACCAATCAGTAAGACCATGCCCAGTTCTGACTGTGGCCTCTTGCTCTTCATAAAGGTTCCTGAGGAGACAGATGAGGTGAATTGGAACTCCCATCTCTTGGAGAGCTTGCCACAATCTGCTGTGATCTACGCAGTCAAACGCTTTCGCATAATCAATAAAGCAGAAGTAAATGGGTTTCTGGAACTCTCTTGCTTTTTCCATGATCCAGCGAAGGTTGGCAATTTGGTCTCTAATTCCTCTGCCCTTGCGAAACCCAGCTTGCACGTCCGGAAGCTCCCGATCCACATACTGCTACAGCCTACCTTGCAGGATTTTTAACATCACCTTGCTAGCATGCGAAATAAGCGCGATCGTGCGGTAGTTGGAACAATCTTTGGCACTGCCTTTCTTTGGAATGGGGATGTAAACTGACCTCCTCCAATCCTGAGGCCACTGCAGGGTTGTCCAAATCTTTTGACATAATGTATGCAGTGTGTTAACAGCGTCGTGGTTGAGGTTTTGAAGCAACTCAGCTGGAGTACCAACAATTCCGCTAGCTTTGTTCTTAGCAAGGCTGGCTAAGGCCCATTCAACTTCACCCTTCAGGATGCCCGGCTCGAGATCAGTAATCACAACCGTCCTATGTTGGGTTTGCATCTAACATAGCTATTCGCTCTTTATCAAGATTGCGGGACTCACTTTTCTTCTGATGCGTGGTAGCATCTCTGACCTTGTCCGCCCACGTGCCATCGCCTCCGTTGTCCGTTCCACCGAAGCGCACCTGAGAACGACTTCTGTTTGTCCTCGCATGTGTGTGGCTCTTCGATTGAGAGCGGGAGCGGCTGCGTGTCGGCGTCTTGCACCTAGATCGGCTTCGGGCCGCGTGCTGCTTTTCTTCTTCGACTAGCTGTACTTCCTCTTGTTGCTCCAGTCGCGCTCGTTGTCGTCGGGGCGCATACTACGTATGGAATGATATAGCGTTTCCTACACACCTTGTCCGCCGTCACGTGCAAGCCCCCGAACAGCTTGCATTTCGGATCGCACACATGGGATGAGGTGGGGTTAGGAAGTCCGCAACCCCTGCATTCGATGGAGCCCTGCTCGCGGCAAACGTCCGCACGATGTCCGAGTTTGCCGCATACGTAGCATATGTCTACTTGTCTGCGATATAAGTAGCAGGGTACCAGTGTGGGTCCATACCTAACGAAGTTTGGGACGCGAAGACCATCGAACACAATGATCACTGATCCTGAGTCCTTGATTCTTTTCGCCGCTAGTGCTAAGGGGTTGCGGTCATTCACTATGTTTCTTTCAATCGTCCTGTGATCGTCGGCACTATCGATGTGTCTGATTACCCCTTTGCAGGTGTCGCTTGGGGCAGTTTCGTAAGCGCTGACTGCGTACTCTTTTCCGGCTATTCGGATAGCCCTTACTTGCGCATACTTATCTGCATTTTCTCGAAAGGGCGTGCTCGTCACCATTATGTTCTGCGTAATATTGGGACATATTATGTCCTGCGTGGTCTGCTGTGGATCAATATTAACAGCTGCCATTATGGCTTTGCTCACTAAGGTAGGTCCGATCTTTTGCAAGTTCTTAAGCCGCCCTTTGGGCGAAGCACTATCTTGATGTTGTCTTGCGGCAGGGGTGGCATGCTTGAGGCTCTTATCACCCGGTTCTTAATGTAAGGAGGCTTGCGAGAAAAGCTCACCTGCCCGTCGCTTGCATGTTGTGCTTGCTGTGAAAGTTGCGCAGTAGGTTGGGCGTGTTCAGTTTACAACAAAAACCACTTACTTTTATATATATTTCCGCAATGTTCTTTCCAGAGAAAAAAAAACGGCACAGTCATCCGCGTATATAACAAAACGGCAACTATCATACATCTTTACAAGGTAAGGAAACAAAATATGCCCAAGAATACTACCTTGTGGAACTCGCAATTCTATAAGTCTCAAAAGTGGCCTGTTATTATGTATGTCAGTGATTTGGAACTACTTTCGAGATAAGACTGCATCAGCGGTTGAGCTGTGCCTCTGAACCCATATCTTCCAATTTTATCTAATAAAATTTAATGATTCACGCATTTGAAGGCTTTACTGAGGTCTAGATATAGTCTAAGAACCAGTAATGTTTCTTCGAAATTCTTTCTTATCATTTCTTTTTGTACAAGCAACGCTGCTTCTATTATACGGTTTTTTTTCTAAAGCCAAACTGGTGCCTAGTTATGAGGTCATGTTTCTGGGAAAAGTTTTTAATGCGTATTTTAATCACCTTCTCAAGGCCGTTGGAGAAAATCGGCAGCATTGAAACTGGCCGGTAATTTGGCCGGAAACTGGCCGAAACCTGACCGGTAATGGTATCACATCCTAGTCATTATGTGTGGGATATAGAGTCAAACGTTCATATATTAGTGATGTAAGACTAACAAAATGACCCTACGTACGTGGACGAGAATTCGAAAGGACGGCCAGCCAACGCGGGCCACAAAGAGTGTCGTGTGGTACACTTAAATGGGGAGCAAAAGTGTCCCCAAAGTTTTGCCGGGGAGAAATGTGACCTCACTTAATTGCGTTTATATTTATGAAACCAAGGGGGCCGGGCTACGTCAAGCTGATTTGGCATAGCTTTTCTGCGCTGCACCTTTTTCATTTTGACAGTAATAGTATTTAATGTGCTTCGATTTTGATCTCAGAATCATCACCGATTCAAGTTCAAACATAGCTTGGGATTATTATGCTAAAGGCGCATTCTCTCTACACTGATCTGGGTCCGCAACCTATTTTCTGGGCAGTATTTGTCGATTAATACCTCCGTGTGGGCGGGTCGGTGAAGCATCGTGTAGAACAGGAGCGCAAGAAACCAGGACACAAGGAACACAGTAAAAAACATGACTAGCGCAGTCCTGGTTTTCAGTGCGGTCCTTGTGTCCTGGTTCCTTGCGCTCCTGTTCTGCAGCATTAGTCCTTTCCCTGTCACACTACGGCGATGGACGGCGTACAGAGTCGTTAGGGGCACAACGTCGTGGAGACTGCAACGGTACAACAGTTTTAGCACGTCATGCCGACATAATCGCATGCAGGTTGCACCATAAAATAGACGTCACTGTTTCACATTTTCCCACTAACTCTGCCACCGCAGCTGGGCACTGATACAAGTTGTGAACATTTAGCACAGCACTTAAATTTGCGAGCTGCGCGGATAGATGCGAATGCACGTGTGGTCAATATTGCGCGTTGCTTACGTGTGGATGGAGCGCTGCAGGCAATTAGGGGAGGAAGGGGTTACAGCTGATTCTAGATATGTCAAACTAGAAAGGGCTAGATTGCAGATTGATTCGTTATATCGATAATTCGATTCATCAAACATGCGAACAGATGAGCTTATTTTTGCACCCCGGAAGTGTGCGGTGTAACCACGCTAGGGGCTCTCTCCTTCTGCGATACGCATCCTGCTCACCACGGGTGCAGCGTCTCGCCAGGTACACGTGCACGCATCCGTGAGTTGAGCTTCACTTTGAAAATGGTGTTAAAAAGGAGACGCATCACTGCATGCAGTTCCACGGATGCGAGCGCGAGCTCCAAGTATTTCATAGGAACAGATAGGGGTGTCAGGCTTCGCGTCTTGCACCAAGCGGCTCTTGAAGCTCATGTTGACACCACAGTTGCTGGAGACGGTGTTTCGAGAAAGCCATTCCTGGTCATCCGAGGTCTAATTCTGTTACTTTCACAGTTTAACGGAGAAATTATTTCGCCTTCGGCAGCGAGGCCGCCTACGGGAGAACCGCCGCAAGCCCTCGGTCAGCAAGGCTGGCTTCACAGCACGACTACCAGGGCACCAAAACTTGGCTTCCCCGCATGGCAGCAGCGTCGCATTGAAAATATCATTCCCCACCGAAGGCCACTTTCAATATTACTCTGTGTTCACCTGGTCCAGCGGTTTCGTAGCGTTAAAGCTGCCAAAAGGCGGCCAAGACTGCGCAGCCGACCCGGCTCCGCACGCGAAAAGTGGCCTTGTGGTACACTTTTTTTTGTGCGTCCCTTTCAGGTACACGGCGCGCAATTCGATATATCCAACGCTTTCCTACAGGGCAGTTCGACATAGTCGAACACGACTTCTATACACGCACGGCATTTTCAAGGGTATATTCTGAGAGTTCATTATAACCAATGATTCATAAATCCGGGTCGATATATCCAGGATAGGCTATCGTTTTCATGGCATCGTCCCAGTCGCCGTTTTAGCAGCGTGACGACAGTTGGTGTCACATATGACGTGGTACCCAGTGAGGCACAAACAATATCTGCTCGGATCTAACGTTCACACCAATGCTATCGCACTGAGCGAGAATAAAAGCAGTTGTAACAGTCTATGGAAGCACGAACGGAACATCCGTGCACTCAAACTGCACTAATGGCGACGTGACAAAACGAAATTCACTCAGAAAGGTTGCTTCTTATCTCTATTTCTTTCTTTCGGTCTTTCTTTCTTTGCTTTTTTCCATCTTTATTTCTTGACTTCTTTCTTTCTTTTGTTTCTTTCTATCTTTCCTTTTTTCTTTTTTTTTTTGCTTATTTCCTTCTTCCTTTTTACTTTCCCTTCTCTCTTTTGTCAATTCTCCCATGCTTTCTTAATTTTTATTTTTTTAATCTATTTCTTTCTTGCTTTGTTCTTTCTCAATTTTTCTGCAGCTTTGGTGATTATACGTTTTTGTCATCTAGATTTGAATTTCCCTCGCCAGACGACATTCCGTCGAACCATGGACATTACCCCCTTCCTTACATCATCTCACTGCACCTCCTCCCTCGCCCCAGTGGCCTGCCACTGTCGATTCGTTTTCGCCCGCACGAAAATGTAGGCCGTCAGCCCCATTCTAAAGGTATCCCACTCTCCCTTTAAGGCAGGCCAGTTAACCACAGATGCAGTAATTGTTTTTCTTTATTACCGTCTTGGCAGCATAAACAAACACAAAATACATTTACACGACAATAAAAGCAACAATCACTTCCTGGCTACTGCACGATGATAGAATGGATTAAATTATTTTAGTTTGTCAAGGACTGGCAGCCACTCAGGTTGAGGATCTTGTTGTCCGAACACTTCCTGTGTGTAGATGATGCTTTCAATGAAATGCTAATAAGCAGGATTTACAATAATAAGTTCATGGCCTACATTTATTCGCGTGCGCCAAGCACTGTGCATGCAGAGCAACATTAACTGATCGCGAGGCACTTCACCTGGTTCTGCGCATGGTAAGAAACGTATTCCAAAAGGCGTCAAAGGTGACTCTTTTTTCAGGGTGCGTTTCAAGACATCCCAAAGAAAAACAGCATTGTGGCAGTCTAGAAAGATATGTTCAGTGGTTTCCGCCTTTTTACATATAATACAATCGACCGACTACGGTACAAAAAGGCCTTTGCGCTTCAACTACGGCTTCACCGGAAGTGTACCAGTGTGCAGTTGAAAAAGGAACGAACGCATGGAGGGCTTCACAGGCATTCTTTCGATTCTTTTCAGCTCGTCGCGTTCTGGACCCAAACGGTATCGACTGCAATAAACGGAAACTGGCGAAAGCTGGTTGCACGGGCAAGACATGTATCAGAGGCGATAAGGCTCCAGGAATCTAGTAGCCCTCCTAGACTGGCTGGAGTCGCCATGGGGAACGAAAAATAATGGGCGTGCGTTACGTCAGCTGAATTGGCTCGGCCATGTCACTCGGACAAATGACAGGGTGCTTCTCATTTGAAATAGCTGGCTAATCGAGCCCACGGGGGATATTAGGTGTCAGACAAACTATTCCTAGGCGACGAAGGCGAGTTCACACTGCTTGGTTAAGCCGGGTCTTAACCACAAAACAACAGACAAGGCCGATAAGCCACCCGTTCCAACTCACCCTCTTCTCTCCTTCGAAATGCGGGGAGAGAATTTTTATTTTTCCACTTTCCCCATCTGTTGACGATGCACGCGGTGTTGCACGCTGATACTGCCTGCCACGGCTGCCCAGTGGCGTGTCACGTCGACTACTGCGACATGCAACCCATGAAGGAACGCATCAGCGATATGCGGTCACAGAAGCATAAATTAAGGATCAGTGATTGGTGGAGCAGCAAGTGCATCTACATGAACGAGAATCCATAATGCGAGTCAGAAGATGGCAATATTAAGCGTTTTGGCTTTATACAATTAGATAGAGCTACGCGTACGTCACTTTAACTTGCTTTTTAGCAAACATGGTCAATTCCTCCTTTTCCTCCATAGCATTGAGCTACAGTCTTTGCCCAAAATTTAGAACCTAGTAGGTTTGCTTTGGAGCCACATTGTGTGGCTCGTAATACTCTCCCAGTGTTTCAAATATCCACAAGAAGGTTTTTGGTCTCATATACCTCTGCACAGGCAAGAGCTTTTGTGAATGCTGCCAGTCTTGGAAGCACACCACTTGGAAGCTAGACTTTCATAAAGACTGCATGTGGTGCACACTCCACGCGATCCCCTCTGAGCCGCGAAGGCGGAGGCACCGTGGGCGTGTGAAAATCGCTCCTAATGTAGAGCAACTGTGCGATTTTTCACAGGTGACCGACGTCCATTGCTGTAGTGTACGTGTCCTACAGCATCTTTCGCTCAAGGGGTAGGTTGCAAGGATAATAGCACACATTAATTGGCAAGAATGTTCTCTTATGTTCTGGCAGCATTGCGAAACAGCAAATCCACCGTCCGCAGGGGCATGAGAGATTTTAAGGCTAGCTTAAAAGCAAAATAGGTGTTAAGATTTGCCTTAAAAGACGCGATAACATGTGCGCTCATTCCCTCACTCGCTGCTGTTCTGATGCTATTTACATCACATCCGCTTCTCCGACTATTATTAAAGGAAGTTCATTCAGCTCCGCATTTTTGGCTTTACGAACAAACTCAGCTTCAGCCTTGCCTTTACGATAGATGGAAGGTCCCTGGCGCCGCTGTTTCAGCTCAACGCTGTCGAAGGCTAGCTTCAGCCGTGTGTTCGCGATGTTCTAAAGAATGCTGACGCTGCAGCTCGGCTTCTTCCGTGCACTTACGGCGCTTCGCTTTCGATTGCAATGAGCTTACCTGGCATCCCGCCTTACCTTCAACCGTCTAGCTACTCCATATGAGTTTTCTTTAACGCCATCTTTGCATCCCTCTTAGGAAGTCTCTCTGGTCGTCGAGCGCTAACATCAGAAGAAGAAATCTGAAATGATGTCTCGCCTCTGGAGCAGTGTCATACGACTTTGCCGCTGTAGCTCCAGTTGCAGGATCCATCAGAGGTTTTGAAACTGAGCAGCACACAAGTTAATTTGTTCCACACCAAGCCGGCTTCAGTGATCAAATCACTACTTACTAACCAATCAGTCAACCAATAACACTATCAACCAATCACTCCCGATTCCAATCACTCAACGAACACAACATATATGGTATGTACTCCATATAAGATGTCCATCACTTCTCCGACATATTTGTCAACTCGTCTGTTGTCAACACGAAGGGGCCATCGATATCCAGGTAGCAGCTGCATGCTGCTTCAGTTCTTTTCGGCAGGACATTTGTGATTCGCTTCTCGTAAAAGGCCAATCTGAAACCAGGGTACAGCCACGGCTTTTCGGCGCAGAGGGCCGCTTCTCGTAAAATGGATGCAGCTCTCACACGTGTCTTATTCGATGTTCTCAGCGCATTGATGCGTAACCTACAGCGGTAAGCGAGGATCACCGCAATATCAATACACCCACTGCCCCTGGTTTTTGTTCTTGGCCGACTACTCACTCGGGACCTTGCAATAAATAGAACTCTTCTACATTTCACGCTGTCCGATGTTCGTTGCTGTAAGCGGTCACCTGTGTTTTCTAGCGTCAGTGCTCCCCCTGGTTTAACGTTGGAAAGTGAAACAATTTCTTGGAAATGGTAACTCGTTTAAGCTATGCAGCGAAGTATTTGAATGTGCAGGGTATACAAACGACTTGAAAAAATGCAAACGCTAACAGCGACTCCTAAAACGAAGAAATCACCGAATAGAGTACTACGCGCAACATACGTTCTTTTTTTATTCCCGTACAGATCAGAGAAAAAAAAGGAAACCCAGAACAGCCACACGCGAGATGCCACCTCTTTAGCCGCAGAACAGAGCACATGAATCTCTTCCAATTTTCAGGGAATGTATTGTCTTGATAGACAGGCGGCTTTTTTTCTACATTGAAATTTTCCTCCAGGCCCTACGAACCTCAGCTACTCTTTGAATCAAAGGAATTATACTGGGTAGTTTTTTTATAATAAAAACATGAAAGCAACGCTATATCGGCATCCTGCCGTGTTGCCTACCTTGTCACTTACCTTCAGCGGTCATTTGGGAACTTTGAAATTTATGTGCAGTAGGATCAATGCTGG
The DNA here is from genome assembly GCA_023969395.1 of Amblyomma maculatum. NCBI lineage: Eukaryota > Metazoa > Arthropoda > Arachnida > Ixodida > Ixodidae > Amblyomma > Amblyomma maculatum. The sequence goes on along the minus strand of JAJIZL010022254.1, from coordinate 176,512 downwards.
GGACCTACTTTCATCTCCTGAATATATTGCATTAGTTAAAGCTTAGCTGGAAAGATATATCATGAACATAATATTACCCCTTATCTTGCTCGTACTCATACAGTACAGTTGTTTCGATGTTGCATCGAGGATTCGACAAGCTCCCTATGTTGTTTTGCATTTTTGGTTACCGACATTTATGACTGCAAGTAGCCTGTGATGATTGTTCCCCAGTTTAAGGTCACTAAGTGTAGAAAGTTATCTTGTAAGGTTGGTTTCTTTTTCATTGCCGTTTGAGTGCTGGTCTTGCATTCTCATTTCTTGGACACTTGAGTTGTTTTTCTCGAGTCATGGTTTCTCATTGCACACCCCTCGCTATTTCTGCAACATCAAAGAAGCCTTCAATGTCTTTAAATAAATTTAAATAAAGCTCTGCTCTGTTCCTTTTGTAAGTAAAATATAATCGGGGATTGAAGATTACTTTTCAATAGTGATCCTCAAAGTACTGAAATAGGAGGAGAACAGGAGAGTGTGCAAGCGGTGCGAAGTCTCGGCCCGTGGCGAGTGCGGCCTCGAGCTGTTCCGACGGGTTGTGGCGGCGAGGGCGACTCTGGCACTAAGCCATCGAAGCGAAAGCCTGTCAGGCCCCGTCGAGGCGCTTTTCGGTTTGAAAACCCACCAGCCGTCACGCAGGCACGTTTCGACCGTCTAGGCGCCCCTGAACGTCACGTAAACATCATTCTCGGCCGCCGTTTCGGTCGCCCATGCAGCGGCTGCCGCTTTTGTTTTGCGCCGTTTTCTGAGTTGTGTTTCGCGCTCAGTGTTATGCTTTGTGTTTTGGGTGTATGTGAGCGATGTGGAGGACGCTAGGTAGCGTTTAGTTTCCAGACCGAGACTGCATAACGCAGAGGCCGCATCAATCTTGGTGGCGACTATTCCGCCACGCCTGCTTTCTTTGTTCTAGTTTCAGTCCGCCATCCCACTGCAGGTGACTACATGGCGTATAACTTCCGAAGTTTTGTTGCTATCTGTTCCTTTTGTGTGCAATAACCAGCAACCTAGTTCCTACAGCCGGTGATGACAACTTTGGATCCTGCCTATAATCGCGTTAACTGTGGCGGCGGTCGTTATTCCGCTGCCAGCACTTTGCGCTCTCGCAGTACAGGAATTTATTTTTTGCTGTGTTCGTCTGTCACGTATGTGGTGCTCAAGCTTCCACACATGAAAAAATGTGCCTTACCGGTGCCAGTGCAGTAGCTGTGTTGTGAAATGAGTGCACTCCTTGGCTTGCCTTGCTTATTTATTTGGAATAAGAAATATTCACAAGCTACAAAATTAGAGGGCCAGCAACTTCTTTGCTATGGTGTATTGGCTTGATTATCGTCTACTAGTGATTCTGTACAGGAGACGTGCGAAATAACTCCAGCCACTACAGGCTTTTAACTCGACACCGTTACAGGCTCCCATCTCTAGCAAAATAGGATGTCGGTGCTCTGGCGTCAACCTTGTGAGACAGGCCTGTCTCTGGCAGGTGGCAGGTACTGTAGCTGCCATTCATTGGCGGTCGGGTTCGTGACATCATGAGATGGATGGCATAACTCGTAGAAGCTCCCGGGTAGGTAGAACGAACCGCTAGGTTCCTGGGATCTAGAGTTAGACGCCCTACAGCGGACGGACGGACGGACGGACGGACGGACGGACGGACGGATGGACGGATGGACGGATGGATGGATGGATGGATGGATGGATGGATGGATGGATGGATGGATGGATGGATGGATGGATGGATGGGTCGGTGGGTGGGTGGGTGGATGGATGGATGGATGGATGGACGGACGGACGGACGGACGGACGGACGGACGGACGGACGGACGGACGGACGGACGGACGGACGGACGGACGGATGGATGGATGGATGGATGGATGGATGGATGGATGGATGGA
>JAJIZL010022254.1:150006-174189 GCA_023969395.1 Amblyomma maculatum | reverse complement strand
GATGGATGGATGGATGGATGGATGGATGGATGGAATATAAGAGCGTCCCCTTTGAAACGGGGTGGCAGCAGTTCCTATCATGCTCAGTTTTCCCCCTACATCTTAATTATTGTTTTAGAATGGGTAACGATACCATTATTAATTTACCGAATTTTTGTTTCTACATTACAAACATTATGTCATTTTCTGCTTTTTAGCCACCAATCTTCCAGTCGTTTTTTGCTAGCTTTCACCGCAGGTTTATTCACCCGGCCACTGGTATCTCTTAACCCTAGAGCTTCAGGAATATTGACTGGGCCTACATCGACTTCCGAATGGATACCATTACATTCGAGTATAATATAGTCAGTTATTTCAGTGGAGTTACCACATACTGCACATGCGTCATCTTCATTGTTAAATTTCTTTTTGTAACTGCGTGTTCTAAGGCACCCTGATCTAGCTTCAAAAAGTATGGCACAGCTTCTTGAGTTATCAAAGAAAGCTTCCTTCCTGATCTGCGTTTCCCACTTTCGGTGTAGTTCCACACTCTGTTTCTTTTCCATCGAATTTATCCAATTTTTACCTTCTGTGTCTTTCAACCGTTGCTTAACGCTCTTTATTTCTTCGTCCTTGTGACCAGTATACTTACTGGTTAGTTTCCTAGTTATTTTCCTCCATTGTGAGTAAATACTTTTTAGGTATAGGTATTTAAATACTTTAGCTGCCCATCTGTTACTATCTAATTTCCTCAAGCGTTCCTCATATAATGTTTTACTCTGAGCTTCCGGCACGTCGAAAGATGCCCAGCCCATATCTCCCTGTACCGCCTCATTTGTGGTTTTGCCGTGGGCACCCAGTGCTAATCGTACGACGGCTCTCTGATTTATTTTTAACGTCGACTGTACCTCTGATTTTAGGACTAAACCGCATTTCCGGAAGTAAGCCCTGGCACCATAATTCCTTTCCAAATACCCCTCAAAACCTCATACCTGTCGTGTCCCCACAATGCCCCATGCTTCATTATCCCGGCATTTTTTCGCCCTTTTACCTTAAGTGAGTGCTCATACTTTTCAGTGTATGCCAATCCTTCCCTTTCCCATACCCCGAGATATTTATATTCTGCTACTCTGGGTATTTCATGGCCTTGTATTTTAACACCCTAATCAGTTGAGCCGTTGAAAAAATCAGACCCGACTTAACAGCGCCAAAACTGAAGCCTAGAGCGTCCCTTTCGTCTCCGCAATACTTAACTAGGGTTTGCAATTCTTCCTGACTCTCAGCTAGCAGCACAATATCGTCTGCAGACATCAAACCGGGAAGGCGCTGTTCTACCGCCTTTCCGCCTAATTTATATGACAAGTTAAAACCTAGGTTACTTTCTTGTATCCTCCGTTTCGAGGTTTATCATATAAAGCATGAACAGCAGCAGTGACAGAGGACTACCTTGTCTTAATCTTTTGCATACCTTGACAGCTTCCGTACTTCTTATCCCTTATCATGTAATTTCTACTTTAATATCCAGGTATATTTCCTGTAGGAACTCTGTTATCTCATGACCTATACCTTCTTCTTTTAATATGTTCCACAGGAGTTTCCTGTTTACGTTGTCGTACGCCCCGTTTATGTCTAGGAAGGCTAAATACAAAAATTTATTTTCCACTCTAGATATTTCGATGCATTGGGTAAGCACGAAGAGGCTATCATCTAAGCGCCTATCAATTTCTAAAGCCGTTCTAAAGTTCTCCGAGTATCCTGTTACTTTCTACCCATGCTTGCACCTTTAATTTCACCGCCTGCATGGCCAACCTGTGCATAACAGATGTTACGGTAATCGGCCTGTAGGATTTTATGTGCATCCGTTCTCCTTTCCCTTTATAAATCAAATTCACTTTACGCTGCCGCCAGCTGTCCGAAATTTGCGTATTCGTTATGACTGTCTCCAAAGCTTTTAACAACGTTTCCTTATTTTTTGGACCAAGTTCATTAATCAGCTTGACCGGAATTTCATTTATTCCTGTACACGTGTTTTTAAGATTATTTTTTTCTGCCTTTTTCCAGTTTAGATTGGTCAGTTCTAATCTACTTTCCATTCTGCCATCTTGTGTTGCTTCCTGATTTGCGGAGATTACCCTATCGTCGCTCTTAAATGAATCGGCTATAACTGATGTAATGTAGTTAACTGTGTTGTCTCCCTTTAAACAATTTCCCTCGTTATCTTGAATCCGGTCCTGCTTCTTTTGATTCTTTTTACCTAGCCAGCTTATATTGTTCCAGAATTTTCTTGGTCCGCCTCTAGTGGCATCGTGTATGTAAGCCATCTAGTGATCGGTCGACTGCTTTATTTTACTTTGGACTAGGGCCTGTGCATCAAGTTTCTCTTGTTGGTATGATTCCAAATTTTGGTCTATTTCCTCCTGAGATAACTGTGCTTTCTTTGCCTCTCGGTGTTCCCTTGAAGCGGCCCGTCGTCGTTCAATGGCTCCCCTGATTTTGTTATTTCACCAGCTCCATGACTTCCTCTTTCATTTCCAGCGGTTTGCTACTTTAACCTCCTTAATTTTCCTCCTTATGAGTAGTTCTTTCTGTTCATAATCCCAGTCTTCCATGAGGCTGTTCTCAATTGCTTCCTCTATGTCTGATGCTACCTGCGCTATTTGATCGTCGTTTAATTTTGCGTTTACGTTTTGTCTAAGTTCCATTTCTCTTTTCATCATTGGCCCCATCTGCAGACTAATACGTTTATGACCACTTCCCAGACTACACTCCCCTTCTTCGTCTATTTGCATTTTTGTGACCTTGCTATAAATTTCTTGCGACATTAGACAGTATCAATGGTCGTCTGCATGTTGCGGAATTCCCACGTGATTTGGCCTTCGCATTTTGTTTCTCTATTTACAATAACTACGTTGTGTCACTCACAGAAATCCAGCATTAGCTTCCCGTTACAATCTGTGTATCCATCCAGATCGTCGATGTGGCCGTTCATGTCCCACAGTGGAATAATATCGGTCCCGGCTCCAAAGTGGCTTATATCGTCACTGAGACATTCAACGAGATCCTTGTTTTCCTGCCTGCATTGGTGTCCTGTTCCTAAGTAAACTACCCCTAGCCATGTCTTTATTCCGGCAATTGTTTCTGATACCCAGATAGGTTCTTTCCAAGATGTTTTATTCTTTGCCAGTTTGTTCTTTTGTGTATCAACCTACCTAGTCCTGCCCCCTTTTTTTTCTTTCTCGTACTATTGCACCCTTCCCAGACGTAGCCTTTTATAAACGGAGGATCTTCTAGGTCCCTGAGAGGAGTTTCGCATACAGCATACACACCTATTTTGTCATCCTTCAACTGCTGTTCTATCTCTAGCCATTTCGCTCTTTTTCTATCTCCTTGCATGTTTATGTTGCTGATCCTAGTGTTAAATCTCTTTTTTTTTTGTACTTTTCTTTCTCGACTTCCTCTTTGGCATTTTTGGGGGCTCAGCCTCCGTTATTACGCTTTCTTCGGCTCTACTTCTAACTACCTCTGTGCACGGAGCCCTCGCGGACCCCCTAAAAGAGCTATAGCCCTGCTTGCCAGGGGCAAGCCGATCTCAGCTCCCACCCTTCTGTTAAAATGGATGCCATCTCGCTGAAAAGCCCTGCCAGAACCTGCTTTACCACCTGCTTTACGAAGACCACGCTAGCGCGCTCATGCGGCTTAGCTGAGCGGGACTTTTGAGGTGAAAGCCTTACTCGGCTTTTGGGTAGAGCATACAGAAACTGTGACCGGCGAGTGGCAACAAAAATACAACGTAACTTAGTATCAAGATGCTAACCCAACCACTCATTGCGACGATATCCGGCCCTTCACATTTTGTGTCGCTCTGCTTCTTGAAGCGAAAGCTTCTTCACGACAAGGAATTGAATGGACAAATTAAAAAACTGCAATTTTTAAGCCGATAGCCTTTAATGGCTGATGCTTGCGGATCGTGTTGGTCTGTTCGTCCGTCCGTAACGATTTTGTTACGTGGGAGGCGGTAGCTGGCAGCTGACATGACCGAGCACTAACTAGACGTAGGGCTTCCTGACATTGCGTTTGGCAGGAGCTGTGAACTCGGGCCTCTCCTTTCATATGGGTGGGTGATATCAGAATCAGCCTGCCAAGGCCCTTGCATTCACGTTATCTCTTGGCCGCGCAGGCTCGTTCATACGGCTCAGTTAAAGCGGGGCTTTATATGCTGGCTGGTAGCTTACACTTTCGCGTCATCGCAAAGGTGGGAGTGAAAACAGAGAGAAAGAGGTGTCGTAGTGGAGGGCTTCGGACCACCGTGAGATAGAGGCTTTCACTGCGTCGCAGTTTAGTTATCCAAAGTGCCCCCTAGAATTTGTTCCCGTTATTACAGGTGTAAGTGTTCGTCAAGACGGACAGATAACATGCCTTTTTTTCCCCGAAAACGAAACCAAGTGAAGGCATTGGACACTTTAGCAAACTGCGCCTGCGTTTTATTTCTACACCACCAAGACTATTTGTGCCAAACAATGCAAAACACTGTTCATCAGGTTAAGCGCTGCTAAACCATTGCTATTTTTTCATCTATGTCGAGTGGTCTTCCAGATTATGAGGTAGCATAGGACTTTGTACTCATGAGATGAGTTAAATGATACAAGCACAAATTAAGGCATTAATGATTGACCGAGTTAGCGATTGTGCTTACGCGAACGAGGATCACAAATCTGACGAACATTAATATAATAGCTCAAAAACTTGACAAAGAGGAGAAGAGGACAATAACAGCTTTAGAGCTGTTGTCCTCTTCTCCTCTTCTTCACTTTTTTGCGCTGAAATTACTGTTCGTCATGGTTCACCTACTCATCCAATCAGCTGTTCTTCACAAAGTGGAACCAACACGGAGGCCAATAATACCCGGGGCATAAGTTTACCGCGGGTGCCCGAGGGGGAGGGGAGAGGGTATGAAAGGGAAATGGCAAAGAGAATGAGATTGGAATGGAGCACATTTGGCGAGTACTCGCAGATTGGGAGTAGCAGCTTACCGGTATCACTCAAGATGAAAGTATTCAACAGTCGCATCTTATCTGTACTTACCTATGGGGCTGAAACGTGGAGTCTAACTAAAGGGGTTCTACATAAACTGAGGACAACGCAGATAGCTATGTAACAAAAAATGGTAGTTGTAACATTAAGGGATATGAAGCGTGAAGAGCGGGTCAGAGAAAACAGTCGAATTAATGACATTCTAGTGGAAATGAAGGAGATGAAATGGGCATGGGCAGGGCAGGTTTCTCGAAGATACGATAACCGATATTCGAAAAGGGTAAAAAATTGGATACCAAGAGAAGGGATGAAATGCCTAGCAAGGGCCACCATGCACCCCGCCCATGCCCATTTCTTCTTCTTCATTTTCACTAGAATATCATTAACTTAAGGACGGCAGGAAGTCATGTGGGGAGATGAGGTTAAGTGTCTTCAGATCTTTATCTGATCTAATAGCTGCATCGCTTTACCATAGCACGGCTCATTGAAATATAGAACACAACAAAATGATGCACCTAAATAGTGAAAAAAAAGGGTATCATTTGGTGCAACAGTATCATAATCTGCCGAAGAAATGCATTCAAGTCATGAACCGATCACACACAGAAATGAACAAAAGAGAACGTCACATTTGTAGGAAGTTTATGAAAGGTTGATTGTGGAGCCTCCTTCAAGATACGCAGTCAAGTGCCTTTAGGTATTATGCTTTGTGTATACGAGTGTGTAATAAAAAATATAAAGAAATTTGAATCTGAAATTTCTCCTTATAGTCCAGAACTCTGCCATTCGAAGGATATTTCCGCTTGCGAACATGCTAAGTGTCCGTCCGTAATTTCCAAGAACGAAAAGCACTGCCCTATTGTGAAATTTGCAGTATTCATGCTCTTGCATACACAGATTCCAAAGACAGATGTATGGCCAATGGTCGTGTGGCTGGGAGGGAAATGTAGCTGTTCTCTGAGAATGGCTGAAATTTCTTTCGAACATTCTGAGACATCAAGAGCTTTCTTCATGTTGTAACATGTTTTGGCTATCGGACGTGAGAAGTAAGCTCCAAAGTTAAATAGTTGAAATTGTACTCTTTACTCAAGGACACATGGTTATAATATACGTGTCAGATGGGAGCAAGCAATTTTCGAGAATTGCTTGCTCAAATATATGGCATGTATTGCCTTTTTTATTAATTTAATGACATGTCCAATACGTCTATCTTATCAAAGTCATCGTGTACGTTTTCCATCTAACGGGGACTGTCTATGCCTCTGTATATCACGCACAAGTCTGAGAGCACTCAATTATTAAGTAACGCTAACATCATTTATTTCCAATAAAAATTAGTGACTCCGAGACAAAACCTTCAGAACACCAGGAGAGACAGCCCGTAATTCGTAGTGCAGCCACCAACAACTAGAAAGACAACTGGGCAGGATGACTCAAACGGAACGACTTTATTCTGTGATAAAGACACCAAGAAAATGCGGGCTCGGAGCTGGCGCATGGCGCTTTAATAAGCGACATTAACGCAGAGGGCAAGGACGAGAGTCGAGAGCATGACAGTGACAATATGGTCACGCGACTTGAATAGCGCTTCGCAATAAAACAACCTACACTTTCGTGTCGTTGGGTGGGTACTCTAAATACCACCCGATAACATTCCTATTCAAACCTGTAGAAGTGTAACTTAAAAATAAGGAGCAGACCATGAGCATCATTATTAAATACTTTTGGAAACCCAAGAAAAAACAATCGTACGCCTTCTTTTTTCAATAGGCACAGCGAGGTCACTCATAAGGTGTCTCTAAAGGAACATGAGAGTCCTTGAAATGCATTCACTCTGTACTGTAATTAATCTCGAAGAGAACCACACAAAGCCTGAGTTGTGTAGCTTATTTACAGCACGAGATCACCCCTCGCCCTTATTAGAATTTGCTGCACGTGTTGTTCCAAACATGTTACCTTCTTAACACTTCTTACTTTGGTTCCCCTGTACGTCCTCTTCTTCCGATAATTCCCAGCATGGAACGTATAGCTCACCCTGATTTATTATATTTTCTATGGTTTCTTTATTATCTTTGCCTCATTATTTCGAAAAGAGAACTGTTTCGCTGTTGCTGCATTGCTCATCAGGTTCCTTTGAAATGCCTGTCCCCTTTCAAGGAACACGTGCAAGCATCGAATCTCTTTAGGGGCGGGCTCACCATTATCCCTCCTATTGGGGTTTTAAGGCGAAAACCTTTAATGGCTCATGCTGTCGAGGACAATGTGTTTCCCGCTTTTGCGGCGTTCTGATGGCCGAGACGGGATGCGTCCCTGCCATCTGCAACGCCACACTTGAACGGGCGCTAAGGAACGCCACGCGACAGGAGCGATGATGTACCGTCCAAACTCACACTTGCCTGAGAAAGTGTGAAGAATACTGCGTCTCCCCTTTCCTGTAAACCAATTATAATTACATGTAGCACTGCAACGAATGCCGGCAAGATGCTAACGATGGGAGGCAAATTATAGGATAGGAAGGGTAGGCTTTCGTCATTCTTCTCTCAAGAGACATCAAGAGGCCCTCTAACTTTGATTCCTGCTGCTACCGCTTGTTTATTCTATTTGTCGGATGTCGGTATCAGCAGTTCCAAGTTCATACAAGTTCTTGCCCAATGAATTGTTTTTTTTTTTTTTTTTTTTTTGGCACACGAGCGCGAAATAGATGCACACGGCAGAGAAGACAACACGACCAAAGCGCGCACTATAGCGCTCGTTTGTCATCACTACCTATCCCTAGCCCAACTTCTGACAACATTATTTCACTCCTTGCCCTGCTCCTTGTTCCCCCTCCCTCGCTCTTAGTGTGCAAAAGTGCATTTAAACCCCAGAATCGATGATCGCGCTGCCAAGACAAAAACGCTTTTCAAAACGTTGGCTCGGCTTGCGAACCCTAGCCTAGTTCAGTGCTCTTCCACACTGCGTATCCATATTTATCCTCTACCCCAGTACGTTCGGACGTTAGACCAGACTATAGTTGTTCGGCAACACTATTTAAATTTAAACTGCACATACAGCACAGCGCCAGTGCATATCGTACCTAGATAGTCTCTAGGGTGGAATCAGTGCTAGAAATATGGCTCTAGTATTACTCCCATGAGGCAGATCACTCTCTTGATTCCTTTTTATTTCAAAGAGGATATTGTTACTATTTAGCCAGACAGGTGCAGACGAATAACAAGGAGCAAGAAAGTCGACGCTTTCTTTTTCTCGGCTATGGCGAAAAAGAAAAAAAAAATGTCATTACGGCTGCTTTCACTTCTGATCTATCGAAACGCTATAAGCGAGTGTACTTGTATTGAAAGGGAAAAATTATTTATGTAGGGGATAGCAATTGAAAAGATCAACCGCGTGCACTATATGGGAAAAAGAAATTAACTAAGTTAATTGGCGCAATAAGGTGTGTCTGGTTCATTTAACGCAAAAGTTTATCATGTTTACTTCTCTGAATTACCCATCGAAAGAGTTTGCGGTAATTTCTGACGACGGCTACAGAAAGTTACTGGGCACATTTTCGGCGTGGCTGCAGGCGCGCGTTCGCGCAGCACGCAGCGGCAGCAGCGCCTGCGTACAGGTGACCGCCTGCATTCACTCTTTCTCTCGCTCTCTTGCGACCCTGTATTAATGACCATACACCACGTTTCATTGCTGGCCTCTCGGCATAACGCACCACACGTGAGCCGGCGCCGAAAGTAAATTCCCAGCAAGCGCGCCTACTAACAGGCAAAGAGATGCGCCAGAATGATGTGCCTACCGGTCTTTCGGTGTGTTCCAAGTAAAGCTGATGATTCGCGTATTTTCTTGTCGGACGTTTTTTGCACACCACTCGGTATTTTCCTGTTGGGCATTTTTGCTCAGCGCTCGGTGTTTTCTTGCCGGGCAATCTCGCACAGTGCTCGGGTGTGCCGAGGTCTCGGCGGTGGATTTTGTCTTTTTCTCTGTCTGCTTAATTTTTCCCTTTCGACTCGCGCACTTTCTCTGCACTATAAACATAAAGTGCGCCCGTCTGATCCCAAGGGCCGCACGCTGCAACGCAACCGCCCGACGCACGTTTGCTGAACCAGGTTCGTGACTGGCGTCTAATTACCAAGATGGTGCCGTGTTCCATTCGAAGCTTGTGTGTTGTACGCATCTTTGGAAAAAACGAGACCCTCTACAGTTGCGCGTGTATTGGGAACGTTAAGCTTTTTTTCTTTCTTCATCCGGAGCTCGTCCCGTGGCCGTAAGTACAGCGTTGTTTACTGCGCACGCTAGGCCCAACAGGCCAACATTTGGAAGCTGACGCGCCAAAGTTGGGGAGTAAGCGAGGCAACCTGAGCGGGGAAGGCGAGGTGTCAGACGCATAATGAGGCCACGCCGCAGACGCGTGCTTTAGCAAAACAGCGCCAAAAACGTCAGCGAGCGAGTGAAAAAGCAAGCGACATTGCTCACGTAATGAGGGATGCACGTGACATGGCGTGAATTGCGTCGACGAAATGGATCTACAGATGCGTGCTCGGAGCGAATAGTGCAGGTGCGCATTCCGTGAGGAACTGCGAAAACAATTCTATTATTGTTGTCCTCTCAGACAGCCCCGTTTTTCGTACCGTTGAATAATACATACAGGGCCGGTGAACGGAAAAGAGAAGAAGCGGTGTAGAGCTCCGCTTCCTCTCGCAGAAACAGCGCGCTGTAGAAGCCTCGATGGATAAAGCCACAAATTTTTATCTTTGTGTCAGTCAGTAAGTAACTGAGAATAAAATGAATGTGCAAGTAAACTACTGCTTAAAATGGTCCACATTTCACCGCCACAATACGGGCATATTATTTTCTGTTTCTTAGCCAGTCCTTCCGACCATGAGTCACTATATCTTGATTGTTATAGAAAAACCTTTTTACGGAGATTGCCCTTAGTTGTCCTGTGGACTAGACTCATGTAACTGAAATAAAACATCTCCTATCTCAGGAGACGAAAAGAGAATAAATTGAGAGGACGCTTGAGCTAAAAGCCTTGAAAACGACCTTTTCATTTCAGTAATTTGTTTATATTTTCCCCCAAAGCTGGGTTGTGGAGAAACGAAGGGCCACTATCGCTCTCACTTCACACACAATGAACGGCCTTCGTCAGTCATCGTAAAAATATGCGCCCGTCCGCTTGTAAGCCCTGTAACGAGCTGCCTGGAAGCGGAACTGAAATATATCGGTAAGCTAGAGAAGATTGAGGATGAGATTTACAATCTACAAAATTGCAAACGCTACACAACGAACCCCCTTCGGGGCTAAAAAGCTTTATATTTTGACAGACTGCGCATATGTCCTCGGTTCGAATGCCTACCAGACACGTGTGTCAAACTTGTCTATCAGATTGACGCTAAATGAGAAGCGAAATGTTAGGACACGGCTGAGCCGTAAGAGGCCACGTGCATATTTGCGCCTTAAAAAACACAACGCCGACGCCGGCATTTCTGCGATAGGCGGCGCTGACGCTATCGCGTGAAATGCGAATGATACAGGCAGCAGATACGGGGCCTAAAAATGCTTCTCTCGCAACTCGTGCTTGCGGATATTTCAGTGCAGGCGAGGGGCGTCTGGTTGAAAAGATATTTTCTTACGAATTGAAGTATTCGGCATTTTTACCTACTGACGGTTTTGATTCGGCATGAATGAATGACTTTACGGGGCTCTCTTGTCCAAGCAAAGGGGTTTGTGTGACATCACTCGCTTCCAATTAAAGTTCATTGTAATATTTCTTGCACTTCCTATTTTCCCATTCTCCCTAAACCGGGCTTGCAAGTTGGATGGGAAGATAACAGCGCAACAGAACAGAATTAAAAGAAAAATAATAAGCAGGGTGTACCCAACAGTGGAACTTTGTTTGACGAGTGGTACATGAGCTTAGGCAAACATCAGTCAATGCTAAAAGGATTGTAGCGGCCCAGGCGAAGCAATCGCTCCAAACTTATGGGAAATACGCTAGGCCTTCGACCGGGCGCTGAAACGATAACAGCGGTAATATTATAAGGGAAGACATCTATAGCGGTAGGCGTTGGGATTAGTTGAGTTAAATATAAAGCTCTACGTGAATCCTGGCGACCCATCGCCACTGATTAGGATGGCATGTCCCCCCGCTTTCTGTTCCTGATCATGTCAACCCAGCTGTGTGGGCGCGCTCTCTCAATGGACGCTCTCAAATGTCGTTGGCGGGACGGGGTGCCGTAAGGAATGTCACGATTTGCTTTGTCCATCATTTCTTGCCCAACAAGAACTGGTGGGCGAGTCGGCCTGACATATCGAGTGAAGCAGCGGAACGGCACATGGCCAGAGGAAGAAAGGAACAAACACAGCGCTGAACTGACAACAAATGTTCATTCCGGATGCTATTAGCATATTGTGAAAGAAGGCCAGGTCGAGACGGCAAGGTCGTGAAGGCAAGGCGAGGTACCGTGTCAGCGTTTAATCCGAAGGAGAACCCAAGCGCGCGCCGGAGCCGGCGCCGCGGGACGATGATGATGGTATGTGTAAAAGGAAGAAGAAAATCATGGTATGTACAAATGAAAGACGATCCGTGGAGGGCTCACACAATCTGCCCGGGGGGTCGGAAGCGGCTAGCCTGGCCGCTCCTAACCAAACGATGCACCACGGCGCACAAACGGCTTCAAGCGAGATACATGGACAATTTCAGTTCCACGGTGGCGTCGGTCGGCTGGGGGATCAACAGGTGTGACTTGGTAGTTTACTGGGGAAGTTTGGTTGATGACCTTGTAGGGACCAAGATAGCGGCGTTGAAATTTATCACTAAGGCCAGGGGTGCGCAGTGGTGTATAGAGCAGTACTTCGTCACCAGGACGAAAAGATACCACGCGATGCGTCGAATCGTAGCTACTCTTGCGGTCTTGCTGGCACGCTTCTGTGTTGAGGCGGGCAAGATGACGGCATCTGGCCACACGGGATAAGAACTGGGCTGGTAATGATGAGGAGTAGTCGGACGTAGAGGAAAATGGAGTGTCGAGGATTGTAGTGGGAGGACGGCCGAAAACGAGGAAAAATGAGGAGTAACCGGTAGTCCGCTGTACTGCAGTATTATAAGCGAATGTGATGAATGGTAGAATAGTATTCCAATTTCGATGATCCGGTGTGATGTACATGGATATCATATCCGATAGGGTGCGATGAAATCGCTCAGTCAGACCGTTAGTCTGGGGATGGTAGCTTGAGGTCGTTTTATGGAGGGTGGATGGTGCATGAAGAACTTCGGATACGACTGTCGATAAGAAGGCCGTCCCGCGTTCACTTAGGAGCACCCGAGGAGCGGCATAACGCAATACAATTGATCGCAAAAAGACCTTAGCTACCACTTCAGTGGAACCAGTCGGTACAGGGGCTGTCTCAGCATAGCGTGTAAGGTGGTCGACAGCTGTTTTAATCCAATGGTTTCCCTCATCGGAGAGAGGTAGGGGACCATATAAGTCGATGCCGACTACGTCGAATGGCGTGGCGGGACAGGGAAGGGGCAGTAGGAGGCCAGCGGGGGAAGAAGTCGGCCGCTTGCTACGTTGGCACAGATGGCAGGAAGCAACGTATTTAGCGACTTCACTTCACATTATTTCCTTAAAGGCCTCTCTTGGAGGCATTACATAAGGGGTGGGTTTACAAGCATGAGAAAATACAAGCACAGGTCATTGTGTTTGAAAATAAATTTTTAAGGCATCAATAGATGAAGATTGGCATGAGAGGGCGGCGACTTCGTGGGGAAGGGCATTCCAGTCCACAATTGTTCGGGGAAAAAAAGATCCTGAAAAAGTTTTGGTGCGAGCAACAGGCCGAGTTATCTGAAATGGATGCGAAGCGCGATGAGGTATGTGGGTGCGATGCACAATGTAAGGTGCCTGATTTAGTGAACTGTTTAGAATTTTCTGCAGTAAACAAAGACTGGCAATGCGGCGACGAAGCAAAAGGTTATCAAGACTGGAATTTTCCTTTAGAGATGGAACGCTGACGGAATACGAGTATGCGCGATGCACGAAACGGATGGCGCGGTTTTGAACTGATTCGAGCGCATTTGTTAAGTATATCTGAGATGGGTTCCATATTGGACTGGCGTACTCAAGCTTTGATCTGATCAGTGTTTTATATGCCAAAAGTTTTACTTGTTGGGGCGCATGACGTAGGTGACGCTTTATGAAGCCTAAAGATCTGTTTGCAGATGATACGATGTTAGTTATGTGTGTACACCAAGAAAGGTCGCTGCAAAGTGTGATTCCAAGGTACTTATATGATTCCACGCGTTCTATGGAAGAGTTAGCAACTTCATATGAAAAAATAAGGGGGTTATGCTGACGAGTAAAAGAGATGAGTTCGCACTTCTTGGCGTTTAAAGTCATTAACCAGCGGTTGCACCATTCTTGCACTTGGGTTAGGTCATGCTGTAGTGCTACTTGATCAGATACGTAATTTTCCGATAGATTACGCAGTCATCGGCGAAGATTCTTATCTGACAGTGTACATGAAGAGGTAGGTCATTTATATATATTAAAAACAGGAGAGGGGCGAGTACAGATCCCTGTGGGACGCCAGATGTTACGGGGATTGTGTTCGAGCTTTTGTTATTAACATAGACGAACTGTGAGCGGTTATCAAGAAACTCTTTAATCCAATTTAGAATGTTGGGATGCAAATTTAGAGCGGAGAGTTTCATTAGTAAGCGTTTGTGAGGCACCTTATCAAAGGCCTTTGCAAAGTCTAAGAAAATTGAATCAGTTTGCTGGTTACGATCAAGGTTAGTGTGCAGATCGAAAGTAAAGATTGTTAGTTGTGTTTCGCACGAGAAACCCTTTCGGAAACCATGTTGCGCAGGATGAAAGAAGTTGTGTGAATCTAGAAAGTTCATGATATGTGAGTAGATGACATGTTCCATGAGTTTGCATGGCACGCTAGTTAGAGAGATGGGACGGCAGTTTAATGGCGATTCTCTTGTACCTGATTTGTGGACCGGGATGACCTTCCCCATCTTCCAGTCGTTCGGTAGCGTTCCTGTTGAAAGAGACTGTGAGAATAAAAGAGACAGATATACGGAAGATATGCCTTTAGTATTTTTTAAAACATTGGAATTGATATCATCAACGCCAGCAGATGATGAGAGCTTAATTTTGTTAATGAGGATTGAGATGCCATGCGCACTGATGGTAACAGGTGACATTGCTGGAAGCACTGATGGAAGTAGGCTGGGCATTGATGAGTCAGTTTCTGTCGTGAAAACAGCAGCGAAAGAGCAATTGAACTCTTCGGCACAGTCAGCGTCACTAATCTCTTCATCTGCTGGGTTAGTAAGGGTAATGGTACATGTAGCTTGTGGGTTTAGTATTTCCCAAAACTTTCTAGGGTTGCTGACCAGGATTTTGGTAGGTCAGTTTCGAAAAAAGTTTTTTTTGCGCTACGGAGTGCTGTGTAGTACGTGTCCTCGGCTGCATGATATCGCTGCCATGCTTCTGTATTACACTGCATTTTTGCTGACCTATAAAGACGTTTTTCTTTCTTTCCAATCATTTGAGAGTTTTAGTAAACCAAGGTTTTTGGCGATTGGCCCGAAAACTGGTAGTAGGAATGAACTTGCAAGTTAGTTCGTTTATCTTATTTTTGAAGGTTAACCAGTTGTCTTCAATAGATCGGCTATGAAAAGTAGATTGGAAAGACGGCAGGAAAGCATGTAATTCATTATTAAAAGCATCATAGTTTCCTTTATCATAAACACGAATAGTTTTGCTGAAGGTTTGGCGGGGTGTAGGGGAGAAGTTGAAAGTGGCATGAATGATCACTAATTTCGCGCAGGTAGGTAAGTGATGTTAGATTCTCAGGGTGGTTTGTTAGGATTAGGAATAGGATGTTAGATGTCCCTTCAGTAACACGAGTGGGTTCAAGGACCATTTGACTGAGATTAAAATTGAGGCATACTTAAACAAATTTTCTTGCTTCTGAGTTTCCAGCCGTCAGTGGCCCTAAATTTTGCCAGTCGATGCACGGAAAGTTAAAGTCCCCAAAGAAGAGAATTTTCGCATTAGGATGCTTGGTAGTAACTTGTACAAGCGCGTCGTTTAGTTTTTCGGCGAACCCCGGTTTACTGCTTGGGGCCCTATAGCAGACGGCAAGAAGGACGGTTTCGTTTGTAGTGCTGCACTTGAGCCATACTAGTTCCAGGTTAGAATTGATTGCTACAGTTGAACATGATATTTGTTTGTTAATGCAGATAAAAACGCCTCCTCCTCGTGCACCTTTGCGATCGTTTCGATATAGGTTAAAGTCCGGCATGTTGTCTGGAACTTCACCATCTGCAACGTCATGTGTGAGCCACGTTTCAGTTACGATTAGTATGTTGCTGCCAGAAGAAGATATAATACTTGACAGTACTTCGCGCTTAGGAAGAAAGCTGCGAGCATTTTCATAGATTATCGAGAATGAAAGGTTGTTTCGAGTGTTTGTTCCTGGCTGATTGGGCGTTTTCGGACGGCGAAGTGATTCCTACAAGACTTTTTTCACGGTTTGAGATTGTTCATCAAAAACATAGCGCTTTGGTCCCATGTGCAAAGTTTTATATCGTAAGGAAAAAAGTCCGGTTTTGTTTTTCGCGAATGCAATAAGTTGCTTCCGTGCATTTCGGACAGGACGAGAGAAGTCTTCGCCTATGCTAAAATCGGTGTTTTTGAGCATTGGGCCTTTTGATAGAATTATTCCCTTGGTTTTGAAAGAAGAGAGCTTCACTATTACTGGCCTTTGACGGTCTGAGCTATGTCGGCCAAAGCGATGAGCGCGCTCAATATCTTTAGGCTCTAATTCCAAGCTTAGATTTTGAATACAGTGATCTTTGATAATCTTTTCTGATTGTTCGTATGTTCCGGATCTATTTGGATCGGGGAGGCCATAAAATATCAGGTTATTCCTTCTCGACTGGTTCTCGAAGTCATCAAGGCGGGAGTCGAGCACGGAAAACTGGTGGCTGGTCTCTGTAGTGTTGACTTGAAGGTTTTCAAGTTCTGTTTGCATGTTGCCGAATGATTGTCTGCAATGCGGTCACTTAAGGTGGATAACGTTTTATCAGTTGATGCTAGTTGGTTTTTGAGACCCTCTACCTCAATGATGAGCTGTGATTGACCCGCGGTTAACTTCTGCAATTCAGCCAAGATATTGTCTGTATCTGATGGTCCCGGGTTCATTTCCACGTCGCCAGAAATTAATAATAATGCGCGAATGACATTTGCACATTCAATAGCAAGACAAAAGCAACACTGCGGGCTCGGCAGCTGCACCAGGCAAATATTGCTCGTTTTTCTAGAGAAAAGGGCATACTTGTTACTAACCTGCATTGCGAAGGTAAGCGAGTTAGCGACGTGTGCAGTGGCACAGCCGCAGAGCCCACAGTGCGCGGGGGGTGGATGTCGCTGTTTTATAGGCGATGATTTCCACGTTGTCGGTGACGATTGGGTTGCTGATGTTGGTCCGACGGTCCGGTTGTCGACAGGGGGCGTTTCGAGGTCCAGCCAGATGTCGGGGTGCAGGGGACAGGAAGCCATGTCGCCATTTTGACGTGATGACATGGCAGCAAGTGTGATGACCGGTGTGCCAACCATGAAGGTCGGCAAGAGAGCACTGGTGAAGATTCGGACGAGAGCCTGCATTGCGAAGGTAAGCGAGTTAGCGACGTGTGCAGTGGCACAGCCGCAGAGCCCACCCGACGGTGGTAGACAGGCCAGTCAGAAAGAATCGTCTCTTCCCGCGGTCCTATGTTTTGTCAAAACCAAGGTGACCTGCAGCGTCATCGTGGAAAGCCGCTAGTATACGTGGGCGAAGCACACGCAGTACGACTGGGAGCCAGCGAGTTCCATCGGGATAATACACGTAGCGGCGTAGTATGTCATCGCCAGTGAAGACAACCAGCAAATAACATGGTGATCGGTCACAACTGTGAAATGCCGACCATATAGGTAAGGGCGAAACGTTTGAACAGCCCAGACGACGGCGAGACATTCCTGCTCGGTAATGGTGTAGTTTTTCTCAACTGGAGTCATGGTCCGACTAGCGAAGGCAATCACTTTCTCACGTGAAGTTGCATCGCGCTACAAAAGGACAGCGCCAAGACCGTGACCACTTCCATCAGTGCGTAGGATAGTAGGAGCGCTGTCGCTGAAATGGCCAAGAACGGGATCTGATGCGAGAGCGTGCTTTAGGTCGTTAAAAGCAGTGTTAAACTGTTCAGTTCACACGAAGGGGCTGCGGGCTTTAAGTAGTTCATGAAGTGGCGCAGCAATAGTTGCAAAATGCCTTATAAATCGCCGGAAATAGGACACCAGGCCGAGGAAACTGCGCAAATCTGTAGTGCGTTGCGGACGAGGAAAGTTCAAGACCGGGATTATTTTTTCAGGGTCTGAACGAATGCTGGCATGCCTAACCAGATGTCCCAATATTTTAATTTCCTTGTCTGCAAAGTGGCACTCCTTGGTGTTGAGCTGAAGGCCCGCTGAAGCAAGACACGTGAGGACTTCATTCAGGCACGTGAGATGGTCGATAAAAGTTGACGAAAAGATAACAATGTCATCCAAGTAACATAAACAGGTTCTCCATTTAAGGCCACGAAGTACAGTATCGATCATTCTTTCAAATGTTGCCGGTGCGTTATAAAGGCCGAAGGGCATAACATTAAACTTGTAAAGTCCATCGTGAGCTGCGAAAGCGGTTTTTTCTTTGTCGTCTTCGTGCATATGTATTTGCCAATAACCTGAGTGGAGGTCCAAGGTCGAGAAATATTCGGCGTCTTGGAGAGAGTCAAAGCAGTCGTTAATACGCGGCATAAGGTAGACATCTTTGTGGGTAATTTTATTGAGTGCGTGATAATGAACACAAAATCGTACAGATCGGTCCTTTTTTTTTTAACTAATACTACTGGAGAGGACCATGGGCTTGTTAATGGACGAATAATATCGTGACGTAGCATGTCATTGACATTTTCTACAATTACTTTTTATTCCGGGAGAGAAACCCGATAAGGTCTTCGGCGTACATTGAGTTACCTTCAGTAAGGATGCGGTGAAGTGCAACACTAGTCTGTCCCAGTGGTGAGGAAGTGGCATCAAAAATGGCTTGGTGGGCTTGAAGCAATTGCAGCAATTCTTGGCGTTGGTGCGGCATGAGATTCGGATTGATTGTCTTCGATAGCATTGAAAGAGAGACTTGCGATGAATCACGTTGCTGAGGTAGCGGGCAGAAGTTTCTTTAGTCAGCACGAGCGATTCACGGGAAGTTTTTGTGGCAGCTACTATTGCTGAGCTTCTGCGGAATCGTACAAGAATTGATGGGAAGGCGATTCCACGCACAAGATGACGATGAGATGGTGCGATGAGTACATGCCCGTCAGTGATGTGTTCAGAGACAACGTTAAGAAGTGTTTCGCACTGTGGAGGCAATAACGTATCAGCGGCGGCAATGAGGGAATGATGCCGTTCAGAAATGTCAGATGAAAAATCACTGTCTGTCATATGGATGACACGGTCGCCACAAGAAATTAACGTTGAAGCGGTTGACAAACAATCCCATCCAAAAATCATCAAATGCGCACACGGTGAAAGCACAGCGAACTGCACATGGTGGCGGACGCCGTCTATAACAACTCGAACTGTACACTTTGCTGAAGGGTGCAGAGGGACGCCATTTGCTCCACGAAGTTCAGGTCCATCATATGGTGTCATTACTTTTCGCAAACGGTTGCACAAATCAGCGTGAATAACAGAAAGTGCAGCACCTGTGTCAATCAAAGCTTCGGCCGGTAATCCTTCAGCTAAAACGGAAATCATATTATACGGGCGATGAGGAGGACTTTTTGTAAGTTCTCAAAGTGCAGTTTCACCTCCGGAAACTGCATCGCTTAGTTTTCCGAATGACGGACAGGAAGAGTTGTTGCTGGTCGAAGTGGAAAAACAGAGCGGCGGTATGGGGAAGGGGACCGGCGTCGAGATACATGAGCCCCACTTGGTTCAGACGAGGATACCGGCGGTGGAGAGGATCGACGAGGTTGGCTGGGAATTGGTCGTCGCTGATAATACGCAGGTATGTCACTTTCGAAGGCGTCATAACCACGTCACTCGTTCTGAATGCGTCGGCGACAAAAGCGGGATATATGTCCTCGAATTCCACAATAATAGCACACTGGGCCAGAGGGGCGCCAAGGTGCGTAATAGGGTGGCGTAGGATGAGCCGTCGTCACTGCGTTGATGTGGTTTTAGGGCGGCGCTTGTGGTGGGGGAACAAAAGGAGGAGGGGATGCAGCAACGTGAGCATAAGTCGGCGCTGGGCGAGGTGCAGGAGAATCAGGTGGGACAGGGTGGGTGATAGTGGCGGAGGCCGGCGTCGTTAGAATTAGGAGAAGAATGATCGCACCCGTGCCGGCAGAAAGGGCTGAGGGCTTGGAGCTCTTCGCCGATTATTGCTCGAATCAGGGATCGTAGATCGAGGTCAGTAGAGGTCGGGGCAGTAGTGAAGCCGCGCTGCAATCGGGAGGACTGTAGTTGGTCGAGGCGTTGGGAGGTTGTAATAATGGAGTCAACACTTTATGGATTCTGGGCAACTAGGGTGTTATAAGCCATAGAATTGATTCCTTTCAAGACAGGTGTACTCGTTCAGATTCGGGCATGTTGGGACTGATACGCCGACAGAGTGCAAGCACGGCCTCTAAGTATGACGCTTAGTATTCATCGGGACCTTGAAGGCGGGAAGCGAGCTTGTTCCTTGCGATCTCAGTCCGAAAAGCCGGGTCGGCGAAGTACTGTCGGAACTTTTGCTTGAATGTGGGCCAGTTTGCGGTGTGGGGCTCGCGCTTGATAAACGAAGTCCTGGCGACCTCAATAAGGTAGAAAGAAACGTTCAGGAATTTTAAAGCATCATTCTACCGGTTGTGGGCACTGCAGCGTTCATTTGTGTCGAGCCAGTCATCTACGTCTTCGTCGCGACGACCAGTGAACAGCGGCGGGTCGCATTGTCGTGTGGGCACCATCGGAGGCCTCGGTGTAGCCGAGGTAGAGGGTCCGGCCGGGTCGGGACTGCTCTCGGTGGACATGGTGACGGTTGCCAAACGGCGACCGGAACGTAGCTCCAGAGAGAGGCAGGACACAAGACAGCAAGGGGATCGAATTTCACTTCCACCCCACCACTTGTGAAAAAAGGCCAAGTCGAGACGGCAAGGTCGTGACGACAAGGCAAGGTATGCCATGTCAGCGTGTCAGGAGAACCGTGTCAGAACCCAAGCGCGCGCCGGAGCCGGCGCCGCGGGACGATGATGATGGTATGTATAAATGGAAGAAGATCATGGTATGTACAAACGAAATAATATCCGTGAAGGGCTCACAATATATATACTTTAGCGAAATAGAAAAAAACAAAACAAACAGAGAGGAGCGGAAGGATTCAGCCCAGTCACTATGCGCATGCATGCAACCGCTTCTCGTGTACAAGGATTATACGATATCAAATAGTTATGCTCTTTCAACGAGATGGCTACGGAAGGGGTCTGATACAATTATTGTAGTAGCGGCGGCAGCCGAGCTGGCCGTACTCGAAGGAACAGCCCAGACCAGGTGCAGGATAAGGAATGACGTTTATTCGTTATTTGACGCGCTTATATAGCCAGCGCGGTTACTTATCCACTGCTGCTATCAGTTCGCAAGTGGCGCGTCATGCACACGCACTATCACAATTATCACCTAGTTTCATGATTTCAGACGCTTCGATAATCTCTCGTGTAAGTTTATCCTTGTGCTTGGTAACTACTTGGCTGTTTTTGAAAACTGGAAAACATGAACAATCACGACAGTGAATACCTACATGGCGGGTCGCGTTCTTAACGTTGTTTCCATGCTCCCTAAGTCTATCATTTATACAACGGCCAGTCTGGCCAGTGTGTGAACCACCACACGTCAACGGGACTGAATACACCACGTTTTCTTGGCATGACACATACTTCATCTTGTGGTTTTTCTTGCATTCATGACCAGATTCTGATTTTTTATCTGGGTCATTTACCCTCGCACACAAACCACTTAGTCTCACAGGGGCCGAAAAAACCACATCAACTCCAGCCATTTTACCTATCCTCTTCAAATTGTGGGATACAACACGGACATAAGGTGTTACTGTCAGATTTCTTTGTTTGCAATGAGGGACAGCGTTGCTCTCCTTTTTTATTCAAAATCCTTTCTGCTAGTTACGCCAGAATATGAAGGCGGTATTTTGAATCTGCTAGTCTATCAACTTGATTAGAGAAACTATAATCAATCTTGTGTGGACAGGATTTTTTTTATGGCATTTTGAAAGCATGACGCCACAATGCCTCTTTTCACGAGCTTCGAATGGGCGAGCTATACGAAAGTAAGGGCTTTTTACTCCTAGGTTCAAATGCGCATCATACATATAAGTCTGTAAAATATAATGTCAGATCAAGTAACTTAATGTGATCGTTCACAGCCACTTCATGCGTAATTTCCAGCGGCGAAAGCACTTCAGAATGTATATCGCGCACAAGTCATCCACTTCTGAAGCGAACCTAGCCGAGTCAGTCTAATGCAATAAGGTAATGATCTACATATTGGAACACTCTTGCAACCGTAGAGCTCATGAGCGAATGCTCGAGTGCCCGATCAAGCTTGGCAAGAAAAATGTAACTGAGTACTGGGGCGATGCATTCACACATAATAGCTTTATGTAGACATTTTATATAGCAAACAAAAACAAGCAGAACAGAGGCGACACACACATTCTATAGGAGCCAACATCTTATATACGCCAAAGAATCGGGAGATAAGTTAAGACAATTACGCGAACAAATCAGCGGTTGTAAAACATCCAGCAAAGTAGAACGCATGCGCGGTGGGCGTTTGTTGAACCGTCTTGACTTTCTTTTCCAACCCTTCGCCTCATAAGGTCTTGCCTTCTGCCAATAAAGCCTATTGATAGCACTTGTGTGCGTTTGTCGCCTCTCTGCTCCTTGTCATTGTTTGCTTTATAAAACACCTACGCTAAGAAAAGCTATCAACTCACCCAACATTAAGTTTTAAGGAAGCGACATAACAGACAGCAACTTTTTCGTTGAGTACCGCTCCACTCCACGAGGCACGTTTGCTTTACTCGGCCGACGAAAAAGCTTCGTGCGACGCATAAGCTGGGCTATACGTGCATGACGCGATAGCATTAAATGCTGCCTTCAGCAATCTACAAGTATTTACTAGTCCTTGAGCACATAATAGGTTGCCAGGGCTGATGTCTTGAAGATATCATCCATCTACTTGTACGTCATAACTTAAAGCTACTTCTAAATTATTTCACGACGTTATTCTTGGAAACTTGGGCCGAACTTTCACTCACTTTATAAGTCCTCCTTTAGACATTGTTTTTTTACATTTACGCGTGACGCGTGTTTCTCAGCATAAAGGTGGCGGCCGGAATATCGGCTGGTTTTTCTGTATACGGGCGCCTTAATGTTCTCGCGTTTAAGAAGTTGTCTCGTGGCCTGAATAAACACATAGAGAAGTATATTCATGATCCTGCAATAACAAATAGCAACAGTTAAAAGGGGGTAAACCAAATTTCACAAACGATGGCTGTTTTTGCTTGGTTTTGCTAATAATTAATGCGCTCAGCTGACATTAGAGAGGTTTAGCTTACCGTGATCCGCGATCCGCCACCGTGACCCTCTACCGCGAGTGGGCGGAATGCGCAAGCTGATTGGTCCCGACGCGGTAGGTCTATGCACCGACATCCAGTATGTGGCCCCATCTATCGGCGTCAAGGGTACCTGGGCATGCGCAATGGAACACGCGGTGGCGGATCACAGTAGCGGTTCGCGGATCACGGTAAACTAAAACTTGCTGTTATCGCAAACCTATCACGTGGTCTCTGACGCTACTAAGAATGAATCACTTTTCAAGGTCAAACACCAAAATTGGAGGTGAAATTTCATTAGTCAAGGTCAAGTGGTCAGTTCTGTGATCATGAACCCGCGTAACATAGCATAACATATTCAGCGAGACTTGTCGCTAGGCAGGCTAAGTATAGCGTCAAAGCTGAAAGCTGGGCTAGTTGGTGTGTCATCATTATTAAAAAGACTAGCGCATTTAACACGGATAAAGACACAGAAAAAGAAAGGACGATGTCCATGTCTTTGTCAGTATCTTCTATGTCTTTGTCCGTGTTAAATGCGCTAGCCGTTTTGTTAATAAGTATAGCAACAGCGCAAAGTCAAGGTCACCTGGGCGGAACCAAGCGCTCCCTGAGCTTTACCTATAGTGCGGTAGCTCTAATGGATAAAACAAAGATACGTCCGTTATAGCAATGTTGCAAAGAATTCAGCGGTAGCTGTTATTTTTTTTGCGTTGGCCTCAGGAGGCCGGCAAAAAAAAAAAAAATGTTCCTGCCATGTTGCAATCATGGTATTTCGCAGTCTACGTGGGTAACGCCAGGAAAAACGTTGAATTTGAAAGATTTGTTATCGCTACTTCGACACTGCTTCCTTGTATAAAAATATATTGTGCACATATGTGTTGCAGGAAGCGAGATAAATAGCTCACCTTTAATTTTGATATCAAGTTTCGGTGATAAAGGCTGGGTTGAACAACATATTCCAAGTGCTGAAAAATCCCAGGCAGCACATTTCATCGGCCCAATAATGGGGATTGATTGGGGATTACTGGCCCACAAGTGGCCCAATGGTGCCACTGAGCTACCAATAATGTGCAGCCACGCTATACCATAATCATTATTGGCCCAGTGAACTTCACCCATATCCGTTATTGGCATTCAACCGGCTAAGAGCGGTCAATAATGCCCATTCATATTGAACAGTTTGCCATTATTGTATACACAATGAGGCAGCCTGGTCATTATTGGCCAACCAGCTGCAATTGTTTGCCAATATCTTCCACACCATGGTATAACCTGGTAAATATTGTCCGGTGAATAACAACGGCTTCTCAATATTGAATGTATCTAGGCATACAGTGGTCAATATTGTCCAACCAACTTTGGCGGCTTCCTAACATTGTAATATCTTGGTTTCTAGTGGTCGATATTGTCTAATGAGCTTTGATGGCTGGCCAGCATTGCACATATAATGGCATAAATAGGTTAATA
>JAJIZL010022254.1:93505-149996 GCA_023969395.1 Amblyomma maculatum | reverse complement strand
TAATGGCATAAATAGGTTAATATTGTCCGGCCATTATGGTTGTCTTGTCAGCAATAAATAAATCATGGCATATATTGGTCAATAGTGACCCGCCTGTCATGGCGGCCTGCCAACAATGTATACATATGCATTATATTGTTCAATATTGTTCGATGGACTGGGATGGCTAGCCAGCATTGCACCCTAATGGCATATGTTGGGCAATAATGTTCTGCCAATATGATTGGCTTGTCAACATTGCATATATCTTGACATAGATTGGTCAATATTCTCCCATCAGCTTTGATGGCATCCCAACATTGTATATATCATGGTTTCTAGTGGTCGATATTGTCTAACGAGCTTTGATGGCTGGCCACCTTTGCACATTTTAGGCTGCGGCGGCGCTAAAAAAACAGTAGAAGCAGCTCTCACCGACAGAGACATTTCTAATGCTTGCATCTCAATATGACAATGTGTTGAGCCTAATTTCGTCGCAACTAAATTTTTCGCTGGCCCGGACGTCAGTTTATGTTCAACTGTAAGATATTCATATGCCATACGTAATTTGGGCCACCATATATATAATGTTTATTGGGATTAATGTATAGATTGTCCTAAAATTGTTTGACTGAGCTGACCAGACAAAATGAACAAAGTGCCCATCACGGAAAATGTAGAATATATTTTTCTGAATACATTTTTGTGATTCGCTAATTGTTGTGGATGACCTGCGATTATACTTGACAATTTTGGTAGAGAACTCTTTTATTTACGACTTTAGGCACGATTAATTGTTATGTAAAATTCTGCATATAATATCTTCGAGACAATTCCTGCAGACTAGAGGCCCGGATGTCGATCACGCGTGGACGTAGTTAACAAAGATAGTGTTCCAAACTTTAGCCAAGTGTTGAAAAAATTCTGACAGCACGTGGAAACTACACTGCAGAAATTAGCGAAGGCGAGATTAATGCTACTGCATACGGTGCATTACGTATCATTACCGTTATCAACTAAACGCAGCGTCATTACCATTGATTCTGTCATCATTGTCATTATGACTAATTGCAGCGTCAGTTGCTATCCTCACGGTAGACAATGAGAATTACGTATGGTGCTAGTTTCGCGATCCAGGGTTTAGCGCAGTTAGTTAAAGCGTTAACTAGGCTAGGAATTCGATTCCCGGTGGAGACGATTTGTTTTTCTGATCTCGTCAAATCAGGATGACTGAAAGTGATTGACACATCAATGCACAGATCCGATGCACAGATATATCCATGCACAGATCTCGAACACATCTCGTGCACAACTCTCGCGCACGGGATTTCGTTCCATGGGCCTATTTATACGCATACGAGTACAAGCATACGCGCACGCTCGAGCACACATCTGATCTGACAAGCAAATGTTTAATAGATGCGTGTCCGCGAAAAACCTCCTGCGCAGTCAAGAAACGCAAGGTATACTCAAATGCAAAGAACGCAACAGAACGTGTGAGTCGCTTGAACAAACACGTTTGGATTGCAAACGCAGAAACGATCGAATATATCCGGTGAATCCACATCCTGTAAACGTTTGTCCATGATTGGAAACACGCACGCGTAGCATCATTATTTCCGCCTTTTTTTTACGTGATGGAAAGAAACCCAACATGTTCAAGCTAAGCAGAGGTGGGAGAGATCGATTGCGCTAGCCAGTCAAACACGCACTGCATGATTCGCCATTACCCTAGCTGTTTCCGGCATTCAGCATAAGCACCGACTATACCACGCCTCAGTACTAGCTGTTCTTATTGACAGATATGTTGGGCTGCTTTTAGGGCCTTCGAGTTCTAATATCTACTAAACACAAATTTGTACTGTACTCTTTTGCGCTCTGCTGTGGGCTTCAGCAACAGACAAAGACTGAACGACTTTGGCCATCGGTGCAGCAGCGCATAAAATATTTCAGCTCAAAGAAAAAATACAAGCAACATATATTCTACGCTATGTCTAGCTAATTCACTTGACAAGAAAACAAATCTGAACTGTCCTGGAATGGTTCGTATTCTAATGCGACGTAAATCGCACACTGCCAAAAATTAGTGTACATGTAAAAGATAAAAAAAATCAACAGCACTGCATGGGGCAAGGCAAACGAAAAAATAATAAAAATTTCAAACAATATACCTACAGCGTAATGAATGCGCGCACATGTGTCGCCAGCATATATGGTAACAAAATTGAAATTGCATAATAACGATGTTCTTTACGGCAGTTATTTTTGTTCGAAAGCTGTAATATATGGCTCATAATGATGCATTTGACCACAGCGTTTGACAGCGCTCTCCTAAACATTGTTCAGAAACTATTCTTCAAACATTCATTGCCTTATTATCCAACCATATAATCACCGCACCGAAGGCGTTTCCCTTCAGAGAACTAAATAATTCTATCCCATCATGTCAACCAGGCAGCTAATTGCAATTAATATATATTAAAAGTAATGCGAGTGCGTTACTTCAGCAGTTTTGAGGCATTTTTAGAGAACACCACTCTCGAAAAATTTAACACATGATTGAGAATTAGGGTTCCTTTGTGAAATATTCTGCCGCTTTCACAAGCGCTGCTTCCGCGGGCTGAAAGATGATTCTACCGCGCTTCTTTCTGAGGGCAACCTTGTCCCAAGTTCGTAGATATAGTTTCAATGTTGACCCTTGCTTTCTATCTATGTTTTTCTGCTGCAAATTTAGTTCTTCAGATCTTAGCTCGTCGAGTATATTGTATTTCTTGATATGCCCACGCTTAGTTCTACGCCGATTTTTTCTTGCTCTAAATGTCCACCTGATTTGAAAAAAAAAATAAATAAATAAAAAGAATAACATGGGAATTTTTAACCTTGAAGTACTCGTAGTTATGGTCGCTTTCGCTTTTCTTTTCCTTAATAGGAATACAGCAAGTATACGGGCTGTTGCATCGCTCAGTTGCGCGTGATGACGTTTTAAGAGCACTCCGTCATGAACAGCGACCTGTGTGCCATCTTTAATAAAAAAAAAAATATGTCCATTTGTTCGAACCGAGGACGATTCCGTGAAAACTGAAGATTGTTTTACGTATGTGATTATTATTTGAAACTATGAGGTGAAAAGTATTTTGCATTAACGAAAAAAATATAGCGAAATTATCATTCCACTGAAAATGTTACCGAGCCAACAGTCGAGGCGACCAAAGTGCTCCGAACGCACTCCTCCTTGTTTTAGCGAAGCCAAGGGCAAAACTCTGCGCATTCCTCCTCACAAGCTTGGCGCAAAGAACATATGATTTCCATTCTCTCGTCCTTTTGTCGCCTCTCCCTTGACTAAAGCAATTCTCCAAACCGCTTTCAACTTCCCGTTTTGTAGCCTTTCCTCCCCGTAAAGCAATCATCGCGGAAGGGCAGCGACCTTCACTGCCCTCTCTTTCCTCCCGGCTAGGCAGGCGTTGCTCACAATGCCCCCACTCTACTCCCCCCCACTCTTCCCTTCCTTCCCGCCAACTTTCCTGGCCGGCAGCCTTCTGGGCTCACGTGGTCCTGCGGGACCTCTTTCATTTCTCTCACCCCCTTTCGAGCTTTATGCCTACTCTTTCGACAGATCTCAAGCAAAAAAAAAAAAAAAAAGAGGGAGAGAAAACAACCATCCTTCTGCCCCCTTCCAACCGTGCCTCACAACTCGACACAAGCCGCTGATTCAGAGGCGTCTGGTCGGCAACACAATCCCCACCCGCTCGAGCTGCTCGAGCTCCCGCAGCTTTGGACAGCAGAACCGAAAAACCAAGCCTTCTAAAAGTTCCGATTCGTTTTAATGGCCATGCCTGAAAGAGGATATTTGTGAGTACCACCAGCATTTTAAGTTGTTTGTTCATAACTGAGCTCTCTGAGATTATTTCTTGCTTTGTCTCCTTGTAAGATCGCTACTTTTTCTTACCAGGTGTATAAAGCATCAGATCCCTGGGATGTACTTTGCGTGGCAGCATTCATTCTGGATTGTTGCAACTGAGGTCTGCAAATCTGCGCTAGCCGTATGGTAATATACTTTTTTTTTTCATTATTTGGTGCAGTATGTTGTCAGCCTTGATCATCATGTCAATAACCGATATGCTTGCGAGAACGGAAAGTCATTTATTTCGACCGCACCACGCCAGTCAGTTCTGAACTGTATTTTCAGCGCACTATATCGTATGCATAAACTCTGGTCATAATGACAAAATTTACGGCGCAGAGGTGGCCAATTTGTATTGCAAAAGAAAAACGTGGTCCTGTAAAACATGACGCGTGTTTTGTGTGATTTTCAGGTTACAACTTCATCGTGCGTGTGTTGTGTGTCTGAAGTGGTCAGTTTCTTTTACAAACTATATTCAAAACTCAGAGTTAAGTCTAGCTTTCAGGGACATGATTTTTAGTTGCGAGCGAATATTTAATATTGTAATTTGCCGTTATGAATGCCCTATTGGAATGGTCTAAACGACGCGTAGCTTATTCACGTGTTTGATCTTTCTCTTGCGCTAATTCCGAGTAGTAGAAGTGTCATAAAATGGCCGCTTAAAATAGGTTATTTACAGTTGCTACCATAGTTCGTATACTTTACCACACGTACAAACTTGTTCCCACAACAAACGTGATGCTAAGTTACGGATTTCTTTATTTTTTCAGTTCGAGTGTATCATACAAACCCCAAAGCATCTGTGTCGTACGTTGTTTTGGCTGCAGCTTTGACAACTTTTAAAACGTTCTGTTTGCAGTAATGATGCGGTGCACACTAAATTTAGCAGCCGCGGTCGGAGTGCGACTACCATTTTTTGTGTCTGTTTTTTTCCTTTGTAGTTTCTTTTTAGTTCTTGCGGCAATCTATTCAAAGGAAAGCTATTGATTTGAAGCTTCCAGTTATGACGACGTCTTTCTTCTACAGATGTTCGATCACAAAGGCACTACAAGTATACGGGGGCAAGCACTGACTACCGTTTAACGAATAGATAACGGCAAATATAATTTTGTTTTATGTTTCCAGCGTCAACAACACATCCACATGGGAAGCCGTGCACTGCCAGATGTCGCAACCAATGTAACCAAGTTAATATGGCCGGCCTCACTAAGCATGCAGCTTATTTCAACCTGAGTAAATCAGACAAGAAAGTTGCCTGAGGGCCAACAGGTAGTGCTTTATTATGCATTTTTACTCCACGGTCTAGCTGCACTTCCACTTTCCAAAAGTTTTCTGTCTTAATGGGATTTATGAATGTTGCTTTTATTTCCAGGTGCCATCTGCGAAAAGAAATACATTGTTATGCACGCTGCTCAAGTCCATATCTTTAAAGGCTGCATGGAGCTGCTGCCCCTACAACCGACCACAAAAGAAGCTGCGATGAACTCAGCGCCTTCCTCCAACCTGGGACCTGAGAACACCTTGCCAAGGGACGCAAAGACAGGAGAAGCACCGAAGTCTAAGAGTTCTGCCTAAATGTTTCCATGCCCTGTAACACGTGCACACCTAATAAATCACCATGCAGTGAACCTTTCAGCTGTATTATTTTCTGTGCATGGATATCCTCAGCATGCTTTATTTAAATAAAAAGCTGCATGAAAAATATCTGCACTGCATAAGTAGGGGATGGCTTTGCAGGTGCCTATTAGTCATAGCCCGAAAAAGCAACTAGCCGGATTGCCAATTGCTCTGGCTGGATGCCAATAATGCAAAACCACTGGACAAGATTGGATTGGAAATATTGGGTAGCCGATAAATCTGGCTGGATGCCAGTTGTGAATATCCAGTGAATAAGCATGGATACAAGATATTGGATGGCCAGCGAGCTTGGCGGGATGGCCGTGATATAACAACCAGTGAGTGAGCTTGGGTGGAAGATATTGAGTAGCCATTGAGTGCCGTTGAATGCCAGTAAACAAGGTAGTATGCCAATACTGGTTTTGATAGGAGAGCCGATCAAATTGGTTGGCATATATCTTGGCTCTTTGTGCGCCCCAATCAGACGCCAATATTGACCAATATTGGGACCAATATATCCCAATATTGGACCATTGGCGGTCCATTGACGGCGTGCTGCTTGGGATGCTTTCATCTCTAAGGCTTGCTGCACAAATTTGCACGTTTTAATAAAAGAAAGACGCCGTTTTCTTCTTCACAGCGGACTCAGCACGTGAATTGCGAAGAAAATTTACACATTTGAAGGCATTGGGTTTCGGTTCGACAGTGGAAACGATCTTATTCTGGTCTCGTAGGCGCACGACTGCCTAGGTTTTACATGTTTCAGCTTTGCTACCGCGAATTTTTCATTTAGCCTTCGTAAATTTTATCCCTCTTCATTTTCCTTACTAGTACAATGTCTGTCAGTTTCTTGAGCACTTAACGCAAATTTTCAATCACATACACGATGTCTGAACAACCACGGTAATGATTTTATCCTGTGAATTTTGCCTTCTTCGCGTTCGCTAGTGTAGCGTTTTGTAGGAGTTTTAATTTCGATGACTATGTTCGGCGATGTCGCGTTCGTTTTCCGATCATAAACATCAGCATTACTTTCCAGTTTCATGCGAACGTGAAATCGGCTCTTTGACTCTAAAAGCTGTCGCCTAACCGAGATTTGAGAACCTTAATCCAGAAGCGGAAAAGTATGGACTCCAATATAATAAATTTCCTACCATGAAGGTTTGAACCCAGTACAGGCGACAACTCAACGAATAAGCCATGGTGGGATTTTGAATATCCTGTTCCCGATGAAAAATAGAGAGATAAAATGCCCAATTATCATTCTTTGTACATTCAACTGCATGTAAATTATTCGTCGTTACAAAGGTTTAGTACGTATTGCAGGCGCAATTCGAATTAAGGGTTAGCGTGCAGAAAATTCACAAACTGCGAGTGGTTTTCGCCTCTGGTTAGGCTGGGGATAGATCAAGTTGTAGACATTTGTTCCGCTCAGCTAAATGTGGGAAACTTAGCTTAGCTCATGACAAATATTGTCGATCTTTATGTTCTTACGCAAACAAAGTGATCCTATCTGTGTGCGGTTTCCCAAGTTGTACTATGCTATAATTCATCTGAATTTTTGGTTTCGATTAAAATCATGAACACAGAATGCTGAGATGTCTTTGAACGATGGATAGGCTTATTTTAGCATTTCAAATGTCTGATTGTCACTGGAATGCCCAAGAGCTGTGACCGAAACACACCAGTACAAAGTGGTGCTGCCACATTGCCAGTGCCTGTATATCGTTCATTATTCTGTGTAGGCGAAGGTAAGGATGTCTTCAGGAATTAAAAAAATAATACCACGGAGATGGTGAACAAAATGTTTCTTTTTCTTTTGCGCAGCCATACATTACCTGCATGCGGTACATTTAA
Source organism: Amblyomma maculatum (assembly GCA_023969395.1). Classification (NCBI taxonomy): domain Eukaryota; kingdom Metazoa; phylum Arthropoda; class Arachnida; order Ixodida; family Ixodidae; genus Amblyomma; species Amblyomma maculatum. The sequence continues at coordinate 142,642 of JAJIZL010022254.1, read as the reverse complement.
TGCTGGCTTAGAGAAATCAGAGTGTAGTTGAGCCATGTATGAAAGGCCTGAAACATATCTATACAGGTTCTACAACAATCACAGCTTTTAAAAAAGAAAGTAATAAAATTCCGAATAATAAAGGTGTTTGGCAAGGAAACACGATCTTTGTAGTGCTATTTAGAGCTTGTTTAGTGGGTGTATTCAAAGAAAGGATATGTGAGCAGTTAGGGGTCAGGGTTAATGGAGAATAGGTCAGTAAACTGCGTTTAGCTGGTGATATTGTCATGATAAATAACTCAGGGGACAAACCGCAGCGAATGATTAATAGCCTAGAAATGAAATGCATAAAGGTAGGCCAAAAAGTAATATCCCGAAGGCTCAGGTAATCATCAACTACTTGGAAAAGGAACAGCAGTTTAAGGTAGGTACCTAAGCACTCTACGTAGTAGGCGAATATGCCTACTATAAGACAGGTGTAGTAACTGCAGATCCCGATCGCGAACTACGCTGTAGAGTCAGAACCACCCAAAAAGGAGTAAATGGTCCATGGCCTAGCACATTTTGGAAAACGTAATTATTTACTGTTGACAAAAGGGGTGTCGGTTCTGCTCTCGCGTACAAACATATTTAAGATGTTAAAATGAGTAAATACTTTAATCCTCTAAGAGAGGCGTTCTTATTGGAGTAAATGTCAGGTCATTCAGAAGTTATGATGGCGCCTATAAGTCCTGTTTAATACCCCTCCGAGGAATGTTTTGGCTCCTTCCTTTCAAGTAGTACAAGCAAGGAATTTTAGCAGTAATGTTTCCTGAAACAAAGTGGCATTGGAGCTCCCAAAGCAGTACAGATCGCCTCATTAAAGAGCTTATTTTAAATGCAGCACCTCTAGGCATGCCTGATTTTAGAGCTGTGTGTTCGAGAGTGAGCTCATCAGTGCAATTACGAACACTGATTTCACTGAATTCTTTTATTGCGCCGAACATTGTAGCCCAGTTTTTGGCAGCAGGCTTTTTAAGTTTGCAAAGAATCATGTCTTGATCGCCGCTCCCTTTGAGTATCGATCCAGCCTGAAATGTATGAAACAGAATAAAAACAGAGATGCCATACTTTCACCGCAAAGAAAACCTTCAGACCTTAAGAATCAGTGGTTGTCGACAGTCAGGCACGCCTTTTTATCGCCGGTCACAAGGCGCGACGTGAAATAAAGTTCCTTCTGCAAGAAAGACGAGAAAAAGAAAACATTGACGCAGGTACACAAAATTACGCTTTAATTATATTAGGTGCTTCAAGTTACGTTTCACTCAATTGCACCGAAACAATTAAGAAGACATATTTAATTAAAAACTTCATTGTTGAGTCTAGTTTCGTTTGGATTATACAGTACTAAACACGCCCCTATTAATAGGGAATCTACTAGCCCCTATCTGTTCCAAGGCGGCTGTGAGTTGCTGAAAGCAGTTTTTAGGACCACTGAAGCTGTACAGACAGTCTCTTTCACAGCCACTGATGCAATGCGCCGAATTAAAACAAGCGTTGTTTGGGAACCTTTTTCTTGTTAATAAAAGTGAAAAAAAAAAAAAAAAGGTTGGCTACTGACGCACTAGTACTTTCGCACTGCTTTTGGCTGGTTTCCTACACTGAAACGAGCTCTGTGACTCTTTTAGAACAGCAGATTATTCTATATTAAATTTCCCATGCGTTCTATGTGCCAGTTTCAAAATTTAAACTGAAATTATACGCGATACGCAAAACGCCGACAACGCTGCCTGTCGCCAAAGCAGCAAAGCGTAGGCGGGCTCGTTCGGGCGCTATTCGTGTCAGCTTCTATGCGCGGGCGTGGTGTTTTCGTCGTTGTAGCGGTTTAACAAATATAACGCCGCTGTAAACCTTTAGCAATGCCCAGGAAGAATTGCTGTGTAGTTGGTTTTTCGAACACACATAAAACCTTGCCAGGAACACGTTTGCATAAGTTTCAGTGACGCTTCACGAGAACGACAGTGGCCGTGCATCGCGGCTGTTCGACGCAGAAAGCAAGCAATCGCACCGAATGACATTTGTGCAGGTTAATGTCATTTTTTCGACGCACTGCTACACGGCCTAAGCTAATGCTATTTCCAAATTATGGTAACTGTGATTGATATGCAAATATTGAAGTGCCTTCAATATGTTGCGAAGATGAAGGCGCTGTAAACGAAAGCCTTTAAATTGACATTCATGCCTTGCATACCTTGCAACCAACCTTTCGATTAGGACTATCAATTACTAAGGTAGTGGCTGTGGCGGAGGCGTTTGTTTACGAAAGGGTACGGAAGGTGCGCACGTCTGCGCTCGATTGCGAAAAACGTACAAGTTTCAACGTACACTTTCCGCACTAAAGCAAGTGTCAAGAGCAACACGTAAAATAGGCAGTATCGAATGTACTGTCCGACGGCGATTTTATAGAACCTTCGAGTATCGCCATGCGGCGCAGCATACTATACAGCCCCGTTGCCTCCCGTGCGTTTTCGCCAAATCGTTCGCTCGGCGTATTGAGGCCCGTCGAAAAATGCTCGAGCTTAGCCTCATCAAGAAAGAATACCACAAATTTCTAACGCATGCTACATCGGATGCCGCGAGCTTACCTCAATGACGCTGCCCGCGAAGACGGCCGACGACGGCGTTCTGGCCGTGTGCTAGGCCCTAGTCGTCGCTAGGCCTAAACGGTTTCGCATAAAAGCCGTTGCTGGAAGTGCTTTGGAAATATATTTTTCTATTATAAAACTAACTATTCATAAACTAACATAAAACTATTCATAAAACTATTCATAAAGTTCAATTGCCTAACAGTAAACGGAAGGTGTAACTTCGGCGACGCCTTAGCAGCGGAGCTGGAGAACGAAGTCGGATGAGCTGCGTCACACCGGCGGCAGCTGCTAAAAGCAGTAATTTGCTTCTACTACTGTTATCACTTCTTCCAAAATCTAGTTACATAACAGCGCTCCTGAGTAAAGAAATGTTTTTAGATTCCTTCCTCAAATTAAGAGCGTATTGTTTAAGATGAATAGAGCATGCTTTTCTGAAGGTGGCGAAAGAAATCCGCCGTGTCGGCGACTCGGCGCCGACGGACCGCTGCAGCAGGAGCGACCTGTGTGGTGCTACGGGTTGGCTGGCAGCGATGGGTGCCAGTTTTTTTTTTTTTTTTTACGATGCTATTTGGCATGTTTTTCATAAAAGACTAGCTGCAAAATTATAGGAGCACAGTAGTATTTAATGCAGGCGGCACTTTTGTAGCTTATTTTGGGTGTATCTTCTCACCAAGTCTCTGGTGTCAACAAACACATTTCCTCGTTGATCGCATTCGGATGAGTATAACCTACCTCAAACTCATTCGATACCTAATATCGTTTAATTCAAATGTCATTATAGTTTCTCGTGTATATAGCACCAAACAAATATCATTTTGAACGAGCGTCATTCGATGGAAAAGGCATTAAATTTGACGTGTGGCAGGGCTGAGTGATAACTATGTTTAAGTGTTTTCTGTTTGTCATTGCACCTTCCGTGAACACTTCGTGTTTAAACTTGGTCAAGTCCGCTAGCAGGGAAAATACAATACGCATTACATTTGCGAAACTCTTAGCCAGACGATCTTTAGCGTGCATTGACATCGCACAGCACACGGTTCCATTTTGCGTTTCGCCTCCACCTAAACGCGGGCGGCGCGGTCAACTTCTGTCCTGATAACCCGATCCTCCTCAGTAGCCTGAGCCACTGCGGCGGGTTATTGAACAGATATTTGCCAATATGCATTTTGAAACTTGCTATGCAATTACTTTGAAGACCAGAGCCAGTGTTCCTGTTGGCTGGAAAGATTACGAAAACATAACATGTCGCTGCACTTACTATTCAGACTAAGGGCTCTAGAACTTGTTATAAAGCGCCCTGTAATTCTGCAGTTGGGCGCAAGGGTGATACAAATGAAATGAAGATGATACTACAATAATAAAATAGGATATAAAATTTAAATCTAATATGCTCTTGGCTAACCTGTGATGCAGCTTTTCAGATATTGCCTCTGCTGATATCCCACTCCCACATGAAATTATCTACCCGCTCTGCCTTTTTGAGGACGGAATGCGTGAAATCCGTACCATACAGCCAGTGGTAAAGCGCAAGCAAGAAAAATCTGAACTCTGACGACAGGAGCCCAATATGCGCTATTTTCCTGATGCTCAGAATGCTGGTTTGCAAGCTCGTTGGCTTTGCCTGCGGTCGCAGTGGTACGAAACCGCTCGCAGTTTCGACTACGCTGCCTAGTTTACTGTAGCAATATATTGCATGTAAACGAAGCAAGCGTGTAACATTAAGCAAAGAAAGAACATTGGTACATAGGTCAAGGAATGAACGAATTAGCGTGGCGTGGTAATGAAAGCGGTATACTCAAAATGAGCTACACTTCGTACGCAACCTTGTTGACACTCGTCTGCAGCAGCCACTCCTATGGAGGCGATGTAGTTCCAGACGGCCGTGGTATCGAACACGTGTTCACTATTATAAAGTGCGATCTCCTTGCGCGCACTGTCACCGCGGAAGTGCCTGCGAGACGCGTGCAAACGGCAGATCGCACGCGTGCACCACGGCCACACTTGCCGCATGAGGCCCGCCTCGGCTTCCTACGGCCGCCGCTACGCGGCTTTCAGGGGTGTCCCTATATGCGCTGCGCATGGCGTACAGCCAGCAAACTGAAGACCTGCGCCCTGCACACAGGCAGTGGAAGATAAGGTGGAGCATTGTGTGGGCGTCGTCATTCCGCCTACACGTTGCAGGAGGAGAAGACTGCATGTTTAGGGGCGCATTCTATTGGCGTAACAGTAGCACTGAAAATCATCCTGAAAGTGCTCTTTAACAAGTAGCTGCGTACTAGTGGGCGAATAGGTAAAGAAGCACTGTGATCTAGTGGCAGAACAAGAGCAATTTCGGCGACGCAGAGAGCAGTCGAGAGCAGTTTGAGCTGCTCCTACGCAAAAGGAGGACTGTTAAGTAAGTCACGGGACACAAATCCTCCATAGCCAATGAGAGTGCGAAGATCGCCGACGTCATGGGGACGTGAAACGGTTCTTTCCGTGCCATGAGACGCTGTCGGCCATGTGTTGGCGACACGGCCTGCCAACGCTACGGACCAAGAGGGTGGACCACATACGTCGGAAAAACACCTCATTATTGTTTCTTTCCGCACATAACAAGACTCGACTAATTAACAATGAATAAATGGAGAAGATCGCTGTTCGGTATTGAGGGGATGGTAGGACTGATAACTGTAATACAAGCGAGTTTATAGCACACTGTTCAGCTGCTGCCCTTTCTTTATTTTATTATTTTATTTTATTATAGCGGCGATATAAAAGCTTTGGCCCATTGCCGTCCGCTGTCGCTTTGATGATATACCGAGCAGTGAAAGGCGCCTATGTGAGCAGTGAAAGGCGGCGCTGGCAGGCAGCGTCGCCAGCGCAGTGGTCGCAAGTCAGTTCGTCGATAGTGCGCCCGCGGATGTCGCCGTTGCCCAAAAGCTTCGCACTTGTGCGGCATGCTTTTATTGCGAAAGCAATACTACGCCAGGCCTAACCACTCGTCGCTGTGTGCCGTGTCCGTGGTCCCCGCGCCGACGCTGCGCCTAACAGAAGAATAAGAACGCTCGGTCACCCGCAGCTAACGTTTTCGCTCCATATTCTGTTCCGCTGCATTGAACCCTTCTAATTTTTTTCTGCGAATATGGCAAGAAGTCTTTCTGATAGAGTTGCTTCGTCTTGGCGTGCCTTGGCGTGCCTTGGCGTCTTGGCACGAACATGAAGTACAATAAACAATCAGCGCTCAGACCCTGCTTCGTAGTGACACTCGGTGTGGGAGGAGCATGAGGGAATTCGATTACCAATGCGTCCTGCCCCGGGTGTTCCTGCTTGCACTGCGGCGGTAGTTGGCGATCGGTGCGGCGCGGTGGTCAACCTTTTGCACGTGTTCCCTGCTTTATCAGTTGCTATTGAGGACCGAAGTTCTAGTCATAATTACAGCGAAGATGTCGGCACTAAAATTATATAGTTTGTCGTCACATGCGTAGGTAGGTGACCTAAAGCTCAGGAACGATCTGATAAGGCGCTCCAGGAATATATTTTCCCCGTTATACAATAAAATTGATGCGTCGCTTCCGCACAAGTTGCCTTTCATTTTGATAAAAAACGCTTCTATCAACTCCCTAGCATTAGTTTATTTGCTTTTGCCCAGAATGCGCACATCAGTGAAGCATTGCTCACTATTACGGAACGGGCATTCATTAATGTGCTTAGTTAAATGTATGCCTTCCTTGTTCTGCTCTACGTTTCTCTCGTGTTCCCTTGTTCGCTCATTCAGGCACCTGCCAGACTGACCTATGTAGGAGATCCCGAAAGACAGGGGGATTTCATAGACTACCCCTTCAGCACATTTCACGAACGGTCTCCTGTGCTTTGTTCCGCAGCCTCGTTCCTTGGTGTTTTGTTTATCGGTACGGGAGCAAAGCCCACCTAGCTTTCTTGGTGCAGGAAATGCGAGCCGTACACTATGGCAGCTGGCAACTTTTTTCAAGTTATGGGCCACACGATTCACATATGGCACTACCACTGGCCTTACCTCTTGTCGAGGGACCTCTGGCCTAGCTCGACCCGTACCCTTCTTTGTCTCGTTTAGGAGACATTCAACCATCGCGGTCACGAGCGAACGGGGGAACCCGGCTGCAAAAAGCCTAGCCAATTGGTGATTAAAACTGTCCCGCATTTTGTGAGGGCATGACTTTTTGAGTGCCGATTATAGGCAAAGCGAAGCAATCCCGCGTTTGACAAGTTTAGAATGGCAGAAGTTAAAAGGTAGCAGATGCTTCTTTGCACGCGGAGTTCTGTGGTGATCAGGTCTGTTGGTCATATAATGAAAGCGTTTCTGGCTAAAAACGACGACAAGTTTGCACGCAGGCAACTCGCGTGCTCGATCGCCTGCCAGCATCCATGCAGAGTCGATGATATCGCGTCAACTCCGCGAGGGGTCACCGGCCGCCGTTCGTCAACCTGCAGAAAACGGTACCAAAGCTATTGACACCGGAGACTGACCCCGGCAGCGCGAGAGAAAAAAGCGGTCTTGTAGAAAGCCGTGCTCGGCAGGAGTGCACGCTAATTTGCGCTGAATTGGAAAGCGATATGAAGGAAAGTGCAGTGGCCACAGGATTGGAGGAGGTCAGTTTACATCCCCATTCCAAAGAAAGGCAGTGCCAAAGATTGTTCCAACTACCGCACGATCGCGCTTATTTCGCATGCTAGCAAGGTGATGTTAAAAATCCTGCAAGGTAGGCTGCAGCAGTATGTGGATCGGGAGCTTCCGGACGTGCAAGCTGGGTTTCGCAAGGGCAGAGGAACTAGAGACCAAAATGCCAACCTTCGCTGAATCATGGAAAAAGCAAGAGAGTTCCAGAAACCCATTTACTTCTGCTTTATTGATTATGCGAAAACGTTTGACTGCGTAGATCACAGCAGATTGTGGCAAGCTCTCCAAGAGATGGGAGTTCCAGTTCACCTCATCTGTCTCCTCAGGAACCTGTATGAAGGGCAAGAGGCCACAGTCAGAACTGGGCATGGTCTTACTGATTGGTTTCCGATTGAGAAAGGGGTGAGGCAAGGCTGCATACTGTCGCCCTGCCTATTTAACCTATATGCAGAGTGCATCATGAGAAAGGCCGGTCTGGACGAGTCTTCAGCTGGAGTGAAGATTGCTGGAAAACGTATCAACAACCTTAGATATGCGGACGATACCACTTTAATGGCAGAAAGTGAAGTGGAACTCAAGAGACTTCTGATGCGCGTACAAGAAGAGAGTGAGAAGTTTGGGCTTAAACTAACATTAAAAAGACGAAGATCATGGCGTCTTGCCCTATCAAGTCCTGGAGCATCAATGGACAAGAAGTGGAAGCTGTGACAGGTTTTCTGTTCTTGGGCGCCAAGATTACCTCGGAAGGAGACTGCAGCCATGAAATTAGGAGACGCCTGCTTCTGGGAAAGAGAGCAATGGTTAGCCTTGACCGCCTAGTAAAGAGCAGAGACATTAGTCTGCCAACCAAGATCCGTATAACCCGTGCTATGGTCTTTCCAGTTGTGATGTATGGATGCGAGAGTTGGACTGTGAAAAAGGCTGACCGCCGAAGAATTGACGCGTTTGAATTGTGGTGCTGGCGAAGACTCTTAAGAGTTTCTTGGACTGCCAGAAGATCAAATCAGTCGATATTGTCGACCATAAACCCTGACCGCAGAGGGGCCCCGCATGGGCTGCCCAATTTGGCCGCGATCGGTCCCAAACTGTATCCGTGTGGGCAGCCCAAATAGGCCTGCCTGCATTCAGCCCAGGTAGACGAATGTGAGCAGCACACCAGAACCATTAATAGGTCCCACGTTTGTGCAGGCAGTGACATCCCGTTGATCAAGGTTTTAATTTTTAAGTCGATTAATCCCTTCAATACCTGAACTGTACAGGCGCGGGATTTGCGAAAGCCAGTCCATTTCGGGCTGACGCACGTGCTGCCCTCATGGGTTGAATCTGGCATTTTCAGGGCAGCCCAAGTTCCAATAATTTAGTGTGAAACATTAAGCACTATTTTTTTTTGCTTGTATCCGACACTCAGTAACATGAGAGAAATTTATTCCCAACACTACAATAATGTGGGCTGGCCCACATCACCCTAACTTGTTGGTCTGAATATTTATTTCGGTGCTGTGTGCAGAATAGTAATGCTGTAGGAAACATTTGGAGGTCGTTCAGTACATACTCGTAAAGCGGAACAGTTACTGTTGCATATATTCTGTCGATACTTCCTAATTAACGTAGTTTGTAGAGTAGACATAGATATTCTTTGTTCATTGCATAGATATGCTTAGGACAGTTATGTGAAACCTCCAGAAGAGGCAATTAGTGGCCGGTATAACGTGATTTACATAAATAAAATGGTGCCTTAAAGATAGGGTGGAGACGTTGTTGAGCGGTATGCCCGCCTACGGCCAATATGGGGCCCACTGCGGCTTTTCATGGGCCGCCCCAATTGGACGGACCTTATTTTTACCGCATGGACTTCGAATATATGTTGCATTTTCCCGCAAGTACGCCAAGAAATACCCGTGTGGGCAGCGTGGGTGTGTGCTCGCTTTTCAGCACGGCCGCAAACCATGCGGGACCTATTCGGTTTTTGCGTGGGCAGCCCTAATCTGGCTAGCCCATCTTCTATTTGCTTTAGGCCCACATTTGCATCGCATCTGCCCTAAATTGCCCCGCAAGAGACCGATGCGGGCAGAAGCGGGAAGGAGTACTTGCCTGCCCCGCTAACAGCCATGCGGAAATTATCTAGGTTTTTGGTGTGCAGCCCTATTTGGGGCAGCCCAGGAATTTTCTGCATGAATTCCACATTTTCGTTTGACCTTCCCTCAAGTAACCCTCAAGGGTCCCATGTAGGCAATGTGCGGGCATACCCGTATTTAGCCCCGCCGCGGCCCATGCCGGACCTATTCGGCTTTTGAGTGGGCAGCCCCAATTAGATTAGCCCAAGATTTTCCTACACAGAGCCCAAATTATATTTGCATCGGCCCTAAAATTCCCCAAGCGGGACCCTTGAGGGAATGTGCAATCAGTTAGCCTTTTCCACGCCTATATGATGCCCAGATGGAAAAAGCAGGGGCAAGCCCAATTTGGGCGTGCCCGCTTGATCCCTAAAAGGGGCCCTCATGGGTGTTATTGTGGTTACCCAAGCCCAACTTGCCCATACGGGCCCCAGGTGGGCCACGTAATATGTGCTACTTGGGGAAACACACTATCAAACACTTAAACGTTTAAAAACAGATATAGATTTATAGCAAGCAAACACGATAATCATTAATAATAAGATACAGGAACTGGAAGCACGCCTAGACGACGCAGAAAATAGATCTCGCCGGAATAATCTAATTTTCTATGGCATCCCCGATAATAGCACTGAATCATGGGCTGAATCCGAAAAATTAGTTATTCATATCAGTCAAAGTTATCTAGGTATACGGGTGGTACCTACCGACATAAGAGCCCATCGTTTTGGAAATCACTAGGCCGATCGAACTCGTCCTGTAATCGTTAAATTCTTGTCATACAAGACAAAAAACACTCTTCTATCAAATGGCAGGAAATTTAAAAACACCAATTAAAGCATTGGGGAACACTTTTCCCGCCCCGTTCGACAAGCACGAAAGCAATTGCTAACATTTGCCAAAGCACACTCTGACAAGTACTCTTTACGCTTCAAAACATTGCATATCGGATCAAAATGCTACATTTTCGACGCATCGTCTGATACTGTTAAAGTCGCATAGCAGTTCCCTAGTCGCCAACTATCAACAAAACATCGACCCACCACGCCCCGCAATGTTCTTTCGCTTTCCGTAATATTCACTAACATCCGGAGCTTCCTTCCTAAACGTGAACTCGTATCAAACATCATCTCGTCATCCAGGAGCAACATATTTATATTAACAGAAACTTGACTAAAAAGTGATGTAACGGATGCTGAAGTACTCACTGATTTGCCTAATTTCAATGAATATAAAAATGATCGGAAAGATTTACGAGGGGGTGGGGGGTCTTGCTGAAGTTCATAGGGATATATCATTGTCTGTTGTTGACGTCAGTTCTGACATCGAATCATTATGGCTCATTTCTCGCACTCCCCCCGTAACAGTACTTGGCGTTTGCTACAGACCTCCGCAGACTAATCCTGACAATTCCCACGTCATCTCAATAATACCATTCATAAACTTCTTTCCACATATCCAAATGCTTACATCCTTCTTTTTGGTGATTTTAACTACCCTGACATTGACTGGCAGAACTTAACTAGCTCCGCAATAACACGTCATGAGAGGAAAATAACTTTATCGAAATGTGTCTAAATTTTAAACTTACGCAGTTAGTGTCGCAGTGCCGATTCTAGTGTGACACGAGAATCGGCAAACATACTCGATTTGATATTAACCAATAGCCCCGAAAAACTAACATCTATCAATTATCTTTCGGAAATCAGTGATCACAAAGTCATACATATGCTCAATTTTTATTACACTCTACTAAAAATAGACCCGACTGCGATTCAACAAGCTTCGGGTGTGGGCTATGTTACTTCAGGAAACGAACGCCTTGCCATCTATTCCTGGCTTCAGCGGCTACGTGTCTCCTTCATTGACCGACCGTCGCGTGCAGACTGCTTCTCCCCCGGGAAGGGCGGCGATATATGTTGAAACGCGTATTCCTCATGTACGCCTTTCTCTCGAAAACTGGTGCACATCATACCAAGAGGTAGCAGCAGTTGCTGCGAAATTTCTGAAAGGAACCGTTGTTCTTGTTTCTTATTACGTTCGACCAGCTGGAGGCGCCTCTTCCCGTATTAATCTTGGCTGGTTATTAAGTGTTCGTCGGCAATACCCCGGGTGTCCAAGTTTAGTCGGAGGCGACTTTAACACCCCTCACCCAGATTGGGGGTATCCGACTGCAAGCCCTGGTGGTAGGCGTGTGCGGGACGCCTTCACTGATGCCCTGTTTGTTCTGCTTAATCACCCTGGGACAGCAACACGGCCTGTGCGTCACATACGTAGTGCTGCCTATGCTCCAGACTTGACGTGGTGGTTGGGCGCAGGAACTCCCTCATGGCACATGGAGCCGGACTGCTGGGGAAGTGATCACCACCCTATCCTCATCGGTCTCCATCCCTCCCGTCTCCGCCCTTTACGCCGCAAATGTTCTGTGATAAACTGGGACAGCTTTCGCTCATGTCTCGACAGTATGTCTTCAGATTCGCCGCAACTCCTTGTTGACCGTATACAGAGAGCACTAAACAGCGCTACGACTACTACCTGGATTGATGTAGGTCGACCGGCACCAGATCTCGGCCTGCTTAACTTGTGGGCAGCCCGCCGTCAAGCTGAGCTGCTACGCGAGACCCTACTTCGGGCCAGGCACGTACACGACTGAATTATCTTACCGCGAAGGCTCGGAGATATGAACGCGATCTCTCGCGACGCCAGTGGCATGCATGGTGTGAACAATTTTCTGATAAATCATCGAATGCCTCACTCTGGCGAACGTTTCGTGCAATGGAACACGGTCGTCGTTCTACTGACGCAGCAGCAACAGCATGATTTGCGGCTAATCTGTCGCCGGGCGATTTCGCCAAAGAAGCTGCTCGAAATTTTTCTCCAAAATACGATATACTGCCTCCTTCAGCTGTAAATCTTAATTTGGCAGGTATCCCTGCAGACGCATGGAAACTACCATATGCTGCCGACGCTGATGGGACTGCGAGCCCCTTTTCGATGTGCGAGCTGCTGGCTGCAATTGACGATGCGAAACGCAAAACAGCGCCCGGCCTGGACAAAATTCAGTATGAGGTTTACAAGAACCTCAGTACTGCTGCACTTCCTCAACTACTAGACACCATAAACACTTGATGGTGTCGTACCCGAGAGCTGGAAAACCGCTGTCGTGATCTCTATTCCCAAACCTGGGAAGCCTGCAACGGACCTCGCCAACTTACGACCAATCTCCTTAACATCAACGCTTTGCAAGCTCGCAGAGAAAATGCTAGCCACACGACTTTCTTGGTGGCTTGAACAGCACGCTTTTTATCACCCTGCTCAAATTGAATTTCGTCCATACATAGGTACAGAGGACGGTTTGGCTGTCTTGGCATCAGCAGTTCTATCATCTACCCGCAGCCGCAATGTACGTACCATATTAGCAATGGATGTTGAAAAGGCATATGAAAACATCAGTCATGCTGCAATCCTGAATGCCATTGACATGCTTCATCTCCCTCCGAGAGTACGCACTTTTGTCGCATCATTTTTGGACGGAAGAAAATTTGCAATACGCTTCAGCGGTGACACTGTTGGTTCATTCGTTTCACTACGTGGCGTGCCCCAGGGATCAGTATTGTCTCCGACGTTGTTCAATATTACTTTCATCCCATTGGCGTGGCGCTTACATGATATCCCTGAAATCAACTTTTTGCAGTACGCAGTTGATATCACGGTATGGAGCACTCACCATGATCTTCTCACTCAAGAGGCCGCCCTTCAGTCAACATTAGACGTAACCTCTGATTACGCATCCTCCATTGGCCTTCAACTTTCTGTGTGTAAAACTTCATACACGTCAGTCGCAAACCGCTGGGGACGCCGTAAACTTGCCTCAAATCCAATTCGTCTCTCTCTATCAGGCACCCCAATACCAGAAAGTACGAGCCTGAAAATTCTGGGCTTAACAATTCACCAATCAGGATCAGCGACTGCTTGGCTCTCTCAGGCAAAAAAGCAAGCACTTCAAGCTATAAGTTTACTAAGAAGGATTGCACCTAAAACGGGTGGCGCTGGCTCGTCTGTTGCACGCCAGTTAGTGAGGGCGGTTCTGCAGCCACCTATTGTTTATCAGGCCCAGTTCCAGCATCTTACAAGGGCACAATGGGATCGCCTTGAAACCGTAAATCGAGAAGCTATGAGGACCATAACATGCCTCCCACGAATCACACCGGTAGTAGCGTTACAGGAGAATGCACAGCTCAACACCATCGATGAACTGGTGCAGCAGCGTCGTGATGCTCGCAGACTCAAGGCCACTTTGTCACATTGCACGCAAGTACTGAGGGCGTGTGCAACGTCACACATTATTCTTCAGCCACCTGCGCCAGTTCTCCCTCCCTGGAAATTTATACAGTTAGGAGACAACAAGCCAACTGACATCCGCAGACCGAGGTCTGCCAACTCTGCATCGTTGCTACGCCAGAGATTTGAAGAGCAAGATACTAACCTGCCTCAAGATTCCATAGTAGTGTACGTAGATGGAAGCCTGCAAGGCTGTGAAGCCAAAATGGCAATCTACTGTCCACGGAGACCTAGCCTGAATCAGACAACTACGTTTCAGCTTTCGGAACCACTTACATCTTTCTGCGCTGAGCTTGTGGCAGTTCAGGAGGCACCCTGCTCCGTGACTTCTATAACCATGCTTCCTACAGCCCACGTTGTCATCCGCACTGACGCACTTCAAGCAGTACGTCTGCTCCGACGTGTCAGCCGCTGCCCTAAAATTTGCCAGAACATCCACCAGCTTGCGGCGCGCATCCCACAATCAATACGCATTGAGTGGGTCCCACGGGATGTGCTGCCTTCCCAAAGTCAAGTTGATTTTGCAACCCGCCTCGTGAACCAAGACGCATCAATCCCACGGCTTCTCGAAGTCGACGACGCTACCCTCCTTTTGTCAAGAAAGGAGCACCTCCGGCGCCGCACACGTGCACTTATCCCTAACGTGTGCGATACCCTTTCCCCGCGGTCTCACCCGTGCAGAGGAGGTTGCGCTTAGGAGGATACGGGTCGGTGTTGCCCTTACACCAGCTGTAACTAGGACGTGGTCATACTTCCAACACTTATATCCTCGCCCAGGATGCCCGATCTGTAACAACGAAGATGTCGGGGCCGACATCCACCACTTGCTGTGGGACTGCCCAGCACTCAAGCCAACACGAATCCGGCACCTGAGCATAGCTGGCCCTTCAGCAACCAATCCTGACTCATACGCCACTTGGACGCAGGGACCTCATCATCGCTCACTTCTGGACTTCATAAAATCAGCCAACCTTTTTCCATTCATTTAATCATTTATTCATCCTTCATCTCATAACCTACTGATGCCCTGAGGCAATAAATATCGACTAAAAAAATAGACATCTGAAAAAACAATACGTCTATACGATAATGGCAACTATACCGCAATAACTGAAAATCTTAACATCTTTCCTGAACATGAATCTGCATTTCACACTCGCTCAATTCACGAAAACTGGTTGATTTTCAAGAGCAAATTAAACAATCTCACTGATACGTTTCTCCCGACGTTTACTTTTCACACTAACCGCAATAAACCCTGGTTTACCCGTCCTTCAAAACGCCTAGAAAACAAAAAGAAACGATTTTGTCGCTCCGCCAAACGCATCGACACACCCGCCGCATGGGAAAAATATTAAGAAATTGAAAAATTATACTTACATTCCGTTCGCAATGCCAAGCACTCATTTTATCACCACGACTTACCAAACCTACTAATAAGCAACCCAAAGCAATTTTGGCAGGTCTTAAATCCTACTCATCGTTCCCGTATTACGTTAACTAATGACTTGCATGAACCTGTTACTGATAACGACTGCGCAGATGTTTTTAACCATGCATTCACATCTGTATTCATCACCAAGTTTGAGGCGCCTCCACACTTATCATCTTTTCACTTGGAATCCTTCATGCCGGCTATCACCTTCAGCGTAAAAGGCATCTCATCCATAATTCATAATATGAAACTTTCATCGCAGCTGGTACGGACCTAATTAATTCAAAACTTCTGAAGAATGTGAACACTACTTGTGCCGCCTATTTATGTCTCCTTTTTTCACAGTCACTCTCTTCAAGAATCATTCTAGCTGACTGGAAACAGGGAAAGGTTGTTACAGTCTACAAATGGGGGACTCACCTTTGAATTACCGCCCCATTTCATTAACTAGCGTACCGTGTAAAATAATGAAACACGTCATATACTCACAAATCATCAATTTCCTTGAATTAAACGAATTTTTCCACCCTTCGCAACACGGATTTCGCAAGGGCCTGTCATGCGAAGCTCAACAAGCACTCTTCCTGCTACTTACATGCTAGTCTCGACCGCAACATGCAGACAGATGTCATTTTTCTAGGTTTTGCGAAAGCCTTTGGCAAGGTTCCTCATCGCCGTTTATTACTAAAACTTTGGCAGCTCAACCTACAACCTAATATTTTAAAACTGATTGAAGAATTTCTAGCTAATCGTTCGCAGTCAGTCTATGTTAAAGGCCACCTCTCTAATTCCGTCCCAGTAACACCCGGCGTCCCACAAAGATCTGTCCTTGGTTTCCTTCTATTCCTAATATATATTAACGTCTTGACCATGCATGTTTCCTGAAATATTAGAACGTTCGTCGATGATTGTCATTTACCGTACCATTAACAATCGTAATGATCAACCCACCCTTCAGGCAGATCTTAACAGTGTATTAAACAGGTGCAATAATTGCTTGATGTCCCTGTATCCTACTTAATGCAAATTCATGTCTTTTTCTCGTCGTCGTAACCCTCATCTCTTTTATTACTCGGTTTCTAATACACCAATTGAGCTAACAGAATCGTACAAATATCTGGGAATCACCACCTCTCCTGATCTGTCATGGCGCGTTCATATTAGTATACATCATTTCAACAGCAAATAAAACACTAGGTTTCCTTAAGCGTCATCTCCGTCTTGCCCTACTTCAGGTAAAGCTGCTCGCATACAAATCACTGGTAAGACCGAAATTAGAATATGCATCTGCTATCTGGAACCCGCATCAATCATATCTAATCACTGCATTGGAATCTGTTCAAAATCGTGCCGTCCGTTTCATTCATTCCTCATACTCGTACGACACCAGTGTTTCAACTTCGAAAATGAAATCCGTATTGCCACTTCTCTTATTTCGTCGCCGCAGCGCTAGCTTCGCTCTTTTTCATTAGCTTTTTTTTATTCTTCTCTGAATCAAGCATCACAGCCGCAACACGCTTATCTCACCGCACCAGTCACCCACTGCAAGTTGCTCGCCCACTATCGCACACTACCTCTCCAAACGTGGTCATTCGGCAGTGAAGAAGCAGTAGACGATGATCAGATGATGGTCAAAAGGAGAATTATATTTACAGAAGAAAAATAGTGTACATTGGCAAACTGTAAATTACAGTAACAAGAGTCACACAGACAACTGCAACTTAAAACAAAATAGACTCTCACACAGAGAAGTCACTCTACAGACCCTTACTTTTCTACCGAGCATTTCGGTTAAAGCCTAGGTACGTGCTAAGCACGGGGCCTCAATCTTGACTGCCCAACATGGTCCGAGGACCGCTTTTTGATAACAAACATCAACAAAGACCCGAGGGCGGTCACCTTAGGTGATCCGCCCCGAAAATAAAGCAGCCAATCAAATTATTGAAAAACATGCCACAACCTTAGTGGGTTGGGAATAATCTTGGACTCAGGTTCTTAATTACGCCAAATAAAAGTACAACATTCAAAACACACTCTCTCTCCACATGTTGGTCCCCAAACCCTCTCACACGGCGCCTGTCTTTCCCTCCCCTCCCCGGCGTGTTTGCGACGCGCCCTTGCAGCTGACGCCTTTGTGAGAGAAACGCCGCGGGGGATCTGGAGACTAGGCCACCCAGCCGTCCCGTTCGAGGAAAAAGGGGGGGGGGGGGCGGCACTGTCCCAGAGCAGTGTACAGTCGCCGTTGCTCGGACCCAATGTCTCGCGACACAGCGGGAGGCCGCTGGGCTGATTGCCTACTTGGGAGGGCCAAGGGTCGCGCCTATTGTCGCCTTCTGCAGGACATTTAGTGAGCGCTTGTGGCAGTGCAAAAGGCTTCATTAACGGCGTCTCCCTGCACCCCTGCTTGGCGCCACGGCGGGACATCGCTGGACGAGCTGGCGGTAAAGTGGTTCGCAGAAGCGTGCCGCTGTTGTTCCCGGCTGATGAGGATGCGTCTGCCGTTCGCTTCTTGGCGACGCCTCGGGGCGAAGGGACGAAACAAACCAAGCCTCGCGCGCGCCCCGCGGGGCGCATTCAGCGCCCAAGAAGAGGGGAAATAGCAGAAAAAACAGCGCTCGCTCCTTGGCCTCGGCGCGTGGGGGTTTCGACCGCCAGCTCGACTCCACGTGCGAGTCGCTTTTCACTGCGGCCTTGAAGCATTTATTATTATATTTGGGCTCATTCATGTTTACAGCATAGGAAAATAAAACTGGTATGGCCCGCTTGTGGAACGTAATCGTAGATTATGACTAGCAGCTTTCCGGTATCGCTTCAATAGAAAGTGTATAAAAGTTTCATCTTACCAGAACTCACCTAAGGTGCTGTAACGTGGAGGCTAACCAAAAGGGTTCCACTTAAGTTTACAGAATGCAGAGAGCTATGTAACGGGAAAAGGTAGCTGTAAATTTAAGAGAAACGAATCGTAAAGAGGGGGTCAGAGAAATCCATCATCATCATCATCGTCATCATTATTCGCCGGATCATACCCACTGCAAGGCGACCGCCTTTCCCATATTCCTCCAACATTAGTGGGACCGGGTTACCGGTCCTCTTCTAGCTGCATCCCCTTGACTCGGCATTCCCTTGACCTTAGCGTCATTCGCTCACCTAACTTTCTGCCGCCCACTGCAGCGATTTCCTTCCCTTGGAACCCAATTTATCCTAAGCGACCATCGGTTTCCCTCTCCGCACTATTTACCCTGCCAACTTCTTTTTCTTGATTTCCATTAAAATATTGTTAAATTATTTTATTTACTCGAGTCATTTCTCTAACCCACTCTGCGCGCTTCCTAGCTCTTAACATTACACCTACCATTTCTCGATCCATAGCCCTCTGCGTTGTCCTCAGCTTAAGTAGAACCCTTTTCGTTAGCCTCTACATTTTAGCCCTATAACAGTTGCTAAGATGCAACTGTTGTGTACTTTCCTCTTGAGCAATACCGGTAAGCTGCTAGTCATAATCTTTGAGCGCTTGCCAAATGCGCTGCATCCCAGTCTTATTCTCCTAGTTCTTTGCCTTTCATGGTCAGGATCTCTGATTACTACCTGTCCTAAGAATACATATTCGTCTACCACTTCCAGTTTTTCGCTGCCTATTATGGACTGGTTTTCCTTCCCAGGGCTGTTTAAGATTACTTTTGTCTTCTGCATATTGATTTTCAAGCCTACCTTTCTGCTACTCCTGTCTAGGCCATCAATCATTTTTAGCAGTTAATCCCCCGAGATACTTAGCAAGGCAATGTCATCAGCTAATCGCAGATTACTGAGGTATTTTCCATCAACTCTTATCCCTAACGGTTCCCATTCTAAGTCTCTGAGTACTTCCTCTAAGCAAGCTGGTCATAGTACTGGGAAGATCGTGTCTGCTTGCTTGGCACCTTTTCTTGTGGGAATTTTGTCACTTGCACTATGTAAATCTATGGTTGCTGTGCAGCCACTATAGATCTCTTCCTGTACTTTCATACACGGCTCGTCAACTCCCTGATTTCGCAATGCTTGTATGACGGCCGAGGTCTCTACTAAGTCAAATGCTTTCTCGTAATCAATAAATGCTGTGCATAAGTGCTGGTTGTATTCCGAGCTGGTTATATTCGCTAATGACGAATTGGATTCCGAAGGAAGGAAAGCGTTGCAGGGGACGGCGGAAACTTTGTTGTGTGTATAAAGTAAACAAGTTCGCAGGAGTCAAGACGATGCAGCTAGCACAGGACTGGGTTTATTGGAAGAAAATGGAAGAGGCGTTCGCCCTGCAGTGGGCATAGTCCGGCTTGTGGTGGTGGCATTACCTGTTAAACCATGCTTTGTGGGATAGCCTTTGTCGTCCCATGGCAGATGGACCACCATTTGCCATAAACCGGCAACCATAGGCCATATTTTCGTAGACTGCTGGGACAGAGTATTTTTCCGGGATATCTAGCAGAGGACTTTATGAGAGGATCTTCCGGTTACGGTATATAGTATCAGGTTTCAGTCAGTTAACACTCAAGGGGGTGTTCTATACGACTTTTTCATGTTGCATTACCGCTATAGTGTTTATTAACGAGAGCGGCTGTGAGAAACGTTGATCTGGACAAATTCATTCAAGTCAAAGCAAGAAACAATACCCAAATTGAGAAACCTGAAGGAATGTCGGCTTGGTAGAGCTTGATAATCTAGAGTTTTTGAAACTGAGCGCAGCCTTAATTTTCTCTGGCGCTTTTAGTGGTGCAGTATTTCAATCGGCCACTAAGAGCCGTCGGTACCTAATGTGCTAGACAGGCAACTAGTGAGCGCGTTGTGCTTTGTTTACATCCTTGTTTGGGATGTGTACAGTCGTTAAAGAAATATTAATTCCTTGAAAAGAATAAAGAACTTCAGCTAATAAATGCATTTAAAATAATTTCTTGTTTTATACTATTTTCCCGAGCTTGAATTGAATAGCTTAATTACGATACAAATGGTGGTTTCTCTAGCTATGATTCTTTGTTATTAGCGTGTCTTTTTGTGTTATCAGTGGTTATGTGTTCACTGTGCACATGGTAAATCACCTGTTATCTTTTTGTTGCTCCATGTTATTCAGAAAATAAATTAAGCTGCCGCTGATTTTAACATCGAGACCTCCTACTGCGTTCCCGTCCACTGAACACTGAGACTGTATTTCACCTGGACGTCTTCGCAATTCTGTTTAGGGAGCGGAAGTAGCGTTGCAACTGCCCAGACAGCGAATCTACCGTCAGTAGCAGGTACACGATGGCCGCTACAGCCTTGGACGCCGCTTCGTTACCTACATCCCAGGCGACTATGTGTGGGTCTGGATGCCCGTTGGTCGCCGGGGGCAGTCCAAAAAATTACTACACCGCTACTTCGGCCATACTTTGTTTTGCTCAGCCTCAGCGACGCAAAGTGACAGGTTGCACCAGCGTCACCAGCCCGCTCATCGCACAGCAGCAAGCTCAGCCACGTTGCGCACGTTGTCAGAATGAAACCGTACTACAAGCGACCTCACGACTGACCTTGAGGTCGCATGCAGTGTCAGACTGGGGGTTTAACTCTTTCACGCTTTTCTTCTCCGCTCTTCTATCTGACAGTAACACCGAATCGGGGCGATGCTCGATGAGGAAGGGACAGTGACACCCGTGTAATACGTAAAAGAAAATACGCCGCATTGGGTAGAGGCAGAAGACGTAGAAGTGTAGCCCCGCTCTAGATGCAGTCGTCCAGCCGCCTCAGTAGTTCTCTGCACTTCTGCGCTTGTGCATTCTGTGTAACAACTGAACATTACAATATGTGTGTCTAATCAAAGCAAAATACAATTTCATACAAACGTGTAATGAACGCCTGAAAAAATATTTCCGGAGGCACCAAAGGTAACATTGAAACGTAACGCAAATCGCAGAGATATTCTAGTACATTCTAAACTCGACCACGAGCATTCAACACAACCACGCACTTGCTCTCGACCTAGATGTAAGACGTGCAGTATTATACAAAACGGCACCACATTTAAAAGAGTTAAAAGTAATGCAAGCGATTTCACTTTTCACATAAAATCAGGCTTTAACTGCACATCTTCACACGTTATCTACCATCTAGAATGCTCCTACTGTCATAAACAGTACATCGGAGAGACAGGGCAACCAATGAGCATCATAAGGCTTAATGGACATCGGGCAGGCACAGGCAAAAACCTCACGAAAGGAGTTTCCAGCATTTCAATCAGAATGACCATAAGTTCGAAGAAATTAAATTATATATTCTCCAGTCAGGCTTTAAATCTGCAAGGGACAGAAAATATAGAGAGGCATATCTAATTCATAAAATTTAGAACATTGGAACCAGCAGGAATAAATATATCTAAGGGAACGTTAGAAGCCCTTAAGTATATTTCGTCTGCATCATAACTATTCGGGAAAACAATTCCACATAGCGTTAAGTGTGCAGTTTATTCACAACACGCTTACATTCCGCAATAGCATAAGCTCTACATGTTTCTCCAAACACATTTCCTCCTTGTCACCTGTTGCTTGAGTTTGTCCTCGAAAACCTTTTTTTTTATTTGGAGTGTTAGTTGTGGTTCACTATGCGGTTATTAGCCTGTGACTTTGTACTTCTCCCCCCCCCCCCCCCCCTGCACCAAACCCGCTTAAGTGGTGACTAATCATCTATCCGCTACTGTAGTTTTTCCTGGTACTGCCGCTTATTCATTTTGCAGGCCACAGGATCCCTGGTTCGAGGCTGAGAAATACACACTGAAGCAATTTTTTTTTCTTTTTACTTCATGACATAATTTCTTTTCACTCATCCTCCCCTCCATACTCGTTTTGCCTACTTTCTTCTCACCCACTATCCCCTCTCCAGCTTTTCTTCTTCGGAAGCAAAAGCGTATTTAAACCCCTGCCAGTGATGATCGCTTTGCCCAGACGAAGACAAGCCCACTTGTCGAAACGTTGGCTCAACCTGCGAACTGAGGCGTATCCCATTTACCTTTGTTCAGTGCCCCTTCATAATCGAAGCAAAGCAGCATTGGGGGCTAGTTGGTTTAACGTTTCAAGAATTTTCACGCTGCGTTATACACAGGCACACAAGAGAGCCAGAAACACGTACACAGGACAAGCGCGCACTGACAACTATGGTTTATTCATAACAGGGTTACATTTAAAACAGTCCACACGCACCCTCTGATACTCGGCAGCGGCTCGGCAGCGCGCACGGAATGACACCTGCTCATATGCCTCCCGTGCTTCTTGTGCAGGTCACCTTACTGGCGCTAATTGCGCATGTCAGCGAAACCCGCAAAGCCTCCGATTCCTACCTGCCGCTATTGCCTACTGCAGATAGCCCGACTTCAATGCCTGCCTGCTACCCGTGGCAAAGACAGGCAGCTGTCAAACACCCCATGACCGGCTTCCAGGGCCCCCGGCGCAACCCGTTCACCTCGACTCTCCGTTTCACCCCCCACTACCTTCATGAACCAGATCGCCACCACCATTAGCATGCCCCGATATAAGGACGAACACACTCGTCGCATCTTTCAGTGGCTCGGCAGCGCGCACCGAATGACACCTGCTCATATGCATCCCGTACTTCTTCTGCAGGTAGCAATTTTTCCTTACTTGCTTCTAAGAGAGGTTACCGCGGCTTGTTAGCGCTGCCGAGCCCACGCTGTTGTTTAGCAATCGTCTATGACTGTACCCATATTTTTCTATGTCTTCTTACCGTGTCTGGTGACATTGAACAAAACCCTGGTCCTAACACCCGTTCCGCGTCCACAGAAATACTGACTGCCTTAGAAGAAATCAGAAACGGTCAAACCACCCTTATTGCCGAGATGAAAGCTATAAACACAAAATTGGCTCAGTATGACATAAACTTTGCTGAAATAAACAAACGTATGGCTAAAATTGAAGAAACCTGCGCCTTTTTAGTCGCTATCAAGGCGGAAGTTGGTATTCTAAGGACGCTTGTTGCGACCATGTGAAACAGATAGCCGTCCTAACAGCCAGATTGTATAGTGCTGAGGGCCAGTCTCGCCGTTCCAACCTTATATTTTTCAACGTTAAAGATAGTGCCAGGGAGTCTTGGGATGACTCTGAAAAGAACGTTATTAAGCTTTGCCAAGAAAATCTCGGCGTCTCTATTCAACCTGTCGATATTGAGCGCGCACATAGGCTCGAACGCTACCAGGCAAACAAAAACAGGCCAATAATAGTTGTTTTCTCGTTTCAAAACAAAAGAAACTATCATGTCGAATGCCAAAAATCTTAAAGGTTCTCCATACTCTATATCAGAAGACTACTCATTGAGAACACGTTTGGCCCGCAAACACCTCGAATTTTCGAAAACTGAACCAAAAAAGTCTAAGCTGCGCTACAACAAGCTCACTGTAGATAATTGCACATACGTGTTCGATCACCCTTCACAGACAGTTGTCCCACTCCAACCACAACATGACACCCCTATCCCACATTCACCGTATCTAGACGCTACACCAAGCCCTAAGTCTCAAACTAAATTCATCGCTTTCCTCTACACTAATATCCGTAGCATTTTAACAAAACTGGATCCCTTACACAGCCTCATCCACACAACAGATAAACCCTTCAGTCGCTAATGCCGAACTATCCGCTACTTTCCCCAACTATCCCATTTTTCGACTTGATCGTGCAGACAGGCGAGGCGGCGGCGTTTTGATCGCCGCTCATGAAAGCCTCCTCGGCTGCCCAATAAATATTAGCTCAAGTTTGGAGCTAATATTACTTCATTGCAAAGCCACTAACCCACCCATAATAGTCGACTGTGGTTACCGCCCTCCAGATACGGACGCTTCATTTGTAATGGAATTCCACGACACGCTCCATTCCATAACCGACTCACACCCAAACACACCCTTACTCATACTCGGTGACTTTAACTTTACTTCAATAACGTGGAACTATCGTGATGACATTATTTAAGCAGAATGTCGAGATTAAAATATTATATTTTTCCTAATCTGAAGGCAGCAGTATATGATGTAACTGAGAAATTAAATAGTGTATTATCAGGGATGAAGAAAAGTACTGCAATACGCAACTTTGGAGATTTATAAAACCTTCGCCTGAAAAATTCTGGCTGTGAATTGCACCATTTTCTCGTTCTATTGATGTGTTTATAATGGTGTAGAGCATGTAAGTGATAATGACCAGACTTCTTCAGCATTGAATAAGCAGTTTAAGGAATTTTTCACAAAAGACGACAAAATGTCTTCTGCCCTTTAGCATGTCCCTTCCTTCTGTTCCTCACGTTATCATTTCTGAGCAGTGTATTTTGAGTACAATTTAAATCTTTGTGTTAGAAAAATATCCAGCACCAGATGACATTCCAAATGCCTTTCTCAAGCAGTACGGATGTCGGCGCTCTAAGTATTGGTTCATCCTATTCACTCGATCTTTTACCACGTGACTGGAAAACTGGTCTAATAAGACCATTACATAAAGTTGGAGACAAGGCGACGTAATAAAAATATCGACCCATGTCACTAACGTCAACAGCGTGCAGATTATTAGAACCTACCATATATAACACCTTAACTAATTTCCTCGGCAATCATAATGCACTAACAGATGTTCAACATAGGTTTAGACGTTGATACACAACATGCACTGAACTAGTCAAAGCAGTTCATGATTTTGCAACAGCAATAAGTGAAGGAAAACAAGCAGATGCCATTTTCTGGACTTCCAAAAAACTTGCCACAAGGTTTGCATAGCAAATTCGTTTATAATCTCAGTAATGGTATAAATAATAAATACATTAGCATGGATCCACTCGTACCTAATTAATCGCTGCCAATTTGTCCAAATACACAAAGTCTGTTTCGATCATGTCCCTGTCGATTCTGGAGTTTACCTCAGCGAAAAATGTAGTGTTTTTACCGGACTAAGAAGACGAGGACACGGCAGTCCCGTCAAAACGCTACGTTTTTCGTGGAGCTGTCTGACCAACTGGTCCCTAAATAAACTCTGTTCAATTCCGGAATTGCCAGGGATCCTTGATCGGACCCTATTAATTCAATATTTAATAATGCTAATGTTAAAGACATGTCAGTTCTTATTAAGTTATATACCGACGGCTGCGTCCTGTACGAGGAAATAAGTTCAACTGATGACCAAGCAGGACTGAATAATAATTTTGCAAAAAATATTTATTCGGTGATAGAAGTGGCAAATGACCATTGATTTTGAAAAAAGCTATGTAAATGAGAATAAGACATAAAAAGAACCTTCTTTTGTATCAGTACACTGCCATAATAATTTTCATTTAGTTGCAGAACATAAGTACCTAGGCGTATGAATTTCTAATAATGTGTCTTTGACAAATCATATTGACTATGTATCTGTAAACGCTCTCTGATTGGATTGGTAAAATGTTTATTTGGGGCCTGCAGTAGAACGCGCGCTCGCGCGCGCGCTCCGGACGGGGCCTACGTCGTCCTCTGGGCACCGGCCGCGCGGCCTGCGTCCCCGCTCGCCGTGGCCGGCTCGCTGGTTCCCTGCCGGGCCAGCGCCTTGATGACCTGCTGGACCGCCCAGAGTTGTGCGTCGCTCGCGTAAGTTAGTCACTCCCGGTACTCGCCTCCTCGCATTTATTACCATTTTTTGTTCTGTCTTTGAAGACGCCGTAATTATCTGGGACCCTTAAACAAAAAGAAACATTAACAAACTAGAAAAGGTTCAAGAGACATCAGTCAGGTTAATATACAACAGCTCCCACGGGCTTCAGTCATTAACCTTCTAAAATGCGGCTTACCATCTGAATGTTCCTGGAAGAAATCGTATGTCTCACTTAAAGGTCTTCTTTCAGTGACCACATCAAACTATAAATCGGCATTCTCTTCCCATTGATCCTGTTATACTCGCGAGTTAATTCTTCTCAAAATACATTTTTCACAAGGACCCCCACTGACTGCAGTAACCATGTCGAGGTTGTCAAGCAGAAATCCATGCATTTGTTTGAAGAACACCTTAATGACCTTGGGGAATTACTTCTATGTACACTTGTTTTTTTTTGCGTGCTTGTCTGTTGCTTTTTCTTTTCAACACATTGTGGCAACCTGCTATGATCTTGTGCACAAGATTCCAGCATTCATAAGTAAATAAATAAATAATAAATATGTCCTCGTCCTCAATATTGAGACTATAGTGAATCGTGCCAGTGGCATTACTGCGAACATTAGCAGTAACTGTCCTGTGTTTACGGTTGCAGTGGTCCAAAACGTTGGAGGCACCCAGACTAGCTATTTTACTGTTTAATATGTGCCTACGGCTGGTCGGAAACCCTTCAAACGCAACATCGGCATGCATCAAAGTTTCCATTTGTACGAGATAAGAAGACTAACATGTGCATTTTCAAAGTCTATTTCCTTGTTCGTGGTGATATACGTGTCGCATTTTTCTTCCAAATAGATTAATCGTTCTAAGACCATTAAGAAGCTATGTTTGCTAACCATTATCTCGGAATGATCGAAAGAATAGGCTGTGTCATAATTTTATTTATTCTGGATGAAAAGAATGACCTATTGCGGCATGAAGCAGTCTGATTCCTTAAGCACCAAGAGAATGTATTATCTGTAAACATTTCTTGGAATAGCAGTGCGAAACTCTGAAACAACATAAAACATAGAAGATGATACTTCAGTGTTCATCTCCGGAAAATCAGAAGATGATATTGAAGAAAAAGCAAGCAGAACAATTGATGCATTAAGTACATGCGCAAATGAAAAATGTCTGAATATCAATATCAAAAAGACTAAAATAGTATTGTACTTGCCGAAAGGGAAGGTATTGCTTAGGCCACTCAATGTATGTTTAAACAGTGATCCTGGGAGATAGTGGATTCTGTCAAAATCCTTGGTGTCATGTTTTCAAAGCACTTGACTTAGAATGATCATGTTAATTATATCATATCTCAAATATCCTCAGCTGTCGGAGTTATATCGCGCTTGCGCAACATTCTTCCTTTTAAAATTGCGCTGTTGGTGTATAACTCTTTAGTTCTGCCTCTCTTACAATACTGTATTATCGTTTGGGGTACCACTGATATCACGAACATGAGCAAGTTGCATCTTCTCTAAAGAAAGAGCTGTGAGATGCATTGCTGGCGTCTTTTATTGTTTCTCTACGAGTGACCTCTTTTTAAAATAGAAAGTCCCACCAGTCTTAGCTTTACATGAATACAGAATACAGAGGTTCAAAAGTGCTTAGCGGAGCAAAGAAAATTATGTTAGTAATTTGGCAGAACTTGCAAAAAACACCCATATTCCACAAACCAGAAGTAGAGCAATGTGGTTAGTTCTTACACTCAGAAAAATCTATCTCTTACACGCTGCCAGTGCTATTAAATAAATTAAACAAAGAAATGTTTGACTCTTTCCAGCATTCAAATACTATTAATAAGACATTTTTTCTGAACAAGTTTGTGTGATGACACGGCATGTATTTTTGTGTTGGTACTTTTTGCTTCTTGTTTGCTTCTTTTTTTAAGGTGTGTTATCTTCTTTTATGCTGTAATGTATAGCGCAGAATTTATTGCCGCTTGTCGGATGCAATGCCAATGTGAAAAAAGGGGGCAGGACCTCTTACAGGCTTTTGAGGTTTCAGCCCAGTCTCCTTCTCTAATATAGAGAAACTAAAAGGGTGATTGACTGATTGATTGATGGAACTCTAAGTTATGTAAACATGGGCTGATAAAGTGTTTAATACCGGCAGATTTTCTTAATTTTCGTGAAAGAGAAACAAACTTCTTTCATTGAGCTACTGGTTCCAGCATCAGGTATCGGGATTTTGGCATGGAGCATAGTGGACATGGACAGCACATTTTATGCCGTTAACTTAAAGAGAAATCAAGCTTATTTCTATCGAACAAAGCTTACCACCGTGCTGTCATGCCCAAATATTTGTGCACCTTCGTATTTTGTTTACTATACTAGTAATTTTTTTATTTTGTCAGAGGCATGCTCCCACCTGCTAAAAAAAGGTTTTAATTACCGCAGCGTTAATAGACGACTAAATAAAAACTAAACAAATAAACTGAAATCAACACGCGGTACGCCATCGTGTATCTTGGTGGTCGTAATAAACGAAGAGGACAAGATATAGTGGGATAATGAGCGGCGATTTAACTTGCAGCCACAGGGCCTCCTCATGGTTTTTCAAACATACAAAACGTCTAGGTTCATGATCAGCAGGCACCAGTAGAAGTGACAGCCATTCTCAAAAGACTGCAGACGGAATTTATTTGGTGTTGTTGTTGCTCCTTTTCGCATTTGAGTCGTTGAAGCTACTAAATAGGTCACAGCTAAGAAAGAGGCCCAACTTCGACCCTTTCCGCCCTGTCAGCGCTGAGGCAAATGGACCTTTGCTAATGGGCCATCGCACGCTGATTCGGAAACGAAGCAAGACATGATCGCTTTTCCGGAAGCCCTGCGGGCATTACTGAGTCGTTGCAGCCCATAACTCACGACAGTGGCCTGCACGTGCCTACTTTTATCCCCCGCCCCACTGAGCTATTCCATGCGCCGCCATTCTAGTACGCTAACGCTCGAGTGCGATAAGCGCACCTACAAGCCCTAATATTACCCCGGTTGGAGTGGCAAACAACCTTATGCCTCTGCGATGCGCATAACACTAACTGCCTGAAGAGTGAAGCCAAGAAAGAAAACACGCATTATCTCTAACCTTGGTTCAGTGTGCTTTTTTTTTTTTTTTTTTGGCACCAAGGACCGCTGGTCCCATTTGCATCACAACAGCCTTCCTCAGTGCTTACGCTGATCGCGAAAAGTAGTACACTTTCCCTCCCACCCAAACGTGCCACTCCGTCGCCTGTCGCCCTGTACACAGCGTGATGCCGTTGTTGGAAGTGATCCGTCATTCGAGCTGAGAGGAACATGGAGCCTGCAACGTGCAGCAGCTGTGGCGAAGGGGGGGCTCGCAGCCCGCTTGCCTCGGGCCCCATGGCATGGCTAACATAGCACCGATTGCACCGTTGCTGCCGTCCTTTGGGCGCCTGTAACGTCACATCCTGTCGCTTTCCCGCTCGCAGCGTGGTTGATCTCGGCTCTATGCAGCCAACTGCGAGTCGATCGGTAGACGGCGACAATCGGGGGACGGAGGGCATGCGCTGGTTCTGTGTGAGTTATGGCTGTCTTTTTTGCTGAGGGACGCAATCCCCGCAGCCACAAATGTTCGCAGAAGGCGAGGCTGGTGCGCCATCGGGGCGCAGCGTAGTGGGCGCCTTTCGGCCATCACCCGCAGCGCGTGAGAGCTCGCTTTCGTTGTGCATTTTGATGCCAATCCGGAGACCGGTCACAGTTTGACGTCATTTCCGTACGGCTCGAATGGACAGATGAAGCACTTCCGGCGAGACTTGTACCGGAAGCGCTCAGAACACAGGGCTCGGCCTTATTCGCCGCAGATGCCGCGTGGGGTGTACAGAAAGCATCAATCACGTCTGCGCGATGTCTGGTAAATGCGCGTGTGCGACCTCGACTAGTGCATCTCCGGGAATCGTCCGGAGTGCTCGGATGGTCGTCTCGGGTCATCGAGCTGAGCAAACAAAGCTTCGAGCGCACGAAGATACCGCTGCGAATGTAAGGAGCGATAATAACGCGTCCGCTCTGTATGGCCGTCAGGGCGTGTCCAAAGACCAACGGGGAAATTGACTGCGGCGACCCATCCTTCACTGAGTAAATAGAGAGCGCTGCTTCTTTCGGCCGCCTGCTGCCTCCAGAGGAAAAAACAAAGGGCGGTGCCGTGGCATGCCTTTCACGATTACGCTCGCGATGAGGTTCAAGGCCGAAGACTACAATTTCATTTATTTAATAGAACCATGGAACAAGTAATGAATGATAACACACTTCCTAAGAGCACACAGACAGGTTTAGAAACAGCTGGCCGAACTGACATGGTGTCTTATGGTACGAACAGAGAACGTGACCGGCACAGAACTCGGACGTTAAGTGTACCAAATCCACCTGACACGCATGCTGTCAGGTTGCTGCATCCCCGTGATGAATATTGGAGACAAGATGCACCGTCACCTGCCCAAGCATCGCCGGGACACATAAGCAAGCCTCCGCTAAAGCGCGTTAAATTATGCTCAAGTTAACCGTCAAAACAGCCTGAGAACTTATCAAGAATATGTTCTTCAGAAAAAGAATGAATCAGTGACACGTTAATCAGAACTTAGGTGTTTCAGTGCGCTTCCTCAGACAGACCTTGACGTGATCTCCTTTTTTCCCCGTCTTGATATTCATTGAGCTTGCATAGAAAGGGAACCAGCGAATACAGACACAGAACAAACGCAAAGAAGGCACACACCACAATGCTGGCACACATCAGTGTTGTGGTGTGTGCCTTCTTTGCTCTTATCCTGCGTCTATATGCGATGGTTTCCTTTCTAAGCAATATGAACCAACTAGTCCAGCAGTTTATACTCATTGAGCTTGTGGTCGCAAACATACGTTAATATCGTTGTTCCTCCAAAGAGCCCGGTTCATTGTTACCGCTCGTCCCGTCCTGTGCTCGCTTGTGAAAGACTTTTTTTGCAGCCCATCTTGGCACTCTATTGAATAACTTGCCAAACAATTCATTCTGCCGAACAAAAAACGATCGAGCAGATGACCGCAGTGTCAAACTTATATACTCGCTCAACCGTGGCTGATCAATAGGCTCGACTTATGTAGGCTATTTTTGGTCATACCGTGTGCAGTTCTAAATTCGGTCGGAAAAGCGTCGCTGTCAACCAGGATTGAGAACCACGTATCGGAAAACAAGTGACTTCGGATCCCAGTTGTGATGCGATCTTTCATTGTGCAGAGTACGGGTTAGTGCCATATCATTTCGCTTCCCACTTAGCGTCCACCTGCCAGTTAGGTTTGAGGCTAGTTTGTGATAAGGATTCG
Source organism: Amblyomma maculatum (assembly GCA_023969395.1). Taxonomy (NCBI): domain Eukaryota; kingdom Metazoa; phylum Arthropoda; class Arachnida; order Ixodida; family Ixodidae; genus Amblyomma; species Amblyomma maculatum. Next base: position 111,552 of record JAJIZL010022254.1, on the reverse strand, counting down.
AATTGACCTTCAATTGCATGCCGACTATATTATCAGTAGAAGTCCATCAAGAAGTCAGACGGGATACTGCATGTTCCTTTCCCCAAAAAATAAAAAACAGAAACTACAAATTTTATGCTAGTTTCTCAACACCAAATAATTCCGAAATTAAAATGCGGTATTAAAGGTGCTCTAACGTCTGCTCTTAATGTGAAGTGTATGCATCCTAGTTAATATTTTGAGCAGGTTAATTGAAGTGATTATTGTTGCTGCGGGTTTCCGCGCGGCCGCTAGCTGTAAAAGGGTCCTATCATTGCTCTTTGTGGTCACATTGCTTAGAAAAAAAAACTGATGGGATACAAATTGCTCGCATCTTTTATTTTGTTCTGCCGCTCCTTGGTGGAAAGCTCTTGAATGCCTAACCCAAAGTCGCGAGGTCGAACCTCGCCCATGCGGCGGCTTTTAAAGGGAGTTAAAAAGAAAGGCGCCCGTGTGCTGTGTGGTGTCAGTGCACATTAGGTAACCCCAGGTAGTCCAAATTTCGGGAGCCCTGCACTAAGGCGTCTCTTATAGCCTGAGTCGCTTTGGGACGTTAATCTCAGTAAATCAGAAACCATTTTTTTCTCTTTTTCAGTGAAACAAAGTCCGACTCCTCTGAAGTGGTGTGCTTAAAAAAACAGGCCAGTTGACGAAACTCGGACACGACCCTATTACTACGTTTATCATCTCTCCCACTTGTTTTTCTTTCTTCTTTCATTACACCCGCCACCGCTTATGTGGTGGACGACGGCTGTTGGGGCGCGCGTCTTTCTCAATGACGGCCTAGAACAGATAAAAATTCGGTGGCTGGCTAGCCTCCACCGCAAGCGGCGTTGACCTACCGTCCCAGCCCCGTAGGGCATTGTATATGCGTTTTCTCAGGTAGAACTACATGCCGGGACATAACGGTCAGCAAAACATCCTGCAAAATGTTTCCAGTTAACTCTGCAAAACGTTGAAATGCGTGATTGGTATTCTGTAACGTAACATCCTGCAGTTTAAAACCACAGTGTATGAATTTCTAATCTTGCTGCGCATGCGAGCTGTTGACTTCGAAGGGTGGATGCGCCTCTGAGGTCCGTACAAAGATTAAGGTACACCCAACAGACATGCATGAAAGAGAACTCTACTGCTTGTAGCTGCCAGTGCAAGCATCCTGATGGCGGCCGCAATCGTACGGTCAGCCCTCCTGATTCTGCCATATTTGCGCTGTGTTCTCCACAAGGGCCCAGCGTCGCCTGCCTCTTCATGTTTTTTGGACCGATAGCGTTATTCCTAAAGGCACAAACCCAGAGACCGCTTCGTTCCGCCCGAGTGACTTTAAAGTTGAGCCAAGGTGAGAGGGCTTATCCTGTTAGTGACAAGTCGCGCCCATTGTGTGTGTCACTCCAGGGTAAGCTGACGCATGGCCACGTGAAAAAACCACCACTTCGCCACAACTAACAATATCTGACCTTTGAAATCTGACTTGAACGTTTGACCTTGAAAGGTGAGTGATTGCCAGTAACATTAGAAATCACCTCATAGGCCACCGACGACGCCCGTTGAACACGTAGTACTAACACAGCCAAGCAGAACTGTACTATCGCTAGCCAACATTGTTTAACCGCGGTAACTACTACTTTTTTATTGTTATAGGCCTACCTGTTTTTTTTTTTAATCGCGCTTTGTAAACTCGCGGGCCAAGCAATACACGAATCCCAAAAAATCGACGCTAAATCCCAACTGAAAATTCACAAAAGGAGAGACCAACTACCACGAACCTACTGGGGAATATTCTATGTTCCGTCGCAGTCCAGCCTTCAGTATGTTTCTTCAATCCAGGTTCCTGCAAACAGCGACAGCAGTGCCTTGACAGCCGGTGCAGTACCCTTTTACTCTGTACCCACATGCACGCTTCAACTACGTTGCATACGACCTTTTATTGCACGAGCTACCTCGTGAAAAGGAGCAGTTTTAGACCAGAACCTCTATTTCTCCATGCCAAAATCTAAGATCATGGCCTTCCGAGAAATGACCTCAGTTACGGCGCGAGAAGTTGGCACCGCTCGCTTTTTCTTCGAACGTGAGGCGCGCGGAGCTGATGGCGCTCATTACTCCATCTTCGCTCCTTCGTCTACTCCGCCCACCTGCTTCTTCGCACACCTGCGAAACTTTCTTCGTACATATCTCCACAAATTGTGCAAGAATGCCTGTACACAGCCTTCCTGTCCCCTGCCTGTACACCTCCGCCACCAACGCCCATCTGGCTTGCCATTTGGGACCTCCCTCCTCAAAACTCCCCTTAACATCTTAGTGTAACCGAGGTCCGACTGTGATGTCCTTGAGGTTCGCAAACAACCATAGAGGAGTTCAGCGCTGGAACCAGTGCTTCGGCTGCGTTTTTGTCATTTCATTTACTTTAATAAACTGTCAATACCGAGATGGATTGTAATAGTGGTAGGTACAAAAAGAAATGGCACAAGTAAACAGATACCCCACAGGACACATGACGGCATGGTTGATGACCCAAATTACTACAGTTTGAACCTAAAGGTATACGTGCGAAGAAAAACAAATACAGCATTTCGAGTTTCAACATAGAAGCATAAGGAGATGGGCACACACGCAGTGCAATCAGCAAAATTTAGCTATAAGAAACAGGTGGCGGGTGAAACAGCTCAGGAAACGGGACACAACGAAACGAGGAAAAACACACAGGCGCAGACTATCAACTTTTTGTTCCCTGCGCGGTTCCACCACCAGGCAGAGCCAACTAGCCCGCCAACTCGTTCTTATAAGGAACAGCCCAAGGAAATAATTTAGTGCATTGACTCACTGCACATTTCGCGGGAATAAAGATGCTTCCACAAGCTAGGTAGACTTTTCATCATCATCATCATCATCATCATCAGCCTGATTATACCCACTGCAGGGCAAAGGCCTCTCCAATATTTCTCCACTTAACCCGGTTCTGTGCTAGCTGCATCCACTTGACCCCTGCGAACTTCTTAATCTCATCCGCCCACCTAACTTTCTGCCGCCCCCTGCTACGCTTTCCTTCCCTTGGAATCCAGTTTGTTACCCTTAGCGACCATCGGTTATCCTCTCTTCGCACTACATGTCCTGCCCATGTCCATTTCTTCTTCTTAATTTCTACTAGAATGTCGGTAACTTGAGTTATTTCTCTGACCCACTCTGCACGCTTTCTATCTCTTAATGTTACCCCTACCATTTTTCGTTCCATAGCCCTCTGGGTTGTCCTCAACTTAAGTAGAACTCTCTTGGTTAGCCTCCACGTTTCAGCCCCATAGGTGAGTACAGGCAAGATGCAACTGTTGTATACTTTCCTCTTGAGCGATACCGGTAAGCTGCTAGTCATAATCTGCGAGTGCTTGCCAAATGCGCTCCATCCCAATCGTATTCTTCTTGTTATTTCCTTTTCGTGGTCCGGATCTGCGGTTACTACCTGTCCTAAGTAGACATATTCGCCTACTACTTCCAGTATTTCGCTACCTAATGTAAACTGCTGTTCCTTCCCGAGGCTGTTGCACATTACCTTAGTCTTCTGCATATGGATTTTCAAGCCTACCTTTCTACTTTTCCTGTCTAGGTCATCAATCATTATTTGCAGTTCATCCCCCGAGTTGCTTAGCAAGGCAATGTCATCAGCAAATCGCAGATTACTGAGGTATTCTCCATCTACCCTTATCCCTAACTGCTCCCATTCCAAGTCTCTGAATACTTCCTCTAAACAAGCTGTGAATAGTACTGGGGAGATTGTGTCTCCTTGCCTAACACCTTTCTTTATGGGAATTTTGTTACTTTCTTTATGCAGAACTATGGTTGCTGTGCAGCCACTGTATATATCTTCCAGCACTTCCACGTACGGCTCGTCTACCCCCTGATTTCGCAATGCCTGCATCACCGCCGAGGTTTCAACTGAGTCAAATGCTTTTTCGTAATCAATGAATGCTATGTATAAAGGCTGGTTATATTCCGAGCATTTTTCTATCACCTGATTGATGGTATGGATATGATCGATAGTAGAGTACCGTTTCCGAAAACCTGCTTGATCCTTTGCTTGATTGCAGTCTGAGGTTGTCCTGATTCTATAAGGGATTACCTTAGTAAATACGTTATACGTAACAGACGGTAAGCTGATTGGTCTGTAATTTTTAAGGTCCTTAGAGTCCTTAGAGTAAGTAGACTTTTCAGGCGAGCTCTTTTGTGTAATTTCTCGGTCAAACGCGTTGCCCTCGCGCAGTACGAGTGGAAGGAAGAGATAAAAAACGCGTTGTTACTGCAGGAAAATTTGTGAACTATGAGAGCTAGTTTATGACGACTGAATCTTTCGTGCTTGACCTTGATGAAGACGGAGGGATCTATCCGGAATGCATTTAAGACTATTGGGAATAATACCTTCAGACGATGTAAAAATCACAGGTTCTCCTTCTTCTTCTTTAAATCTTCCGCACCTCTGCAAGGTGCTTCTCGACTCGGCAGGCGACGTGCAGTTCACACGCAAACACACTGAGCGAAGGCCGATGAGCTTGCAGTAACAAAACGAACATTAACTTTATATAACAAGAACACGAAGCAGAAGGTACAGAAAACTTAGTTACAAGAGACAGTGAGGCGACACACTTTACAAAAGAGACAAAGAATAACTAACGGCAATACGAGCGCATCACTCTTTTTAACGACTCCTCAGTCGGGGCCTGCCTGTTACGCTATCTCCATCAACGACTAGCCTCAGCACAAAAGCCAGAACCGTCAGTAACTGCGCGGCGCGCTCTTAAATAGCCAGCGTCGAACCTTCTAGAAGCGGGGGAGGAACGGAAAAACAGCTTAGCGCTGCCAAAGCTATGCCTTCCCCCCTTGGCCTTCTGGAGAAGCCTCGAACTTTCTCGAACGTGGTCAACACGGGCGGTCCTCCCTCGAGAAGCGAGGAGGAGGGCTGGGACCGTGCGGGGGGATGCACGCTTGACTCCGCGCATGGCGACGGGGGCGAGGAGGCGCTGCACGGCGGCCGAGATGACGCAATCGGTCGCGTCGATTTCTCGTAGCTTGGGGAAGCTTCCCTCGCCGTCTTCTGCGGCGCGCGCGCCGAAACATTAAAAAAAGGGCCACCGCGGCCTTACACGCCCCACCATAAGAGGATTGCTGGGCTTTTTTGCCCAGCCAAACCGAATACACACTAAAAGGCCGCGGCTCTTCGTCCGCTGACACACGGTCTATATGCACAGTTCCCTTTGCTCACAGTCTCAGGGTGGCACGAATGACATTCAAAGCTGGTCGCAGTTCCTGGCGCAGAAAGCTCACAAGCACAAAGTTCAAAAGCACTTCTCTCGCGCACAGTCACTACACAGCAGGCAAAACGTTCAGGGTAAGTCCCAGATCCTGGAGTTCCGCACACATCACATGTGGTCAAGTCCGGCAAGTGTTCTTCGCGCGCTTCGCTTGTCACTCCGTGCTCGCGAGCGCACACGCTTTCATGCATAGGCGAGCAGGACCGCTCACGCCCGCCGGCGCTACGCTGCTCAGGCTCAAGTGGAGAATTTGTTTCATCTCGACACTCGTTAGAGCTAGGGAGGGGCGCGGCATCATGCGGCGCGTGTAGGTCTGCAACAATGCAGCCTGCTAGACACTCGCCTTCGAATGGGAGACTCGTCGCTTTACTGAGCGTCTCGTGATCACAAGTGGTAGCGGCGGCCAATTCCGCGGCTGTTGCGGTGCTGACTTTGATGTTCGCGACAGGTGCCCGCTGTCACTGAACCAACTGTGGCGCCCTGTTCTTGGTAAACGCTCGCGCCCGGTGTCGCTGCTTCACCCGCATTCGCTGCATTTACCGCGTCAGGATCGGTTTGTAAACACGCGGCAGCTTTACGCTCTTCGAATACCTCGTCTACAGCGAGTTTTAGTACGGTCTTCTGCTGCCGCGCGCCTTCCGGTGCACCTGGCTGAACGCTGACGCCCTCGGTAATCTGATCGCACGCGGGCACTTCTGTAGCTACAGCTTCCGTAGTTGTTTTGGCGTTCTTTACTTCCTTGGCCGGCGACGCGCCGCACACGCCGACTGAACCGTTCTCCTCGGCGAAGGTCCTCTCCGCCGCCTCGCTCGCTGCTGCGTCGGACCCTGCGGCTTCGTCACCTGACACGCTCCCTACAAGTGCTGTTCGGGGCCGCTCTTTCGAAACGCTCTTTGTAGTTTCTTCTACTTTACTTGCTTCAATTTGGCGTCCGCGGGGCATTTGTATTACTTCTAATAACTGGATCTCTGCTCGTACATTTAGAGCTTCAGCTATCGCTTTTTGAGTTTCCAGTTCGTACTTTCTCAATTCTGCCTCCATCGTTCTCAATTCTATCTCCATCTTTGCGATTTCCAATTTAGCTGCTATCCTTCTCCTTTCCACCTCGGCTTCCATCTCTCTAATTTCTAATTCAGCCTCTGCTTTCGCCTCTGTCTCTCGACGCTTCGCTAGGTCCTTACTATTCGTCTTTGTTACGCAATTCTTCCGTCTCAGTGAGGCTATGGGGACTCTTACGGACACTGTGGTCCATCCGGAAAACACTGACTTTCTGGTGTTCATGTTTGCTAACCTAACTACACGTCGACACCGCGCACCTCCCGCTCCTAATGCCTGAGCCACGCACACCAACGGACGCAAGAAATCCCGCTCACCTGAGCAACGGTTCCGCCTTTCTCGCCGCGTCGCTCCTCGCTGTGGGGCACTTCCGATCGTCGCTGCCTCTGACCGTCACCGCTGGGGGTCCCTGGGTCCTTGCACGCGTCGATGAAGTTCCTACCCCGAACGACCGGGAGATCTCAGCACCTCAGCAACGGTTGCTCCCTCCTTGCCGCGCCGCTCCTCGCTGGTGGGCACTCCTATTCGCCGCTGCCTCTGACCGTCTCCTCTTGGGGTCCCTAGGTCCTTGCACACGACGAAGCTCTTCCACCTTGAACGGCCGGCAGACTTCGGTGAGCGCCGATAACGTTGCGACGGCTCGAGTAACGGGCTGGGCTTGCGGAGTGCTGCAGTTGCCGAATCGTACTGTCGGCTGCGCCATCAGGCTGCTGCCTAGTGAGGCTTGCGTGACTTAATAATTCGGTACGCGACAGTGTGGCGATTACTCACATATATATATATATATATATATATATATATATATATATATATATATATCAGAGAGCCTTGCTCTGAGCACTTTCTAAGACACCCACATCAATGTTTATGTGCGGGAACCCCACTATATTGGAATATTGAAGAACAGGACGGATGAAAGTGAGATGTGAGAGTTGCTTCTCGGCGGGCGTGGAATGACGCAGTGAGCGTTTCAAAAGGCATAGTTTATTTGCAGCTTTCTTTAGCGACATTAGGCACATGCGCTGACCAGCTATGATCAGACGTGACTTGTGCGCCTAGATAGCGGTATATTCTAAAGCTCTGCGTCCTTAAGGTGATACTCAAACTTAAGGTGTCTATTTCTTGCTAACTTCCATGCTGGCGGTTTTTTCTGCATTAGTGGCCACTTTCAATTTCAGGCACCATTGCGCGATGCGATTTAAGGCATTGTTCAGGTTTAATTGGTCTTCGTAGTTTTTTACTTAGCTATAAATCTGAGAAAGGGTAAACATTAACGTTTATATCCTCTGTGATTTCGTCGATGTAGAGTAGAAACAAAGCTAAAGCAAGCAGTGAGCCGTAAGGGACACCGGAAAGACGAGGAACCGCATCTGAAATGACGTCAACAAGCTGTATGAACTGCAAACGATGTGAAAGGTAATCGCTGATCAAACAAAGAATCTGTTTATGTCCAAGTGAATTCTTTAGCTTGTATAGAAATTTAGAGTGGGACACACGATGAAAGAAATGTATATCAATTTGCAATTGGTGGTTAATACCAAGCGTTAAGTCATGGACTGTCTCAATGTCACGTGTGAGTGCAAGACGCCGCCTCAGGAAGAAAAGCAAAGAATTAACAAGAACAGAAACGAAGAAACAACCGGCCCGCAAAAGGCGAAGCAGACGTATACCACGGGGACGGAGCGAGGCAGACGGCGTAAAGTGCGCGCGTCTAGATATGTAGTGACAAATTTATGGCGAGCCTGCCAGGATTCTCTTCAGTCATTTTGTCTGAAAGTTAAAGTCAACACGCTTGTGTTCGTGCTAAAACCAGAGAGATGGACCTCCAAAAGCTTATGCTTAGAGCCGAAAAGCTCGGGTTCACGAAAGAGGAAACAATGGCTCTTTATGAGGAAGAGAAAACGAGACACAGAGAGGAAAAAGAGTTGGCGCACAGGCAGGCGCTTGAAGAGAGCGACAGGGCTCGCGAGCAGGCACGTGAAACAGAAGAGAGAGCTAAGCGGATGGCTGAGGTAGAAGAAAAGAGAATGGCACAGGAGAAAGAAGTGCTTGAACTCAGGTTACGCCTTGCGAACACTAACGTTGGAGCCGTGCCAGAGGCAACAGGACTCTCGTCAGGTGTTGGGGCCCCACGCCCAACAGCGGTCTGTCCAAGGAAGCTGATGGCTCCTTTTGACGATAAGCGGGACGATTTGGATGCGTATTTGCACCGTTTCGAGAGAATCGCAACAGCCCAAGGATGGAGTAAGAGCGAATGGGCAACAGCCCTGAGCCTTTGTCTGGTGGGCGAGGCATTAGCAGTCTTTGGGAGGATGCCTGCATCAGAGTCGACGGACTATGACAAAGTGAAGAAAACACTTCTGCAGAGGTTCCGTTTAACCGCGCAAGGTTTTCGAGATAGGTTTCGAAGCAGTAAACCAAATGATGCGGAAACAGCAAAGCAGTTCGCATCGCGATTGTCGAACTACTTTGAGCTATGACTGGAAATGGCAGAGGTTGAAAAAACCTACCAAGGGGTGAGAGATCTAATGGTGGCCAAACCGTTCTTGGCCTGCTGTCACCCGAAGTTGGCCATATTTCTGAAAGAGCGGAAGTTGAAGACAGTAGAGGAATTTACAGAATATGCTGACCAGTTCATGGAAGCCCAAGGCCATAGAAACCTGGGAAAGGTCAAGGAAGACAACGGGAGAGCTTCCAATGTCGACGCGGTAAAGCGAGGAGTGCAAAGTGGCACATTTAGGCAACCCCCGAGGTGTTTCTTGTGCAATCGTGTTGGACACCGCGCCTCGGACTGTAGGCTTGGAGGAAGTAGAGGGCAGACGCAGACATTCTGCCAAAACTGCAACAAGAGGGGCCACCGTACAGAAGACTGCAGATATCGGACGCAAGAGAAAGCCGCGTGTATCGTACATCCCCGACAAACTGACTTGACCGCAGAGGAAGTCGAAAAGACGGCAGAGGGTGAGAGATCGGAAGGGGAAACGGCAAGGCACACAACCGTCAGCGAGTCGATGCCTGTAGTTAAAGGTGAAATTCGCGGACAGCGCGTGAGCGTGTTGAGAGACAGTGGCGCAAACACTGTCCTAGTAAGAAGGAGCCTTGTTGAAGATGAGGAGCTTACCGGTCAACTTGCGGCGGTGCTACTGGTTGACAGCACGGTTCGCTACCTCCCCGAGGCAATGATTTGCGTTTCTACACCGTACTATTCGGGGCCGGTCTTGGCGAAATGCCTAGATGCACCCCTATATGACTTGGTGCTAGGAAACATTGCGGGCGTACGAAAAGTTGACGATCCCGATGCCGACTGGACCCTCAGTGGGGAACATTTCCCGGATCAGGATGAAAAAGATGAAGAGGAAACCGTTGTCAAGACTCCCTCCAACGTGATTTCAAGAGAGTGCAGCGGAAACCTAGAGCCGGCTGAAGGAAAAGTCGAAACACCCACAGTGTCGTCGGCCGTACAGACTAGAGCAGCAAAAGCAGCACAAGGGAAGACGCCCAAACTCAAGGTTCCTGCGGCGGAACTACTGAAGGTGACTCCCGAGAAGGTAGCGCAGGAGCAAAGCAACGACGCGTCACTGGCGGACTGTTTCAAGAAGGTTGGCGAAATTCTAAAAAGAAAGAAAGGCCGGACGACATTTCAGTTTCTCATCCAAGATGGGCTGTTGTACCGAAAATGTACTTTCAACTCAGGAAGGGAAGCCCTACAACTAGTGAGACCAAAAGAATTGAGACCATCCGTCATGTGTCTGGGTCACGATTCGATTACGGCTGGACACCAAGGTGCCAAGAACACAGTGAACAGAATAACCGAAGAATTCTACTGGCCTGGCCTGCAGAGTGACGTGAAGCGGTATGTCAGATCTTGCGACATATGCCAAAGAACGGTACCGAAAGGAAGAGTTGGGAAAGCACCACTTGCAACTATGCCGACCATTGAAATGCCATTCCAGAGGGTGGCAGTCGACATCATTGGGCCTATGACACCTTCCTCAAGAAGAGGAAATCGGTACGTCATCACCCTGGTCGACATGACCCGGATGCTATCGCCTTGAAAACTATCAATACAGTCGAGGTGGCCGAAGCGCTACTCGAGATGTTTTCGCGATATGGTGTGCCGAAAGAGATGCTTACAGACCGGGGATCCAATTTCACACCGGTCTTGATGAAGGAAGTGAGCCGACTCATGTCAATGAAGCATCTGCTGACAACCCCCTATCACCCGATGTGCAACGGCCTGGTGGAGCGCTTCAACGGGACAATCAAGCACATGATGAGGAAAATGTGCCAAGAAAGACCAGCTGACTGGGATCGATACCTCCCAGCACTGCTATTTGCATATCGCGAGGTCCCTCAGTCAGGTTTGGGGTTCTCGCCGTTTGAAATGATATACGGCAGAGCCGTCAGAGGACCACTAACCATTCTCCGAGAGTTCTGGTCCAATAAAGAATTGGGAACGGAACAGAAGACCACGTATACCTACGTACTGGAGCTGAGAGAGAGGTTGGAAGAAACCTGCAAGATCGCACACTGCAACCTGAAAGCCGCAAAGGAGAAGTATAAGAAATTTTATGATCGAAAGTCGGTGAATAGACAGCTCAAGCCAGGGGGCAAAGCCTTGATCCTGCTGCCAAGTGAAAAGAACAAGCTCACAATGCAGTGGAAGGGCCCATTTCCAGTAACAGCAAAGAAGAATGAAGTAGACTATGAGCTGCTTGTGAACGGAAACAAAAACGTATTCCACATAAATATGCTGAAAGGTTATGAAGAGAGGCGCCCTGATCTTGACCATACAATCGCCTGCATGGTCATCAATGATGAACCGGACGCGAGGGAAGTGCCTACTTTCAACACAAGAAAGACATCGGGAGCAAGAGACGCGGCGCTTAACCCGACTCTGAACGCAGAAAAGATAGCGCAAGTCAAGTGTCTGCTGGAGCGATACGACACCATTTTCTCAGACCTTCCCGGGAAGACGAAGCTTCTTGAGTGCAAGCTGCGACTGACCACCGAGCAGCCCATACACGTCAGGCAGTATCCTTTGCCACTGGTTGCACACAAGACAGTCGAGAGAGAAGTAGAAGATATGCTGGAACTTGGCATAATTGAACGCACGGAGTCTGCCTATAATTCACCCCTCGTAGTTGTCAAGAAGACAGATGGCTCCAATCGACTTTGTGTTGACTTCAGGCGGCTCAATAGCGTGTTAATCCCTGACAGCGAGCCGATTCCGAGAATCGATGTGGTGTTTGCGAGCGTCGCGCAGAAGAAATTTTTCTCGAAGTTCGACCTCGCGAAATGTTATTGGCAAATACCTATGGAGGAAGGTTCCAAAGAAAAAACAGCTTTCTCATGCGCTAACGGCCTGTTCCAGTTTCGATTCATGCCGTTTGGCTTAAAGACTGCCGCAGCCACGTTCACTAAGCTAATGAGAAAGGTTTTGGGCGGTCTTCCAGATGTACACCACTATATAGATGATATTCTGGTCGCCACAGATACTTGGCAAGAACATCTGAATGCGCTCGAAGCCCTGTTCGAGAGACTCCGTGAGGCAAACCTGACGGTGAAGCCCACAAAGTGCGAGGTCGGGTTTGAATCAGTGTCTTTTCTCGGGCACACGATAGGAATGGGCAGGATAGCGACGAAGCCAGATAGCCTGCAAAAAATACAGGCGGCACCAAGACCAAACACCAAGAAACAGGTGCAGTCATTTTTAGGATTAACTGGATATTACAGGGAATTCATCCCACAGTACGCCGACAAAGCTCTCCCACTCCTAGAGATGACAAAGAAAGGGGCGCCAAATGCGGTGCACTGGACTGACCGACACCAAAAAGCGTTCAGTCAACTGAAAGAATGCTTGGCGCAACCACCCGTCTTGCTAGCCGCTGATGTAGACAAGGAATTTGTTTTGCGCACAGACGCATCAGACACAGCTCTGGGCGCAGTACTGATGCAGGAGGAAGACGGCATCCTTCACCCTGTGGCGTATGCGAGCAAGAAGCTTAGCCAGTGCGAAAAGAACTCAGTTCAGTCGTTCAGTCGTGTCCGACTCTTCGTGACCCTATGGACCATTTCACACCACGCTTTCCAGTCTCTCACTATCTTCCTAACGTCACATAACTTCATCTGCAGTGCCTCGAGGATGCCATCTAACCATCGCGTTCGCTGCCTACCCCTTCTCCGGCGACCGTCAACCTTTCCCAACATCAAATCTTTCTCCAGCGACTCCTCTCTTCTCATCAGATGACCAAAGTAGCTGAGTTTTAACTTTAGAATTTGACCCTGCAATGAGCAGTCAGGGTTTGTGGTCGACAATATCGACTGATTTGATCTTCTGGCAGTCCAAGGAACTCTCAAGAGTCTTCGCCAGCACCACAATTCAAACGCGTCAATTCTTCGGCGGTCAGCATTTTTCACAGTCCAACTCTCGCATCCATACATCACAACTGGAAAGACCATAGCACGAGTTATACGGATCTTGGTTGGCAGACTAATGTATCTGCTCTTTACTAGGCGGTCAAGGCTAACCATTGCTCTCTTTCCCAGAAGCAGGCGTCTCCTAATTTCATGGCTGCAATCTCCTTCCGAGGTAATCTTGGAGCCCAAGAAGAGAAAATCTGTCACAGCTTCCACTTCTTGTCCATTGATGCTCCAGTACTTGATAGGGCAAGACGCCATGATCTTTGTCTTTTTGATGTTCAGTTTAAGCCCAAACTTCTCACTCTCTTCTTGTACGCGCATCAGAAGTCTCTTGAGTTCCACTTCACTTTCTGCAATTAAAGTAGTATCATCCGCATATCTAAGGTTGTTGATACGTTTTCCAGCAATCTTCACTCCATATGAAGACTCGTCCAGACCGGCCTTCCTCATGATGCACTCTGCATGTAGGTTAAATAGGCAGGGCGACAGTATGCAGCCTTGCCTCACTCCTTTCTCAATCGGAAACCAATCGGTAAGACCATGCCCAGTTCTGACTGTGGCCTCTTGTCCTTCATACAGGTTCCTGAGGACTCGACGGTAGAAAAGGAATGTTTAGCACTGGTGTGGGCAGTAAAGAAGTTTCACTTGTACTTGTACGGAACACATTTCAAAGTACAGACGGATCACCAGCCCCTACAGTGTTTGACAAAAACTAAATGGTCAAACGGAAGGCTGATGAGGTGGAGTCTGACTCTCCAGGAGTACGACTTCCACATCGAGTATATAAAAGGGAGAGAAAACGTAGGAGCGGACTTCCTAAGAAGGCTGGACTAAGGCTATATTTGTCAGCGTGTGTAGCATGTCCATATAGCAGCAGCAAAGAAGTATACACGTGTGTTCGAGCTTTGCTATTGATGGTTTGTACTATGTTAACAGTGCCGTTTGTTGTTACGTTTGCCTGTGCGTGTGTGTGTTTATTACGCCAGTGAGTAGTTTTCCGTGCGGGAAAACTCTTAAGTGTGGGGGTACTTGTCACGTGTGAGTGCAAGACGCCGCCTCAGGAAGAAAAGCAAAGAATTAACAAGAACAGAAAAGAAACAACCGGCCCGCAAAAGGCGAAGCAGACGTATACCACGGGGACGGAGCGAGGCAGACGGCGTAAAGTGCGCGCGTCTGCGCGGAAGCAATAATCGTTTAGACAGAAGACCAGACGTCGTAGACGCGTGGTTTCGGGAACCTCAAGGTCACGCCAACTCACAGATCCCACGGCCGGGAAGGTACATGGGCGCAATGCTCCCGGCGAGAGAGGAGAACGGTATGCATGCGACGACGCCTGCTCCGTGCGGCTGCCCCGGAGGCAGGGAAGGGGAGACGAGTTTTACACCTGGAGTGGGAAAGACGCATCAAGGCTGCCCTCCTAGGCCGACGTATCTCGGCCGCGATCCGGATCGTCGAGACGCCCCTTCGGCTACGCTCCGGAGGCCCCAGCGAGGACAACTCGAGCGACACCCCTCATCTGAATCGCCGCTAAGTACCGATTTGAACATTTGCCTACTCATCGATTCGTTTTTGTTTTGTGAAGGACTCTAAAGACCAATTAGGACCATATTGTCGCGATCCTTAAATCCACCTGCGTGTGGTGTTGCCTGATGTGTGCATGCCGATTTGTGCCCTGTAACCTCTTTCTTTTTGTTTTTATCGTTGTTTATGGTTATACTAAAAGTTGTTTCTCGAGATGTACACTTTTCTGGTTTTTCGACTCACGCACGGTCTAGATATGTAGTGACACTCAATCAGCTGCGTAAGTGTAGAAAACCCGCATCGGAAACAGTGCTGATCCAAACTGAGTAGTGGATGTTCTGCAAACTTAGTGATATATATATTATGAGGCATGCGAACAGAAGAGAACAAAGTGCAAAAAGAGGCTCTCCGGGATAGAAGTGGAAGAAGAGGAAGCTCACCATCTGTTGGTTAGCACATCAGGCTAAGGTGCAGAACCATTCTGTAAATAAACATTAACAGTGTGGTGGAGGTGCTGGGTGCTGGGTATATATATATAATATATATAATACATATAGCGTAGCGAAAGTACTCACCTATGGGGCTGAAACGTGGAGGCTAACCAAGAGGAAAAATGGTAGGAGTAACATTAAGAGATAGGAAGCGTGCAGAGTGGGTCAGAGAAATAACTCAAGTTACCGACATTCTAGTGGAAATTAAGAAAAATAAAGGGGCATGGGCAGGACATATAGTGCGAATAGAGGATAACCGATGGTCGCTTAGGGTAACAAACTGGATTCCAAGAGAAGGAAAGCGTAGCAGGGGGCGGCAGAAAGTTATGTGGACGGATGAGGTTAAGAATTTCGCTGGGGTCAAGTGGATGCAGCTAGCACAGAACCGGGTTAAGTGGAGAAATATGGGAGAGGCCTTCGCCCTGCAGTGGGTATAATTAGGCTGATGATATATATATATATATATATATATATATATATATATATATAATAATGATGTGTTCTAGTAATTTACAAACACAGGTAAGAGAAATAGGACGAACATTAGCCGGCGTGAGTAAGTTACCTGATTTGTGCACGGGGATTACTTCAGCTCTTTTCCATTCCAACGGTAGTTGGCCTTCACGAGACAACTTTGAACATAGAAACAAAGAACCTTACTGACTTGCTCAGCATAGCTTCTAAGCTAACATAGCTTCCGAGCTATGCCACTGCAATTTTTATTGCAGTGGCATAGCTCGGCTAGGCCAGGAAATACGTAGCGAAAATAATGATCGCAATTTGTTTTAGCACACATGTGCCGTTTTATAGTGAAAACTATATTGGCCGCGATGCAGTGATTTCGACGTGGCACCAATTTCCACCGTGGTTGCACCGCTCTCACCGCCGCTGCCTAGCAACCACTTGCTCGCCATCTAGCGTGTATACAACCGTAGAATTTCGCCGTGTGTAAGACAGGCTACTAGTGCGCATGCGTGGAAACCGGTGAGGAGGAGCAGGTGCGCTGCGCATGACAGCAGAGTGCATAGCGGCAGCAAAGAGAGAACATAAGAAGGCGAAGAGAGCAGCGGAGACGCTCGAGAGGAGAAGCCGTGCGCCGCGCTGTTTGGCGTAAAGCCGGGGAGGTAGGAGGGAAGGAAGAAGCTGGTGCGCGTAGCGGCGTTGTATAAAAAACGGTTGGTTCGTCGTCTTCGCCATGTTTGGAGACATGGAAAACGAGTCGGAAAGGCTTAAACAAGCCAGGCTTATGCGTTGCTATTAAAACAGGGGAAGGCGACGAGCCAAAGAGACCTAGCCAGGCAACCACACTAACCTGGACGTGCAATCAAGATTAACCAAGGCTAACCAAGCTATGCCTTAGTTCTCGCGGCGTGTATCCTGGCAAAGCCGAGCATTTATTTATATGCAATTGAGCACCGTCGGAAACAATTCGTCGCCATCTGCGCGAATTCTTATTTCCTAGAAATCCTCACTTCACCAACACGTGTTACCCAGAGTTTCCTTCTAGCATAAGCACGTATTATGCATCAGGATAGCAGACATCATGACTTAAGAGTCACTCCATTTCATAGATATGGGACAAAGCATGTCAAAGGAATATCAGTCTGCCCTGTTATTTGCTCGCCGCCATTTGTTCAGCAACCACCTACCATCAATGTTATCTAATAACCCTCGATTTTATTTCAGATAATGAAGCTCTCTATTCATCCTAATCTAGCTCTAACCAACAAAAAAAGGATTCAGTGTTTCAGCAGCTGAATGTACTCAGATTTTTTATATCGCATTCATATCAATTTTCGCCCATGAATAGTCGTCTTTCTCTTTGATTGCTATGAACCCGGGCCTACTGCCACCATCACCGATCACCAAATCTTTTGCTTTAATTTAGCTAGAATTTTATGAGTAGCAATATAACCATCACTGTAAAAACAAAAACACCTTTTTGGACATTTGTTTCATTCAAAACACGCTTACACCCCGAGTCGTGGATGTTCGTGCCATTACAAATCACTTCTTGCTTACCAAAGGGGTGTTATGTTTGGGCAATTACGTGCAAGCAGTATCACCTAACATGCTGGGGGTATACGGTTGCGTAACTTCGTAGCCTTTTAAACACAAGCGGTGCCGCTGATGTAACCCAACAATTAAATAAAACGCCAAAAATAACGCTAAAATTAAAATTACAGACAAGTGCTTTCCAATAGTGAAACTGAAACAACATTTCACCGCCAAGAGGCCGCTGGTAGTTACCCACGCTCTGACTTTTCAAATTTCACAATATGGCCGTTAGCACGTTGGGGTGCGTTTCGACCACGTTTACCGTGGCGTTTCGCGTGCATATTTGTTACAGAAGTGTGTATGCTTGTGAAGTGCCACATGTGGTGTTTAACGCAAACTAGCATTTGTTGTGTCCATTGTTAATATAAACAGCCTGTTTGCGCCGTTTATAATAGAAATGGATGTTTACCAACTCGCCTAACAAACCATTTGATTTATCGTGTCGTCAAGTGTTCGTGTTTGTTTGTGCTTTGCTCAGGCGGAAGGACTGCTGCACCTTGTCATGTTTGAGATGTTTGAAAGAAGGCATGAACGATGTTTTTTCTGCGTGACTAAGAGGTATATGCGCCGACTACATTGCACTCGCGCTGAAATCGCACTAGTTGGTTCGGTGCCGGTGATACGAAGGCGGACAGCGTACTGCACGGCTGACGCAATCGCCTGTAAAGGTAAGCATAATCTTACGCACATTGCGCTTTGTGGGAACAGTGTCCTACCGAATTGCTGCATTCTGTGTCTTTTTGTGCCGCAACGCTCCGGTATGTGCTGAAATGAAAAAGTGGGAAACGCGCTTGTTTTCACCTGGCTGCCAAAATGGCATCGCACATGTGGTTAGATGTCGCGGCGAGTTAGGCAGATTTCGCGCAAGAACACTGTCTCAATTTTTTTTTAGCAGAATTAATACCTGTGCTACGTTTTTCTTGTATTTAGTACGCGCAGGAAGTTCACGAAACGATCTTAGTTTCATGACAGTTTGATACTTGCGCTCAGTTCGCAGCGTCTCGGTTTTATTCTACTGTTTCCTTTCGTGCGGCAAGGGGCATGTTGCCGTAACTTAATTCTCCTCGCATCCTCGACTCCCTCCTCCTCCCTTATCTCTTACACTTTGCGCTCGCTCACCTGAAACCTCCTTCTTCCTTTCTCTTTTCTCTACCTCACCTCCTTTCACTCGGCACGCGCCGCGGCCCCA
>JAJIZL010022254.1:48848-93405 GCA_023969395.1 Amblyomma maculatum | reverse complement strand
CCCCCCCCCCCCATTTTTTTTTCTCGTTTTACTCAGAGCATAGGCGCGAGCGTCCCCGGCGTCCTCCGCTCTTTGCACTTTTTGTTTTCGGCGGCCAGTCAGTGCGGCACGCCTCTGCGCTCGAGCTCTCAACCTCGAAGGGCGCCGGTCGGCCGGCCTGGTCGCGTAATAGTTTATTCTAAACTGCGTAAACTATATGCCGCTATCGTCAACCTATGTTACTTTCCCGGCTTCAGGATTTGCGTTTTTAATCACAATGGGAACATGTTTCATTTTACTGGGATCATATTTTGCGGTTGCATGGGGTGTGAAGTTGCATTTTTGTTGTGCTGCTTTTGTTATGGCGTTTACGTTTGCTCTCGAAGAATCGTTTAGCTACGTAATTTATTTTTTACAAGCACACGTGCTAAGTGAGCTGATGTTCAAACCATCCAGTGTTCATTATTTTTGTGGTCACATTTCCACATAACTTTGACCGCATTACTTGATTTTTGTAGTGTCTTTAGTAGTGACGACTAGAATAAATAGGTATTTGCTACTAGGTCAACAGCTTGAATTCTGTGGCCAAAATTTGTACCCGAAGTCGCTATTACAGGGGTTGGTTCTGACCAAATGTTTACTTTGTTTGTCTTTTGTATAAATGTACATATTAATCATTTATAATAGCCTTAGCCGCACATGTTTACCTGCTTTACTCATTACAGTGCGCATATTGCAGGCTAATTTGTGACTAACAGTTTTAAAAAATTGCATTGCATGAATGAAACGCCATACTTGTACAAGGTTTGAGCCATCTCGTGTGACACTGCTTCGGCTAAATATATTGAGACTGTTGTATGTGTGTGTTACATCGTTTCCTTCAAACACTTGATAGCAGTGAGGCCAGATGAGGAGTTAAAATCAAACTGTTTATTAATACTTAATACTTAAAAAGAGATGCGGTTGATCTGCAGAGGGTCGCCTGGCTGGATGTGGTGCGCCGTCGTGCGCGTCCGTGCTTCGTCTCGTCTCGGCTCCGAATGCCTTCTCCCCGAGGCGTCGGGTCCTCGCGTTTCTTCTCCGAAGTTCGAGGGGAGACATAACTCAGGCGGGGTTCGCGGGGCGCGAAGTCTCCGCGCCGTCGTAACGGTGGTGTGAATAGACAGACAACAGACCGACCGAGCAAACGTGCCCCTCGCGGTATCCGCGCGGTCGTAACGGAGGTGTGGAGAGATGAACACACCGACCGAGCGAATGTGCTCTTCGCTGGGTTCCTCGTGGCGTAAGCACGCCCTCTCGGGTCGCCGCGGTTACGGGAGAGTTGGGTCGCCTTGAGCGTTGTCTCAAGTGATGAACTGCGTGCTGACACGGCCCCTCTAAATTTTGCGCCTGTCCTCAGGCGCGCGTATCCACGAACCTTGCGGTAATGGTTTGCCAATTGCAGGAACAAATACAATTTCCTGACGTTGCTTTCGGGCCGGAACTTGTCGACTCCTGCGACTCTCGCCTCGTCCAGGGTTCGCCCTTCTGCGGCGATCCTATAGCCAAGAAATGAGATGTCGTCTCGCATGAATTGACGCTTCTTGATGTCCGTCTTTAAGTCGTTGAAGACGACTCTTCTCCGCGCCTCATCGCGCAGTGACAGCGCTTCGGGGATCGTAGCTGCTCCCTGGCCGACATCGTCCATGTACGTGGATGTTCTTTTCATAGCCAAGTGGTCATTGACCTCGTCCTTCATGAGCTGTCGGTCCGCGGGGCAAGATCGGTACGGCGCTGTGGCGACGGGAATGTCCCTAAGTTCTTCGCTGTGCTCTACGTGAGCGAAATGCCCCAGCGCAACCCTGCTCGCTGTGAAAGCGTCGTCATGACGATTCAGAATTGAGCTGGGCTCATCCATTTCGTTGGCGTTCGCGTCATGGGTCATTTTACATGCGGACTCTTCAACCAGGTCGAAGAAATCTTCGTCGGGACCCAGGCCCTTCGAGTTCAGTCTCACGAAGTCGATGTCGCTGTCTGGTGAAATTTCCTCAATGACTGCGCGGTTGCTGAAGGCCGCTATCAGCGTCTCACCAGTACGATTCACACTGGATGCGCTTGGAGTGTGTACGGTAGATTCACTCACCGACGGCGGTATTGGGACGAGGGTGACATCGTTCGTAGGGTGGAACGTGACGTCGACGTTCGCGGCACGGCGCCAGTCTGAACCGAGAATTAGGTCCATGGCACTGGGAAAGGGCGCGATTACGACCTCTTCAAGCCGCACGGTCGATGTTCCGACAGTCACGTCCAACGCTGCCACTTGCGTCGGTCTGATGCATCGGTCAAGCACTTCAATGTGATCTGGGGACGCCCACGGTCGGGGGCGAACGTTAGGGCCCACAGAGCTCTCGTTAAGGATGGACACGTTTGAGCCGCTATCGATGCAGACTCTCACCGGTTGGTTGTTGACGAGGCCCTTGACGATGGGCAAATTGCCTGCCGTCGATTGCAGAAAACAATTCGCTTGCCTGTTTGTCGTCCCGGTATTGCCTGCGCCGTTGGATCTGGCTGCTCGGCGTTGTTCCGCAGCGATCGTGGCTCCCGTCTTCGGCCTCGTGCAATCCCTCGAAAAGTGGCCCATAGTGCCGCAGTTGAAGCAGGTATGCACTCGCGTGGCCCGCATCGGTTCTCGCTGTTCTCGCGGCCGTGACTGTTCGCGAAGATCACTGCACCCATCTGTCGCCGCCCTTGATCCGTCGCTGCTCATCTGGTTAGACCGCCCAGGACCAGATTGTCGGAACTGCGTCTTG
The DNA here is from genome assembly GCA_023969395.1 of Amblyomma maculatum. Classification (NCBI taxonomy): domain Eukaryota; kingdom Metazoa; phylum Arthropoda; class Arachnida; order Ixodida; family Ixodidae; genus Amblyomma; species Amblyomma maculatum. The sequence goes on along the minus strand of JAJIZL010022254.1, from coordinate 90,637 downwards.
ACTGTCTTGCGTCGCCTGGTGTCGAGCAGCGCTGCGCGGTCGATCAGTTCAATGACGTTGCTGCAGGGCTGTGAAGCGAGTGGATTAGCCCACGTGTCGTAGTCGATTCCGCTGAGAATCAGCGAAATTCTCTCTTCGTTCGCCATCGGGTACTGAGATTTGTCAAGCAGAGCATTTTTTCGAATACATGTACTCAACCAATGTCTCCGAATTGCGTAGTCTTCGATCAGCCTGCAGGTCCAGGAATTCCTGCATCGTGAGCCTCCTGTCGAAGCGCGAGGCGAAGGCTTGCTTCCATGAGTCCCACAATTCGCAACTCATGCCGTAAGAGCTGTGCCAATCCTTCGCAGCTCCTTGCAGCCGTGTTGCTGCAGTAGCGAGCGTCAGTGATGGGGACCAGTGTGCCAAGGCAGCCACGCGCTCCACCTGCGATATCCACGTCTGGACATTTTGTTGCGCATTGCCGTCGTATTCGGGGATGGCGGACGCGGTGTCGTTCGTTGACTGGATCAGAATCGGTTGAGCTGGCTCTGACACTCTCGACAATACCTCCGTCATCTGCAGTTGCGCGCGTGCGAACATGGCCATGATTTCAGTCAGGCTTGGCGAACCCTCGGGAGCTGGAGCGTTGTTCTCCCGCGAGGAGTGCGGAGGTGTACCACGATTCGTGTCTGCCGGCCGTTGGTTCGTTCTCGTAGTAGGCGCGAGACTTCCGTCGTTGCGTTGGAAGTCCGTATCGTGCCCCGTTCGTGTCGACACTGGTGTAGTAGCCCCGTTGCGTCACTCGCTGCGTGTGACGTGCGTCGTTGGGCTACAAGACGTTCCAGTTCGTCAACTCTTGCCTGCAGAATTTCGACTGTCGTCGGTCCCTCCGTGTCCGCTCCGTTGTCATCGCCTACTGCTTCAGCCTGGCTGGTAGCTGAGTCCGACGCAGCCAGCGAGGCCTGAAGGCGAACGTTGTCGTCCAAGAGGCGTGTGACGAGAACATCCTTACGTCCACTGCACAGTAGTCCACGGGTTCGAAGCTCGTCGGCCAGCCGCTGTTTTTTCAACTCGATGAGAACACTGCGCATTGTCGATTTCGCTGGTGACCAGATGAGGGTGGTCTCGGAACTCGTCGACGTTGTTCTGCTGCGCACTGTGGATTCCGGTGGTTCTTCGCGCGCGCGAGACGCCTCTGCAGATCCTGTCGGCTGCGCCATGATAGTAGTGAGGCCAGATGAGGAGTTAAAATCAAACTGTTTATTAATACTTAATACTTAAAAAGAGATGCGGTTGATCTGCAGAGGGTCGCCAGGCTGGATGTGGTGCGCCGTCGTGCGCGTCCGTGCTTCGTCTCGTCTCGGCTTCGAATGCCTTCTCCCCGAGGCGTCGGGTCCTCGCGTTTCTTCTTCGAAGTTCGAGGGGAGACATAACTCAGGCGGGGCTCGCGGGGCGCGAAGTCTCCGCGCCGTCGTAACGGTGGTGTGAATAGACAGACAACAGACCGACCGAGCAAACGTGCCCTTCGCGGTATCCGCGCGGTCGTAACGGAGGTGTGGAGAGATGAACACACCGACCGAGCGAATGGGCTCTTCGCTGGGTTCCTCGTGGCGTGAGCACGCCCTCTCGGGTCGCCGCGGTTACGGGAGAGTTGGGTCGCCTTGAGCGTTGTCTCAAGTGATGAACTGCGTGCTGACACACTGAAGGCTAGGATGTGGTACCAGTCATTGCAGCTTAGAGAAGGACTTTTTTTAACACAGTCCCCATGTTTAGCAAAGTAGAATGTCTTTGCTGTCTCTTGTATCTGTGCATGATTATAGGGAAGTAGAATGTCTGCTCTTGCACTGAGATTTACATCTGCATTGCTGAGAAGCGACTGGTGTTGAATTGTTTAAAGCTGTGTCAGCGTTTCAAAAGCCACAATGTTGCTTTGTTCAGAAAAATTCTTTGTTCATTGCAAAGGTGTACTGCACAGGTTGGTTTTATTTCATTATAAAGTTCAAGCGGCAGATAAGGAAAATGCAATACTGCATTCTGCTTTTTCTTTGTCATTTACGCTGCATCGATAAGCAAAGATAACATTTAGGTTTTATGCAGTTGAACACATGCGGGTTTATGGCAGGAAACCACTTACTATTAGCAAAAAACCAACCCCGAAACATAGGCGAGAAGCTTGAGTTTTCTCTTTGTGAAGCTGACCTGTACTTTGCCGTGTATTCTGCTTTTATAAACGCAGATAGCCAGATTTCTTATTTATTGCTTAAATTGATAGGCAGAGCATGTTTCTTTGGACCATGTGTTACGTTTCAGTGTCGTGGTAACGTAATATCTGGTCCAATCTGTAAGCATTGTTATCATTGACAATAGATTCAGAATACTAAGGGTAAATGAAATCACAGCGCACTTGGCAATTCATGAATACATGACAAAGGTGTGGCACAGGAAGGAGCATAGAGCTTAAATGGAGTTTCATGATTTTTTGCAAGATTAGTTTGCCAGTAATCAATGTCGTTCACATAGGTGCTGAAATATGTGAAGAGAAAATCATTACGTGTCTCATTAAAAGGAGGTAATAGATTGAACATATTATTATTCTTGTTTATAAGGGCCTTTGAAAAAATGCTAATATATGTCGTCCTGAACCTTATCCAGTTGTCTTTTATTTTGCTACCTGTTTCTTTCTCTGATATTTGTATTGCTGAACCAGACTCGACAATGTCATTTTTCTTTAAATAAATGTTCTGAGTTGGGGCACTGCATTAGTATACAAAAATGTAGGTTTCGTACCACTCACAGGATTCACCACTCTTCATACAAGGAAAAGGTGAAGGTGCGTGAAAGAACACACACGACACAGAGTACAAGACGAGCACTGGGTCGTACCATGTATTGTGTGGGTGTTCTTTATGCAACCCTCCAAAACCTGATGAATTATAGCTCACCAACATATGCTACATAAGCTTCATTACTGCTCTAAATGCAAGAGGTGCAGCCTACTATAGATGTCTTGCAATGGCTTTCAAGAACATTTTAACATTTAAATTTTCAGCTGTTCTTTTTGCTTTTCAAGTCAATGAATGACATCGATAGGTTGTTCTTCTCGCAAGGTCTCTCCCAATATAATTTAAAACACTCGCTATCTTATACACAATATTTTTCAATAAGTATTTTGTAATTATTCTGTGTGCCAATACACAAAAGATGTGCATGTTTCTTAATTGCGAAAATGCCTCTCGTTTATACTGGCACTCACTGCAGCTGCAAAGTGCCTGCTTAAAGTTTATGCTTAGAATATTTTTCCCGCACCATTTCTGAATTTTTTTTTTTTAGTAATGAATAGCTCTTTTGTAAGGATTCAGCAGATGAAGTAATATTGTGAAGAATACCGCAGCAGTATTTAAGTAATGTGCTTCAATTTCTTTTCACATTCTCGTGGGCTAATATTTTTATCTGGTTGTTCGGTGAATGGTATTTCCAACTATTATCAAACTAATCACCCTTTAGTGCATGCAGGTGCCATAATTATCACCCATCCGTATCTGTTTTCAATAGAGGCTTGTCTTCTCTATTTGCAGATACCTTGAAATGCCCTGTCCTGTCACCACTCATCATTGACAAGAACAAGATGGCTGAAGATACAGTGCATTCAGTGCATCCAGCTTCAAACCGATTCCTGCCTGACAACTCTGGTGCGGCATCCCCTCAGCCTTGATATATTTATGCAAGCACACTCCTAGAACTGCATGAGTCAGGCATGGGGCATCTTTTATAACTCAGGTTAGTTACCGGAGTAGCAATAATTTTATGTTTCGGTATATTACTCACATTGACGGTGATTTTATTTGCCTAGTGTCATTTTTCACACATCTGAATGGCCTGTCAGCAGACGTTTTCCGAAAAGACGATGGGTAGAAAAACACAGGACAAGCGGTGGCTCTCAACTAAAGTTTAATTAGAAGAAACACGTATTTATAAGGGGACAGACACCATACAAACAAACCCAAAAGGCATGTGCAACTATGCTGGGTCAAGATAGGCAGGAGCAAGGATGGTTTGCTGACGCACAATCTGGTTTTTGCTCTCGTTTGGTAATTTGAGTCACTGATTAAGTTCCGCGTCTCGAATAACTTGCAATTGGTAAATGCTGATAAAGAGGGTTGCTTTGTCGTATTACCTGAATCGTTTTTAAATAGTGCGTTAGTAGCCATTCAAAAGAACTTTCGCCTGGTCTCGGCGAATATTATCCTGGTCTTAAAAAAGTGGCTTATAGTTATGAAGTTGATATTGATTTTCGACACCAAATAAGCTCAATAAAATTTGTTCATTTGTAGAAAAAAAGACCTGCAATGCTAACAAATCTGTAGCTTCTTGCGGCATTAAGCATGATAAGGAATTTTTGTTGTGTTCTGAGTTAGTTTATAAATTAGTTTATAAAATACCTCTGCCCTGTGGTCAAATATACGTAGGTCAAATGGGACGGTGTATTAGCACAAGACTCAGAATATAACTGATTAGACTCTACCCGCTGCCGAGATTGGCAATAATGTTTCTCTTCCTTATACTATAGCGACAATTTGTATAAACAACCCGACCAGTTGACCAGGGAAATCATCGAGGCTTACCAAATGAAAAAAATAAAACAAGATTGTGCGTCAGCAAACCATCCCTGCTCCTGCGTGACTGTGTGGTTGCCTATCTTGACCTAACATAGTAGCACCTGCCTGCAGTTTTATTGTTCAGTTGTTGGCTGTTCTCTCATAAAAACGTGTTTCCTGTGATTAAACTTTAGTTGAGAGCCAGCGCTTGTTTTGTGTTTTTTTACCCTTCATCCCCGTTGTTCAGGCTGCTGTTTGTTGGAAAATGTATCACCAACTCGCCCGCCTAGCTATCGTGTTGACTATCAGTAGACGTCGAACTAAACCCCAGAACATACCTAGCACAAATTCATGCGGCATTCAATCGGATTAATCGAAAAGGCTTTTTTGCAGAACTTGCACAAATACACCATCCTGACGGAACTCAACATTAGGTCCTGCTTTAAACAACATTGAATGCATGTATGGCTGTTTGTCTTTCTGTGCTGCGGAAATAGAAAAGGCTAGACAGTCTGAACATCTGTTTTTTTTTCTTTTTTTCTGTAGCTTGGAGAGAAGAATGAAAAATATCTATGCAGACGTTGGCTCTCAGTGGCAAGTACAACAATACTGAAATGTGGCTGCACTAATCAAAATTTGTTTTATTACGGATGGCACTGATAATGTTTCGCATAAATTTCATTTTTCGGCTTACATCTACATCACATTTCTCTAAATCATGCGGCTGCTATACTGGCCTCTTCATTGAATTGGATCCATGTCGGTTATTTTGCCTTATATTCTTGTTGTTCAAAACATTTCTTTGCTAAAAATTGAACAGTTGAAACGTAGTTGACAGAATTCTTATATCAATATTCCAATGGCCACTACTGTAGCTCTGGCCTTGTACAAAATTTTTCACTGTGTCTACAAACCTGACCTGATCAGGCTGGTCTCCCACTCTTCCTAGAAATTTTGTTTGTCTATGCTTTGGGGTTTGTCACCAGATTATCCTCAAGTAATGCGGTGGGAGTCTCGCCGCACCAAGAGCAGAACCATTATATTGATCCAGGAAGGAGCTATGCAGGTTAAGGAAAGTATTCGTTCGTAATGTGTGGCAATCTCTGGCCTATCTCGCAGTTAGCTGCCATTGTGGGGTCAGGGAACTTAGCACTGTATCCGAATACAAAATAAGGTTTCACTATAGGTAGGAGGAAGGGGAGGATGACATCATCAACCGTTGTTCAGTGCTTATTGATACCCGACAGTACTTTAGTGTTTCGCCCTACATTTCACGTGTGCAAGACAATAATTATTTCAAGCTGAAATTATGTTAACCCTGTGAATGTGGTATCCAACTGGGATTTTTTTGTTCTGATTAGTTTAGTTGGCTGTCATCAGTTTTTAATTACGGCTTCAAACACGGAAAAAAAGAGCTTGAAATAAAATGTGGAGAGCAGGAAATTTTCCTATCACACTTGCTTTTGATGAGATACGTAGCCTTTTTTATTCAACAAAATTGAAGCTGGCGTAATTTATATATACCATGGGACAGAACGTCTGTGCATCCAAATGTACTGGGCTTACAGTAATCTCATTCATGACTTGGTGAAAAACTACCAGCTGCATGCCTTCGGCACCACCCACGACAGTGCTTTATATTGTAGCTTATATATTTTCAGATAACCCACCAGTGGCAGCCGAATAGATGCATTTACAGCGCCCAGCTCTACACAAAGAGAGCATTGTTATAGCCTAAATGCACTAAAGGCAATGCTGTTGACTTGCTTTTTGACATGTGCAGTACATATTTACTTAGATGCTCTTTTATGTTTTGTATTCACATGATTTTACCCACGAACAAGGAAAGACTGTCACACCATGCACTGTGAACTCTGTGCGCGGCACTGAAGAAGCTGAGGAGCTGTTTCTCTTCATGAAGCTGCAGCAGCTGCGTCGCGTAATCGACACAACAGATGTCATTGTTGTCGTATTGGGATTTTACTGACTATCCAACCTGCATATGCCAACGGACTGGATATTTTCTGTTGCTTATCAGAGCAGCAATTATTAGGTGTTCCTTATTTGGGAACACAGCGCGGAACAGGACGCAACACAAGAGAACGAAGGTAGACAGGACGGAGCGCTGAACTGACAACTTTTATTTTCGAAAGAAGGTGACCCGTATTTAAGCGGTGCCTATTCTGTTCGTTGCGTCCTGTTCCGCGATGTGTTCCCAAATATGGATTTGAACCAACTAGCCCAACAGCAAGTGTTGCTTAAACATAATTCTAGTACAATGGCCTCTACGTTCTCTGTTGATCCGTTGCAAGAGGTTGCCTTATTAGCCACGGCATCATGCAAGACAAGGATGATAGGCTTTTGCATGCGCCACAAATTTCTGCCGCCTGAAACCTTACGTCTGTTTGGCAATGCAACCCCGTCACCAAGCCATGGCCTTCGGTTGTCTTGAGAGCTTGAGATCTTGAGAGCTGAATGGCAACACCAGGCTCGTCTACACAGGGACTACCTCCGCCTTGTGCTTCATAAACAGCCTTTCGGAATCTCAAGGAACAAGTGGCGAAACATCAACAACATCATCCACAGGACCATGCTCCCTGTCTTGATCACGTGTTCTGATATGCACCGCTTAAATACGGGTCCCCTTCTTTCGAAAATAAAAGTTGTCAGTTCAGTGCTCCGTCCTGTTTACCTTCGTTCTCTTGTGTTGCGTCCTGTTCCGCGCTGTGTTCCCAAATATAGATTTGAACCAACTAGAACAACAGCAAGGGGTGGGTGTTCCTGTTCAAGCCCAGGTGCACTGCTTGTGGGATTATTTCATTGCAAAAGTCCGAACTTTCTGCAAGTACTGAATAAAAGACTGAGTTTCATTTTGTGTGAAGCTGTCCCGTTTTTTCGTGACATGCTGATTTGAATTTCAAAAAATATTTGATAGTGGTATCATCATCATCATCATCATCAGCCTGAGTATACCCACTGCAGGGCGAAGGCCTCTCCCATATTTCTCCACTTAACCCGGTTCTGTGCTAGCTGCATCCACTTGACCCCTGCGAACTTCTTAACCATCCGCTCACCTAACTTTCTGCCGCCCCCTGCTACGCTTTCCTTTCCTTAGAATCCAGTTTGTTACCCTAAGCGACCATCGGTTATCCTCTCTTCGCACTACATGTCCTGCCCATGCCCATTTCTTCTTCTTAATTTCCACTAGAATGTCGGTAACTTGAGTTATTTCTCTGACCCACTCTGCACGCTTCCTATCTCTTAATGTTACCCCTACTATTTTTCGTTCCATTGCCCTCTGGGTTGTCCTCGACTTAAGATACTGGTATGGGGAGTTGGAAATACCATAGCAATTTTATGTAGCTTTAGCCGGGTAAATTCATGTGCTGGTTTGAGTGACAGATGGTTACCAGGTATACACTGAGCTTAATTGCAAATATGAACACAGGAAAAGCATTAGAGATGCGTAGTGGCAGATGCAATAACTTATAAAGGAATGTAATATATTGCTGCAAGCTATAGGAAGTATAACTCTCATATTGCGACAATATGCAAGGTATACGGGTAGTTTTTTTTTTTTTTTCAAAGTGTGTTGGGTGCAATGCTGTTGATTACAATCTGCAGTATGTTGTAATACTGATGAAAACACTCCAGTACATTGGCCCCTTAGAAGGGTATTCTGACAACTGCACTCTTTTAGGGTGTACTAGCTGGCACTCGGAAGTCACTTTTTTTCGAGGGTTTAGGGTGTTAGTTATAAACATGCGAAAACACCATTCCTGTCTACATCTGTGTTGTCTCCGTCTTTTTTGCGCTGTCTTCAAGAAACTGCTACCAACTAGACCAAACATCTGTTGCCCCTAATAAGGGGTTTTTGTTTTTGCAGTCCCGTAAACAAGCTCCTTGTTTGTATCCACTTACTTCTTCAATGCCTCCTGCCTTGAGGGTAAAATAAATAAATCGAATGCTTCCATGCATCATATACCTAATAGTAAGGTCAGTGTCTTATCGTTCCTAATGAAACTTAATCCATCATCATCATCATCTGATGACCTTTGTTTTAACAACAAAATACTCGCTAACTCATCTGAAGGTTTTCATCGCATCTTGTCCGCCATACTTTCACCGTCTCTTGGACCTGGTCTATTTCCTCATTATTCGAAGTTCATTACCAATCATATACCTACCAATTTCATCGGCCATTTCCTCATGGAAAGTCCTGGAAAGCGTAATTACTCAACAGTAATTAACTATTTAGAGGAGCTAGCAACAAGTCATTTTTAAGTGCCAACATTGCTTCCGTGAAGGGTACTCATGCGAAACCGGAAGAGGAAAGCCATAACGCCGTATCTTTTCCAGAGCTCCATCGTCATTTAAGCTATTGCTATATAACACACTAATACGCCCTAAATTAGAGTATTCATCATCTGTATGGGAACCAGGTTATGAAAAACTAATCACCGTTATAGAACTTGTTCAAAATAACTCCGTCCGTTTCATTTATTCTAATTACAGCCGAACCGAAAGTATTACAGCCAAGAAGTCCGATCTTCAACTTCCATCATTAGGATCACGTCGCAAAATATCTCGCTTAGTCCTGTTCTACAAGCTCTATCATCATCCTAGCCTGAGTGACGAATTCTTTTTTCAACCTCACTATGTATCCCATCTCATTGACCATTATCATAAAATTGGCCTCGATAGATGTAATACACACGCTTTCTTACAGTCATTCATACCCCGAACATAGACTGAATGGAACCACCTTCCCGCAGATATTGTTTCCATCAATGATAACTGAAATTTTTGTGCTGCTTTAGCTAATATTGTATACAGACAGGATTTTTTGCACTGCTTCTTATTGTATATAATTTTTGTATTTATTGTTGTATTTTAGATATTTTTGAAATTCATGCTTCTAAACGATTCGGTTATGGTTATTTTGTTTTGTTGTTAACTCACTCCCCTCTTCAATGCCTTTTCGGGCCCTGAGGGTATTGTAAATAAATAAATAAATAATCTTAAAGAGGCAGTGTCCTCAAATTTTTTCTAGAGTGATTCTCGACTTTTGTATTATATCTCATGCACATAAAACGGCTGCGGCCTTGCCCGGCTTAGCCCGGTTATGGTGCAAGCTTTGTTATGCTTGGTTATGCTGTGTTAGGGCTGTGTGCCGATTAGTCTTATATAAACAAGGACGTGTTTACATTGTTTAGCATCATTTGTTCATTGTTTGGTTTTGAGGCTGCAAATACACTTGGGCCAGTCGACGCTCCCGTTCTTCGAAGGTATCTACCTCTAGCTCATAGCACGTTTACATTCCCTACCTCTAGTTAAATAATTACCATGTCTACCAACGGCAGCTACAGGATCAGACTCAGCCCGTCGTGTGTACGATCGCCCCGATGACGATGACGGTTCGATCCGACTCGCTGCATTCATAACGAGAAACAGCTGGGTGAGTAGCGCTGCCTCCTTTTAAAGCGAATGGCGAGGCCAAAGCTCACGGGAGGGGGGGAGGGGGTTCTGCGCGCGGTTGCAGCTGCAGCGAGTCAAGTGGTACGTACGTGGCTGACACACCTCCGCTTGAAGGTGAAATGTTAGGAGCCGAAGACCTTAACTAGGCTAGTAAAGCTTTACCTTCAAATCTATGTGCACACTAGGCCGTCAAAAGTTTCAAGTCTCTCACTAAATCAATACAATAACACTGCAGCCTCCTAACAGATCAGTGTTTATGGTGCAGAAATTTTACCAATCGAAATTTCAACTTGTGTCAACGACATAAAGTAAGCCCTGGTTCTGTGCAATTTTTTGGCCTGTTCAATAGTACCCAGACAATGAAAATTATCCTGGCTGCTGGAGTGTGCCATTCTGAAGAAAACTTGAGCCTGTATGGCGCATCAGAGCGTCCATATTTTATTTATTCCAATACCCGAAAGGCCTGAGTGGGCTTTACAGGGAGGGGGAGTGCGGAAGGCGGGACAACGGTAAAAACAACGCATCAAAAATTGCAATCGGGATGCGGAGAATACAGTCGTTAGCAAGAACACTTGCGATAATTGAATTAGTCGTTATCCAGGAACACAGTTTTGAAAATCTAGCTTTTCAAACACTCAAAATATAAAGAGAGATGGCTTCAAACATTCAATTTTTCCGGAGAGCAGAACTTCAACACAAATATAAAAAGAAATGGAAAAATGAAGGTTACAGCATGAAGTCACTTTTTAGACCGGTACGAAAATTTCGTAATCATTGGAAGATGCAATGGTGACAGGGAGTAGATTCCATTAACGGAGGGCGAGGACGAGAGGCGAGGGAAAGAAAAGATTGAGCAAAGATGGCCCCCACTTTCAGTTGTGGGTCATTGCGTGGGAATACGTAACTGGCCGGCGTGATATGATGCAATGCAAAATAGGGACGGCTATATTACAATTTGTAGAAAAGGAGAGTACGAAAAACATTATCCGTCTTTTAAAGGGAGGTAGTTAAGGACTGCTTTTATTTCACTTACACTTGCTGATCGCGAATAGTTTTTAGATATGACACGAGCGGTTTTATTTTGTAGAGACTCCAATTTTGTTAGTAGGTATGCTTGATGGGGGCTCCAAATTAAAGAGGCGTAATCTAACTTAGAGCGCACAAATGTAGTGTATGGTAATAACTTTGGTTTTGGATTAGCTAAACGCAGGTTGCGTCTGCGGAACCCGAGTATTTTAGAAACCTTGTTGATAACCGTATCTATGTGACAGTTCCATGAAAGATATGATGCTGAATGCACACCTAAATACTTTATGATGGGTACCAGTTCAATAAGTACGCTGTTCAATGTGTATGGCTCGGTGCTAGATATTGTGGAATGTATGACAAGTTTTATTTTTGAAGTGTTAATTTGCACATGCCATTATGTGAACTAATTCCGAATCAGGTGTGATCGTAGATGAGTACAGTCCGAAAGATCAAAAATCAGTCATTATAGCACGCCGTCATCACAAAAAAATCTGAGTGCAGAATTTAGGTTATTACTGATGTCATTTATATAAACTAAGAACAAGATAGGTCCGAGTACAAATCATACAACCGAGTACAAACGAGGGAATGGGACGAGTTAACGAGGACTGATTGATAGCGATTAGCCACAGACTTCTTATCCAACAAATAACCTAAAACTTTATCTTTAAATTCTCAAGCTTCTTTATTAGACTTATATGTGCGACTTTGTCGAGTGCTTTGGCGAAATTTATAAATACGGCGTCTATTTTAGAGTGGACATAAACAGCGTGATGAAGGTCAGTAACCAATTTAAACACTTGTGTTTCGCAAGATCTACCATGTGGGAAGCCGTGCTGATTGGAAGAAAAGAAGTTATACTTCACCAAATGACCCATTACGGCGGAGCAGATTATGTGCTCGAGCAATTTGCAGCCTATATTGGTTGAAGAAATTGGTCTGTAATTTGATGGCAGAGAGGCATCGCCAGATTTGAAAACGGGTAGACACGCACAATTTTCCTGCCGTTTGGGATACAACCCGTGTCAATGGTTTGCTGAAAATTAGCAGCTAAGATAGGGCACACAGCAGGCTTTGCTATTTTGAGTAATTTAGCACACATCAAATCGAGGCCGGGTGGCTATCGTTAGCAGCGAGACGGTCTAAGGCAGGAAATATCTTGTTATGTGACAGTTATGTTGGGCATGGTTTCGTGCAGCTTTGGAAATGGCAGGTCGGTAGGCAAAGGGCTCTCATCAGTGAAAACTGAGCAGAAATATTTATTACATTCTTCTGTTGCTTCAGGGGAAGTAAGGAGCTTTCCTTCTTTAGTTATGTACACTGAGGAGTTTGAACCATAAATTTTATTAACAACGCGCCAAATGTTTTGAGGTTTGTTTTTTAACAGATGTGAAATGTCACTGTTATAAAACTTGACCTTTGCGATTTTGATTTCAGCTTTGAGAGCAGCTGAGCATGTGTGCGGTATTGATTCCAATCGCGCTAAGATTTTGTCGTTTTAACTTTCGCGTATAACGTTTTCTTTTTGTTTATACATCTTTTGACGCTCATTGACAGCCATGTTTTCTGTGATTGTGACTTTCTACTTACTTACCTTTTAGTAAGGTTAATTTTTCACGAATAAGAGTCCAGTTTTCATTCGGTACCCGCGAACTGAAAGAACAAAAAATATCTGCAGAGAATAATGATAGCTCATTAAGCAGCATATCAGTATCTGATCTGGTATAATCAAATATAATTTTATTTGCTTTTTCTGATTTGTTGCTGGCTACTGTGACATTGTACTGCAAAACTTTGTGGTCAATGAGACCATCCAATACGTTTACAGACGCTTGGTCCGCTTTTGTTGTCAGCGCAAGATATAAGACCACCAAGCGTAGGTGTGGAAACCATTTGGTACAGCTCAAAAAGGGATAACACATTCAGAAAAGTTTGGCATTCACGCTTTCTTGTGTCGTTGAGGGGCCTGCATGCCTGCCAATTAATGTTCGGATAATTGAGGTCCCCTGCCATGAATATTGCTGAACGTGGAAATTTGTTCAGTAGGTAAGTGAGAGATTCATTCAGATATTCAGCGAAATCCTCTGTGCGAATCAGGTGGGCGATAGCAGACCCCAACGATGCAAGTTGCCGATGGTGGCAGACGTATTGCAACCCAGAAAATTTCCAGACACGATCATGTATCAACAACATGCGCTTGCAGGCTTTTCCTTACGGCGAATAATGCCCCACCACAGCGCGAGGTAATGCGATATTTTCTAAACAATGGAAACTGGCTGGACAGGGACAGTTCATTATCAGCACTATCGGGCAAAAACCAGGTATCTGTGCCCACCACAAGGTCGGCTGAGCATGCTTCGACATATGAACACAAATTATCTTGCTTTGGAAGCAGGCTGCGGAAGTTAGACACTATATTTAACAATGCTGAGCTTACGAGTTTATTCTGTAGTCAGTGGTCCTGAGCGGTCGCGTCAATGTCAAAAAAGGTAGACATTTCATTTGTGCCGCTTTTGGAACAAGCAGCCACTTCTTGGAATCGCGCTTTGAGAGAGCAATCACTTTTCTAGTGGCACTGTTAAATGAGTACACAGTACTGTTAAGAAGGAGCTTATATTTTCCCCTAGATTTCGTATACTTCGAGCGAAGTCTCTAGGCTATTTCCTAATTAATTGCTTCCTAGGCGAAAAGCCCTCCTCTATTCAGACGGAAGCAGAGTCAAGATCTTTTAGTTGGGAAGAATTTTCGAGTGTTGGTGTTGTTCTTGAGATTTATGGTAAGACGCCCGACTACTGTGCCGGAGTTCCCGGGTTCGAACCCGACCGCGGCGGCTGCGTTTCGATGGAGGCGAAACGAAGAGGCGTCGTGTGCTGTGCGATGTCAGCGCACGTTAAAGATCCCCAGGTGGTCGAAATTACTCCGTAGCCCTCCACTACGGCTCCTCTTTCTCTCTTTACACTTTCATTCCCACCCTCCTCCCTTCCCCTACGGCGCGGTTCGGGTGTCCACAGAGCAAGTGTGACAGTTACTGCGCCTTTCCCTTCCTGTGAACCAATTTAACCAATTTAACTTCACAATTATTGGGCACATGCTGCCCTCATTTCGCTCTTCTATCCTGTGGGCATGTTCGATTTAGCCTACGGAGATTCCCAAGTTCTGGATCACAAACTCGGTCACAACTTACTCGGTATCTTTCCATGTTTCGGTTATTTCATGTGTAATGTCAAGGTATTTCTACGCATTCTGTTTATGAGGTCGTTAACAACAATGCTCGACTGACATGTTTGTGCTATTTCTAGGCAAAAAAGCTTGCATTTATATACAAATGACATTTCATCGTAGCTTTATACTTCTCGGGATTACAACTAATATTTCTTACGATATTTTTCCGTTTTGATTTCTGTTTCGCGGCTGTGTATTTTTCGTGCTATTGTTTGTAGTTCGTATTGGCTTGCCTCGCTGTATTACTTTTGTTGTATGAACGTTGTTCAAGAGTGTAAAAATGCGGATTTGTTTCTTACTGCACGGACGTTGAAATATGTGTGTGTGGAGGGTGGCAAGGATCAAACTATGAGTGAAGCTTTTACTCTGCATTTACGTCTGCCTGCTTGGCAACTTGCTGCCTGGATGAAATACTTTGACATTAAGTGTACAAAATGCATAAAAAAACAGTTCTTTATTCTTTATTCATTATTCAGTGATTACCCCGCTTAGCCCGAGGGCGCTACACGTGGCCTCGAGTGGTCGTATATCTCGCTACTTACATTGGCAAGTTGAAAACACGAGGTCTCGTGTGGCCTCGTGTTTTCAACTTGCCAATGTAAGTAGCGAGATATATACGACTATAGACGCGCAGAACAATCTACAGAAGCCATTACTGCACTTCGCAAATTAGAGAGGAGAATACTTCTGCGGCAAAGGACTATTCTCTGGATTTGTTTATTAAAAATGCACAGGGAAAGGTAGACATTTGTGAAGTAGCTTACTTTGCGAACGGGAAGTCACAAGGGAGATGACTCCTATTTGTTCTGCAACTAAAGGTCGTCATGCGCAGGTAGACGCTTATTCTACTGACCGCGCTGTCCAGGCTTTGTGCAGGACTGCCCATATCAGTGTACTCCCATGGTAGGCCAAATGAAGCAGTCTTTAGCCGTTTCACGAAGAGCGCTGCAGTTAGCAAAGTTGTTTTAAGAAAGGCTCTTTTAGCTCGAGCTACATTCACGCGGAAACATGCAGGCCTCTAATGCGATCCCCCTAAAGCATATTTATTGACCATGGGTCATATAATCACCTCGAATGTAATAATTGGTCGTCCTAGCGCTCAGCCCTGTGCCCAAGAAGTCAAGGCGATGGAGACGAACCGGGGCGCCGGGGACGTAATTCTCTCCACCACGAGGTGCCAAATGGCGTGGGGTACATGACAAAATGCCCGGGAGGTCGACGACTGGCAGCGCCGTGAACACGCTGCAATGGGCTGAAATACGGCCGCTGCGACGCGGAACAAGGCAAACCCCTTTCGGGAACACATGTAGCTCTGACCGATACGCCGGCAGCTCTCGCACTCCACCAGTGTTCCTTTGCAGGACCCCTCCCACCCCCTGCCCCATCCGCAGGCATGGCTCCTGCACGCTCAGTGTCAGAATTGCATTCGAGCAGTTCTCCAGAAAAGAACCTGTCTTCAGAGTTCCAAAACTCATCTACAAGAGAGCTAAGCCTCTCGTTAAAATGGATTATAGACTCCCTATAGGCTCTTTAAAATCTTTGTGGTCATCATTTTGGTCTTATCAATTCGTCTATAGATTTTGTATGCACAAAATACAGTAAAATGCCTTGCGGGGCTAGTTGGTTCATGCTCGTAAACATGTAAAGCGCAACAGAGACATTACAGAGAGCGCCCTGTCCTGTCTCTCTTGTCTGATTGTGGTGTCTCTGTTGCGCTTTACATAAGTCTACGATCAAAATACGTCCTGTTTTACTTGCTTCTGTTATAGATTATCCATAAACAGAAGTCTGATAGCACTCATTTTTTATTGTCTATAGATACCGCATAGAATATCTATAGACTATATTAAATTAGTACATAGAAAGTCTCTACACAGAACTGTAAGGAAAGTGCACGGTCGTAAGTCTCTTGGTAGCCTATATGCCCTGTTGGGATAAAAATTTATGGACAGTAAATTGAGTAAAACTTATGTAGAAACGTGGATTTACCACGAATTCTGTCAATGCATGGTGGCACAAGGACTGCTTAATGCAAGCTTTCAGGCGAATAGCGATGAAACTGCAGCCGTGCAGAAGGAAACGGCAGATAATGAGAACACTAGACCACGGCGACTACCAACCGAATCGCTTTACTTATGCTTGAAATAAGCACGCTCATTCTGGAAATGTAAATCAGTGTATTTAGAAATGTGCTCTTTGAGGTGTAGATGCGGCTTTCACGGTTGTGTTGTCTCCCCTGTTGGCAGGTGGAAGAAAAGGGAATCAAATTGTCTTCTTAGTTAACTAATTGCAAATTGATAAGTTTACTAATATATTTAGCCTCCCGACAGGCGGACATTCGTACCCGGCTTCTATTGTTTGTCATATAATTGTTTAGAATTTTAAAATCGGGGCAACTCCTTGTATCCTAAGGAATACAGAATGAATTGGCGGATGTGACTACAAAGGACGATGTTTTATCAGAATGGACGTATCTACTCGGTTTGATGGTAGGGGTGAAATATAGGCACACAGTGTTGCTGTGTCCAAATCATGGCACGTGCTCTCAGCCTATTTTTCATCCTTTCTCACTAGTGAAAATTTGCGTGATTCACACGATATCGGCGCACGAGGCGTGACGTAGAGGGTTCCAGAAGGTTGGAGAAATATCTCCTTTTCCGCGCGAGGGGAGCTCGTAGCCTTGTGTGCATCGTCGTCACCCCCTCCTCATCTCACGGCGGCGGTGATGACTCACCCGGCCGGAGAAGCAACTGGACGTGTCCTGAAGGTTTGGCCTAACCGAACCAATGACGACGTACGTTTCGGCTGAAGTAAGAGAGGACGCTCGCAGAGTGAAAGTTGCGTGTATGTGGTCGCCTTCCTTGGTGCATTGTAACTGACAGACGAAGGGCGTCCTATTTATTGAGGTCGCATCGCATCGGCAAGCTAGCCAGTGTTAAAGCCAGTGTTGCAGAGAGTGTTGCAAGGAGTGTTGCAGGGCCACTTCTCTGCTCCCGGGGTCACCCCCTTTTCGACAAGCGCACTGATCTGCGAGGGAGCGGCGTACGTCTACAGGGCGGCCATATCGTCACTCTATCGTCACCACGCCCAGCAGCACCTAAACGGTTCACCTCCGTGCATATTTTTTATCTCCTGCTACACGCCATCAGAGAAACCGCCAGGAATCAAGAAGAATGCCAGGTGGCTCAAGGCGTCCAATTAAAGTAGCATTTGTACAGAAAGACTGAGAGAACGGCCGGAGTCAGCAACGGGCTTTCATACCAGCTTCACGCAGATGAACGTACCCTTCTTCACAGGGCCATCGACTTCAATGTCGGCGCTTAAATTATTGTTCTCCAAATGACCTTTACTCTCAAAGAGGCAAAGTCGATTCAGGTGTGTAAAGCGAAGCTCGCTCGCGGGCCATTGGAGCACTTTATAAGCTTTCAGACGGCAAGCATGGTTCAATCACACACACTGAGCAAAGAGCACTGATACGGCTGCTAAAGAACAGAGCCATTGTGATTCTTTCTGCCGACAAGGGTAACACCACTGTCGTTACCTTTTTGTGTGTTGGACAGCGTCGTCTACATGCGAAAATGGGCGCTCTCTTGGGGGATGCAATAACATAGGACGAGTAGCTCGAGAACCTACAAAGAAAATCGCAGATAGTTGCAGAAACTTTTAACAGACGTATTCAAGTTCGTTCATCTGGACAAGGGCTACCTATACAATCATCTACTGAGCCACAGCGGCTCCGCGCAGGCCTTTTTGTGCACCTTGTGCACAAAAAGGATATACCACTTTGCCCGATTGTTCGCATCACCCGGTGTTTGATATACAAGCTGTCTGGCTACCTTCACCGGGTACTTGCCAGAAGACCCACCACGTAAGTGAACGTCTCGGCTTTTTGTGGAAAAATTGAAGGCTATTTTTGATTGTTCCTTTAGCGCACCCGATAGGACAAGCACAATCCATTGCCTTGGCTCTTTTCAACCGGGCTTTCATATTTCGATCAAGCCCAGGGAAAATAGCTCGTTAACTCACCGCATAAAGAATGACCTAAAAAAAAAAACGAATACGCGTCTGAAGTGTTCCGTTCACAAGAACGACGCTCTGCAGCCCTTTTGGCCGGAACAAGAAGAGGAAAGAAGAAAAAGCGCACCGCCAGTCGCCATGCACCTGTTGTCAGGATATTCGCTGGCTAAGACATCCAGGTGGCCCAAATACCACTCGAACTCTCAAAAACTACCTGGAATATGTGAAAGACCCCTTCAAGAAGAGAAACTACATTGGCTTTGTCTACGAAAGTATTTGCAAAGAGTGCGGCTCTTCCTGCATAGGGGAGACTGGCTATTTCAGAAGACGTCGATGACAAAAAGTGACTTCAAACGCCTCACCAGCGAACCATCAAAACACGGGTCGCCTGACTGACTGGGACTCCGCCTGCTCGGATACTTGAAAAAGAACTAGAATCTTGAATTGGGCTTGTTGGTGGGAATACATACTAATTATCGTCAGCGCGAATAGAACCGAACGAACACACAACAACAGGGCCGGCGCTGACTACAAACAGGTTTATTGAAAGCGAGGAGCAGTTTATAAAACCAAAAAATAACCCACGTGACATCATGAGAACAAGAGGAACAAACTTTTCAACCAAGAAACGTAATTTTTCCATTTCATCTAAAGGCTCTTATCTGAAACGGCTCAAGATCGCTACACAGCTAAACGTATCCTTAGCCGACGCACGCAAAGATAATTGAATTCAATGAATGGGACACTGCGTCACCAACGATAACAGAACACAGCGCAAGCGCAATCAATACCAAAGATCGAAGCAAAAGTAAAGTCAAAAGTAAAAACAAGAACAGAACTAACAAGGTATAATAATCAGACGGAGCGAAAGCTGAGTCAAGCGTAAACGCAATGGGTCGACGTCCACGGACCGAATTAAACCATAAAAACCAGTAACGCAAAGACAGTGTCAAAACTGCAAAGCAGAAGCGGGAACAGCTTTTAGCACCGTTCTAAAAAAACCATCTCCTTGTCCGACAGAGACACTGTAGGTGTGCTGACACATTGATCGCCAGCTTAGGTAATTAGCAATGCCTCAATGATGACTCTTTCAATTTCAGTCCGAGCCCGTGCTCTAATTTCGGTTCTTGCAAACAGCGGCTCACACATCTGACTAGACGCTTTGCAAGTCTTGCAGTGTTCGTCCATATGGCCGCCTGCTTTTTACATACAAGCCGTCAGTGTCCAAGCAATCTCTCATCGAGGCATCTGCCATTTTGGCCAATGAACGCTCGGCCACACTTCAGCGGAATCTCATAAATAACACGAGGGGCACATTGAGTGAAAGGATACACGTGTTTTACTCGACACTGGTGCTTCTTAAGCCCAGTCAGCAGAG
The DNA here is from genome assembly GCA_023969395.1 of Amblyomma maculatum. Lineage (NCBI taxonomy): Eukaryota > Metazoa > Arthropoda > Arachnida > Ixodida > Ixodidae > Amblyomma > Amblyomma maculatum. The sequence continues at coordinate 70,936 of JAJIZL010022254.1, read as the reverse complement.
TATAAACACTGGAAAGTTTGCAAGGAGCTGAGAAAACAACATTTACAGCGCCACGCTTTGCCACCTTGTAAGTTGTGAGACAGCTTATGGATGTACGGGATTACAGCCGAAGGCCGCCTTTTGGTTTCCGTTTGCTTACTGCCAACTTTCCCTTTGACGGGAAAGTTCAGATGGGGTGTTGACACTTGAGTGTCAACACTTCTCTGCATCAAGTGCGGACAACTTTTGGGCAGCGCTGCTTGGATAGCTGATGACACGATGCCGCGCTCTATCAATTTCGAGTGCGTGCTATAAAAGGGGAGGAAGTCTTTCTTGGAACGAGAACCCAACACGGGTGATTAGGATTCAAAACAGATTATTAGATCTGAAAACGGCACAGAACTGCCTGTCGGCTGTTCCCACATGAACCTGAGCCCTCCTGACTGGTACTTATAAAGAGCAACAGCTTCAGAAATAGCGCTGTCAACGGAGTCAGGAGAGCAGTTTTATTAAGTCATCCAGAAGCGCATTTGTGAAAAACTTCCAGGTACTGGAGTTTTGAGCATATGTCGGTATGTGGGTGCCTTTTTAATTGTGCCTAAAAACTGCTCTCTTGACTCTGTTGACAGTGCTTTTTCTGAAGTGTATTTCTGAAGGACACATTTAGGCATTTTCATATAATTTTGTATTGTATATATGTTGGTACCATATGCTTGAACTACTTATTTATATTCACTTAAGTCGCGAACTGTTTATCCTGCTAGTTTTTGAGGTCATCCGTAGTGTAGTTTCGTGTGTTTGAGTTCTCTCTGATCAATTTCGTTTTTTACATCTACTGCCTGTTCATACGTATCCGCCCACATTCAAATAAGTATTCAATAACCCCTGGCTTAATTTCTATTTCCGAGCAATCTTCATATACCTATATTTACATGTGGCGCAAGCAAAGCACGCTACGCTAGCCTAAAACACCCGCTGTTGGGTTTTCAGTCCGCGCGGGTGTCGATGGAGGACTGCTGTCTAGCCCGAATAGACCGGCGCATCCGATAATAAAAATGTGTGCGATAATAAAAATACGTCAGGCAATCGTCATTGGACCTCCCGTTAGAAGGTAAAACAACGCAAAACCACACACAGGACGCAGAAAGGTGAGACGAACACAGGCGCTGACAACTAACGGTTTATTGTTCTGATACCTCAGTAGATGCACAGCCGGCATCAAAAACAAGAAAAAGAATACAGCCACATCGTAAACACAGATCACGCTGGAGCGCTATGATGCCCTGGTCCCGATAGGAAAAGCGCTCGCGTTGTTGAAAGCTGCTTGCGTGCGCCCTGACCACAGTCTATACTCGCTTTGCGTGCGCTTGCATTTCCGTGCTGAAAAGAAGTTGTCTTGCGCGCGCGCGCTTCTGCTTCTATCTGTTCAAACTCGCGCTTGGACGAAGTAGTGCAACAATGTACACGTTTCGATGTGGTTTTACGAAAATAGCCGACAGTGGTGGCTATTTTCGCAGCACAGATGTCAAAAAGGGAGAGCTGTTAGACAGCCATGTGCATTCTGATGAGCAGATTATAGAAAAGCTGTTATCGTGAAGGCTAAGTGTGTGTCGCAGGTCAGCGACCACATCGTGTATGACGTATGATTTGAGGCCAGTATTTAATTTTTCTTATACCCATTACATTAAGGCTCAGATTTGTAAGGCGCATGCAACCATTCGATGCGCTGTTTGCTTTAATTTCTGAAGCGCTTGTAGATGTAATCTAGTCGGTGTCTATGAACTTAATAAAAGATACGTGGGTTCCTTCGCATCCTAGGCGTGCTTTTCGGTATATGCCTATATGTTAATTTTGATGCCGACTGTCATGCAATTGCATACTGAGAACATTTTCTACGTAGCTTCCACCTGAATAGAATGTGCATTCACATATATACAAAGGAACATCAACCCTTCTGCTGCAAAGGAGATATTTTCGTGTTTTAATTTTCGTGAATCCCATTCAGCTCCTAATAACTGGTCCCGCAATTGATCGAATAATTTCAATTCCACAGAGTAAATGAGACAGTTCTGGACAATATCTAGAAAAACAAATTTTCGCTGCGTGGTTATTACTTCACTGTTCCTATAGCTTTTATATTGGTATATAACTGTTTTATTCAATCACTCGCGCCGCCGCGGTGGCTCACGCGTTAGGGACTGCTCGGCCGCCGCTCGCTGGAGGCGAACTGCAACGAGGTCTTTAGAAATATACGTGCCCGTTAAATAACCACGGAGGAGAGGGGGGGGGGGGGGGGGGCATTTTACAGGTCTCCAATACAGCGCCCCTCGTAGCCTTGTCGCGCTGAGGTGCACGTTAAACACTACAAAACTAAACGAACATGTTAACTCATTTGTATCCTTGCTTACCGGTCATTTTATATATCCTGCCTTGGAGCTTGAGTGTCTGCTTTCTATAGAAGAAATAATCTGCGTCCGAGCATGAGTTGCGAAGCAGCGTATCCTTGTTCTCTTTTGTTAGTTTTGGTCTTTGTGTCGTGGGTTCGAAATGAACCAAACTCTCTGTTAAGTGACATGTTTTTTTGCAGCTAGCATGGACATGCCCTGAAAAGCGCCAGCTTGCGATTTCCCGTGCCAAGTGTACCTGCAAGGCAGGAATTCAGGGGCTCTGCAAGCATGTTGCTGCTGTGTGCTGTTTCATAAACTCGTACGAAGATGAGTCCTGCACAAGCCAGGCACAACAATGGGCAAACCCAGCGACAAAAATCCGAAGCCTTCTTTAGAGAGTTTCTGGGCCTTAATGAAATAGGTATAATAAAAATGAAATACTTGCCTCAAATTACACATCGTACACGATGTGGTCGCTGACCTGCGACACACACTTAGCCTTCACGATAACAGCGTTGTCTTCTACAATCTGCTCAACAGATTTGCACATGGCTGACTAACAGCTCTCCATTTTTGACATTTGCGCTGCGAAAATAGCCACCGCTGTCGGCTATTTTCTTCAAACCACATTGAAGCGTGTACATTGCTGCACACTCGCTTCAAACACCACTTCGTCCAAGCGCGAGTTTGAAAAGTAGAAGCAGGAGCGCGTGCGCGCGCGCTACAGCTTTCTTTCAGCACGGAAATCCAAGTGCGCCAAAAGCGCGCGCAAAGCAAGTAGACTGCGGTCAGGGCGCGCGCGCGCAGCTTTCAACAATGCGAGCGCGCGCAAAAGCCGCAAAGACACGAAACTCTACAGGCGAGCTGTTGCGACAGCCAACAACACAACAATACACTTCCCCACATTTCGAGCGTCACGGAACCACTCCAGCTATGTTTTAAACTCAGCTGTGACACCTGTTTGCATGTCTGCGAAGCCACAGAGGCGGGCCGCCGCGAGCCCTCAAAAAGAGAGGTAACGCGAGCGACGCGAGCACCGCACGAAACCGCCAGAACACATTCGGTCAAGCGTCGCATCAGCGCCGCGCCCAGCTAATGCTTCAAAATTTTGCCGCTTACGGAGGAGTGCGCGCTGCAGTCGCGCAGCCAAACTTGAGGTTGGGTTCCCTATACCCGGCTCTGCTTACATACGTCGATGTGGCAACAAGGCGCTCAGTCTATCTCACGCGATCCCGCTTCCAATCCTCGTCTTCCTTCCGCTTGCTGATTCCAGCGCGAATCTGCAACAGGGATCAGCCTCACCCACTGCCCCATCCCCCAGGAATCTTTACGTGAGCTGATATCGCACAGCACACGGACCCATTAGCATAAGGAAAACGTGCGGTTTATAGTTTACGAGGTTTAATCTCCTAAAGCATCACAGTCTAACAAAAACGCCGTAGTTGAAGGGTCCGGAAATTTCGACCACCTTGGGTTCTAACGTGCAATGACATCGAACAGCACGTAAATTGATTTATAGGAAAGGGGAAAGACGCAGTATTACTCACGTGGACAACTGAACGGCGCCTTAAGAGAAGAGCAGGTGGGAATGAAATTTTGGTTTGTGGGTTTTAACGTCCCAAAGCAACTCAGGCTATGAGAGACGCCATAGTAGAGGACTCCGGAAATTTCGACCACCTGGGGTTCTTTAACGTGCACTGACATCGCACAGCACACGGGCGCCTTGCTTTTCGCCTCCAACGAAAAGCTGCCGCCGAGGCCGGGATTCGATCCCGCGTCCTTGGGAGCAGTAGTAGAGCGCCGTAACCACTGCGCCACCCCGGCGGGAATGAAATTGTAAAGGAAGAACGGAGTGCTGTAGTAGAGGGCTACGGAGTAATTTCAACCACCTGGGGATCATTAACGCGCTTACATCGCACCGCACATGAACACCTCTACGTTTCGCCTCCATCGAAACGCAGCCTCCGCAAGTCTGGATTGAGCCCAGATACTCCGGTCAGCAGTCAGCGCGACGTTGCTGTGTCGGGTTTGCTGCGAAAGCAACACTACGCTAGTCCTCGAGCCATTTTGCAGGGCAGAGCGTCGGCCAAGCTGCGCATGTGCGAGGAGTCACATGACGTCAGAGGCAGCAGCCGGCGGACCGCGCTCGGCCGCGCGCTCCATCGGTGCCGGAGAAGTGACGTCATAACCACAGCTGGCGCCAGCTGCGCATCAATCTCTCCGCACGGCCAGAATCGACCAACTATAGAGAAGGAGAGCTCGGCCGCTCCTCAGAGCATAGCCTAAGATATCCTAAGCGTAGCCATGCAGGTGTTGCTTCCGCAACTCAACTAGGTTTAACCGGAGCTAAACTACTGCAATATTTAGAGCGTTACTTCTACTGCGTACATTATCGAGTGTAGGTGATGCGGCAATCGACGCTTAGCATTAAGGTTCCAACAGCTGTTTGCCAAAGTGTTGAGAAAGTGCGCCTGCCACCTTACCTAATAGAGACCACGTTAACACTTTATAAAGGTAATAACAAAGAATAACACCAAAATAAAAAAGATAAAAATATTGAATTAAATAAAAATATAGAACTTCATCGGTAGAATGTGTTTTTACAATTTTTGCTTTTTACGTTTTAATGTCATTATTTTTATTTGTTATATTAACATTTATTACTGGGTTATTTTTATTCAATGCTATTTTCTTTTAACTTGTTATGTTCTGTTAAAATGATCATCATCATTATAATCACTACTTACTTTTTCAGCAGCGATTAGTAACCGGTTGACAGCAAATGGAAAGCCTCAGTATCTGTCACACTTTCTTGTGTACACCTGCACCATCATAGCTTCGCTTTTTGCTTCTACTTTCGCTTCTACATTTTGTCTTAACCAACGTAGCATATAATTATAATTTCGCATTATTAAAATAATAATAAAAAAACAAACAAATTTAAGCAGCAACGCTACAATCGAGGTGTGCCGTCATATGTGGGGCTTCATAAATTCGATATCCAGTAGTACTTGCTTGGGTGCTGCGGTGGCGTAGCGGTAGAACATCCTCCTGAGTGAGTGAGTGAGTGAATGAGTGAGTGAGTGAGTGAGTGAGTGAGTGAGTGAGTGAGAAGACTTTATTTACACCGACATGGACCTCGGGGCAGGGGCTCAGCCAGGAGGAGGGTCTCCTTGCCGGCTCTCCTGCGCCGTGGCCGCAGAGAAGGTTTTTGAGTAAGCCTCCTCCGCCAAGCGTAAGACGTTGAATGGTGCAACACGGGACAAAACTACGGCAGCGATCATATGAAATTCGGCTCAGATTTAATCTTCGGGATACCGCGTTACGAGCCAAAATAATAGATTGAGATAAATTTCGCTCCATCATAGGGGCTGTAGGTAATAAGTCCTTTTCTTCACTGACTGAGTGGCAACAAGAATTTAACGGCATGTAAAAGAGGCCACGGAAGAACAGGCGACGAATCTCCAAGTCCCAAAATTAGACAAAAACCTCCTACATCTCCTTAAATCCAAGAGAGAATTGGAGGGAAGATGGAAAACTAAAAAATGGAACAGAAATCTCAGAAGATGGGTTACTAACCTCAATAAGGAAATTGAGCGGTATGCAGCCAAGCTGTCCGAAAGGAGCTGGGCCGAGGTGTGTGATGAGATGAACTTCAACGTGAGCCTTCCCAAGACCTGGGCTATCCTCCGCTACCTCATCGATCCCAAGAACACTAAGAGACGGACCAGACTAGACCAGATTAAGATCAAGCATAAGTTCCAAGGGGGAAACTAGGAGCTGCTAGATGCAATCAGGACAACATAGACATGTCAGGATTCCGGCCCCCCTCTACCCTGCTATACTGGGCCCGAGAATAAGGCCATAGATGCTCCAATTGAATTGGTAGAAATTAGGGCGGTCCTGCAGGATCTCAAAAAAAGATCTGCTCCAGGGCCAGACAATATCACACACTATGCTTAAAAATCTGGACGAAGACAATTTGCGGAGCAATGGATAAAATTTGGGAAGGGGCCGAAATTCCCGAGGAGTGGAAAATCTCCACATTGGTACTTATTCCAAAACCGGGCAAGAAACTTGAACTATCCAACATGAGGCCCATATCTCTCAACTCTTGTCTGGGAAAAGTCATGGAAAAAGTGGTCCAAATCAGAATGTCTAGGCATATGGAAACCAAGGAACTCTGGCCAGTGGAGATGGCAGGGTACAGGCCGAGATTAAGTGCACAGGATGTCATGCTCAGATTAAAGCACGACATCATGGATGCTCCCGAGGACGGTGCATCATATAGAGCCATCCTGGGACTTGATCTCACTAAGGCATTTGATAATGTTGATCCCAGAGCGGTTCTCGAAGGCCTCAATTCGGCTGGAGTGGGAAGCAAGTGCTTCAACTATGTCAAAGATTTCCTCACCTGCAGGAAAACTGAAGTTAGCTTCCTAAGACTCAGCTCCGAGCCCATCAGTACCGGAGGCAGAGGAACGCCGCAGGGATCTGTCCTCCCCCCGTTACTCTTCAATTTTGCAATGAAAGATCTCTCGTCTCAACTTAATAAGATAGAAGGCATCAAACATAGCATCTATGCAGACGATATAACAATCTGGACCGATGGAGGCACCAGCGCCGATATATCGCATAGGCTGCAGGAATCGGCGTATAAGTTGAAAACTACGCCCTAGACAGAGGGCTATCTTGCTCTCCTCAAAAATCTGAACTTTTCTCAATGTGCAGCAAATCACAACTAACCAGAAATCCCACCTACCGCACCTACACAAACCAGTGGAGGTAAACGTGGGAGGGAGCAAGGTACTGAGAGTCAGCACCATTAGGATCCTGGGTATTTCCTACAGCAGGATAGGAAAAACACCACCATCCTGAAAAAGCTGCAGACGTATGTCGACCAGGTAACGGGGATATTCAGGTGAATCTCTCTCAGGAGCGAAGGCCTCAGAGAACACTGCCTAATAAAACTGTTTCGTGCCTTTGTAATTAGCAGGATAGCTTATGCCACCCCCTTTCTCAATCTCACTCCTGGTGAAGTAGAGAAGTTAGAGAAATGATCAGAACGTCATTCAAAAGGGCTTTAGGCATCCCCCCCAACTCGTCGACAGAAAAGCTTCTAGCTATGGGAATGCATAATACCTGGGAAGAGATTGCTAAAGCGGTCAAGGAGGCCCCGATTTGAGGCTCAACTCCACTGCATTATGCCGAAAAATACTGCAAGAACTACAGCTTCAGTCAGGTGAGCCACCCTATGTCGCTGAACTCCTAGATCCTGAGACGCGGAAGCTATTCCAAATTGCACCGATCCCTAAGAATATGCACTCGATTCATGACAAGGAACGAAGACAGCATAGAGCAAAATTTATTCAAAGCAAACTAATAAATGACCCTCCTGATGAATCATGCTGCCTGCGGGCTAAAAGGGGCCACGGTCATAGCAGTGGTAGATGGGAACCACTCCCAGAAAGTAATTGGATCTATTAATACGCGTAACGCTTTAATAGCTGAAGAGGCTGCGATAGCGCTAGCATGTACAAGCACTAAAGCCAGAACTATCCTTTCAGATAATAAGGCGGCTCTTAGGAACATCGGCAAAGGCCTCATTTCCAAGCAGGCGCGGCCAGTCTACTGAGAAAGCACCCGCTAAACCGGGAGGTTTCAGATGACTTAAACCTCGCGGGTCTACCAGGCGATGAGGTTGCCCATCGCCTCCTTCGAGATGTATACACCCGAGCGGCCATAGAGACCCCGCTACCCGGAGACGAAGTCCCACTCATCACCTACAATGAGCTCTCAGACTCCCAGACTGAAATGAAGGATCTATCCACCACCAGATAGGTCCCTAATACCCCAACAATGCAAGGCCTCGCGAAAGATTCAGGCCGATCGTTTCTTTCCTCACGTTACTCTGCATAATGAGTTGACAGGGGACCCAGATGATTGCAATCTCTGTAACGTACCTCGGAGTCAAAATCACCTAATCTGGCAATGCCCCGGATTCTCCGGAAGCTAAAGAAACGGATCCCCTTTGTAAAATTACCTGGGAGCCCTACATCCGCAGCCCAAATGTGGATGAACAATAGAACATCCGCCTCGCATGCAAGAGGACCGGGGTTCAAACGCCGGTGCCGCGCAATTCTCCACCGGATTAAAAAAAAAAAAAACAGCGTGCCGATGAAATTGCATAAAAAGATTTCGGGTGCGACCTGATGCCGGTGAACACGTCCGGCAACGCACTGCCTCACCAGAACAGTACTTGGCCACCCTGGTGCAGTAATTGGCCGCAACCTCTCATGATTAGTTCCTCAAAACCCCGGCCCTCAGTCACCAGCGGCTGCGGAACAACTGACCACGGCGGCGGTCAGACCTATGACGCAGCAGGGGGTGCTAAAAATTCCCGGCTCCGCTGGACAGGCCACCATTGGAAACTGACCCTGGCAACGTTTGACGCTAGAACCCTAGCTAGAGAAGCTAGTTTCGCAGTGCTGTTAGAGGAAATAGAGGGTATGAAATGGGATGTCATAGGGCTTAATGAGGTTAGGAGGCCGAATGAGGCATATACTGTACTAAAGGATGGGCATGTACTGTGTTATCGAGGTTTACCGAAGAGGCGACCACTAGGAGCAGGTTTTCTTGTCAATAAGTATATAGCGGGCAATATAGATGAATTCTATAGTATTAATGAGAGGGTTTCAGGCATCGTAATTAGGCTTAATAAGCGGTATAAATTGAAGGTTGTACAGGCCTAAGCACCTACATGTAGATATGATGACCAGGCAGTTGAAAGCTTCTACGAAGACGTAGAATCGGCCGTGCGGAAAGTAAAGACGCAGTATACTGTACTAATGGGCGACTTCAATGCCAAGGTGGGGAAAAAGCAGGTAGGAAACCAGGCAGTAGGCGACTAAGGCATCGGTTTTAGGAATAGCAGGGGGAAGTTACTAGTTGAGTTTGCAGAGCGCAATAACTTAAGAAGCATGAAAACCTTCTTCACCAAACGGAACAACCGGAAATGGACATGGAAAAGTCCTAGCTGGGAGACTAAAAATGAAATTGACTTCATATTGTGCTCGACCCCTGCCATTCTGGAAGATGTAGAGGTAATAGGGAAAGTGCGATGCAGTGACCACAGGACGGTGAGGTCCCGAATTAGCCTGAATCTGAAGAAGGAACGCAACAGATTAGTAAGAAAGAAACCCATGGACGAATTAGCGGTGAGGGGGCGGGCAGAAGAGTTCAGGATCCCGCTACAGAATATATATTCAGCTCTAACCGAGGATGGCGACATTACCCTAGAAGCGATGAACAATCATTTCAGAGATATCATTACTGAGTGCGCTGTAGAAGTATGCGGTAGGATAGTTAGAGAGGATACCGGTAAGCTGTCTAAGGAGGCGAAAGATTTGATTAAGAAACGCCGGAGTATGAGAGCTTCCAATCCAACAGACCAGATCGAATTGGCCGAGATATCAAAGCTAATCAATAAGCGTAAAGTGGCCGATATAAGGAAGTATAACATGGAGAAAATTAAGCATGCTGAAACGAACGGGGCAAGCCTTAAAGCGGTAAAGATGAAATTGGGCATAGGCAAAAACCAGATGTATGCGATAAGGGACAAGGCGGGCAACGCCATCACGAATATACACAAAATAGTCAAAGTAGCCGAGGAATTCTATACAGATCTCTACAGTAGCCAAAGTAGTCACGACCGTAATGAGATTGGCGGCAGGGAAAAACAGTCAGACGTTCCACCAGTGACGAAGGATGAGGTCAAGAAAGCATTAGAAACTATGAGAAGGGGGAATGCAGCTGAGGGGATCAGGTAACTATAGATTTGTTGAAGGACGAAGGGATATCGTGCTAGAAAAACTGGCCACCCTGTATACGCAGTGCCTGGTGGCATTGACGGTACCGGAACCATGGAAGAATGCAAACATTATCCTCATTCATAAGAAAGGGGACTCTAATGACCTTAAACATTACAGACCAATCAGCTTACTGTCTGTTACGTATAAGGTATTTACTAAAGTAATCGTGAATGGTATCAGGACAACATTAGACTGCAATCAAGCAAAGGATCAAGTAGGTTTTCGGAAACGGTACTCTACTATCGATCATATCCATACCATCAATCAGGTGATAGAAAAATGCTCGGAATATAACCAGCCCTTATACATAGCATTCATTGATTACGAAAAACCATTTGACTCAGTTGAAACCTCGGCGGTGATACAGGCATTGCGAAGGTGCTGGAAGATGTATATAGGGGCTGCACAGCAACCATAGTTCTGCATAAAGAAAGTAATAAAATTCCCATAAAGAAAGGTGTTAGGCAAGGAGACACAATCTCCCCAGTACTATTCACAGCTTGCTTAGAGGAAGTATTCAGAGACTTGGAATGGGAGCAGTTAGTAATAAGAGTAGATGAAGAATACCTCAGTAATCTGCGATTTGCTGATGTCATTGCCTTGCTAAGCAACTCTGGGGATGAACTGCAAATAATGATTGATGACCTAGACAGGAGAAGTAGAAAGGTAGGCTTGAAAATCAATATGCAGAAGACTAAAGTAATGTTCAACAGCCTCGGGAAGGAAGAGCAGTTTACATTAGGTAGCGAAGCACTGGTAGTAGGCGAATATGTCTATTTAGAACAAATAGTAACCGCATATCCGGACAAAGAAAAGGAAACAATAAGAAGTATAAGATTGGGATGGAGCGCATTTTGCAAGCACTCGCAGATTATGACTAGAAGCTTACCTGTATCGCTCAAGAGGAAAGTGTGCAACAGTTGCATCTTACCTGTACTCACCTATGGGGCTGAAACGTGGAGGCTAACCAAGAGGGTTCTACTTAAGTTGAGGACAACCCAGATGACTATAAAACGAAAAATGGTAGGGGTAACATTAAGAGATAGGAAGCGTGCAGAGTGGGTCAGAGAAATAACTGAAGTTACCGACATTCTAGTGGAAATTAAGAAGAAGAAATGGGCATGGGCAGGACATGTAGTGCGAAGAGAGGATAACCGATGGTCGCTTAGGGTAACAGACTGGATTCCAAGGGAAGGAAAGCGTAGCAGGGGGCGGTATGAAGTTAAGTGGGTGGATGACGTTAAGAAGTTCGCAGAGGTCAAGTGGATGCAGCTAGCACAGAACCGGGTTAATTGGAGAAATATGGGAGAGGCCTACGCCCTGCAGTGGGTATAATCAGGCTGATTATGATGAGTACGTGTGTGCGGGCTAGTTGGTTAGACGATTCTAAAGTCCTTTGTTAGGTAGAGTCGAACAGCTTGAAATGTTTGTCAAGCACGTCCAACTTGCACACAGGTCCTTTATTATCCATGTCGAGGGATTTAATCGCTGAACCCTGTAGATCTGAAGCGAATTCGAGGCAGGTGAAAACTTATTGGAATTCGTCTAAAGTACTGCTTCCTGACAAACAATTTTGCTTTTAGAAAAGGGAACCAAACCAAGAAGTCATCATCATATCTATATCTAAATGCACCCAGTAGTTCAAACCGTGCCAGCCTTGATATCAAAGGCCGGTTCTGTTTTTTTATGTAAACACTCGAAATGACCGGATCATGCATGTATGATTTGAGTCGAATTTTACAACTAATAAACTAAGGTATTTTTCCGTCAAGTGTAAGAAACATGACATGCTAATGCAAAACTAGTTCTGAAACTTGATTCTTTCAAACAGATAAATACATTCTGCCTCAGTAGTTTAGGCTGCTACGACCAGGAGAAAAAAGCACATATATTTAGCCTGCACACAGGTAGACTCCGTGCCCTCTTTCATGAAGATATTGACATCCTGGCTGCTCTAGACCTATACAGGATTATCCAGATGCAGTCTTCACTGCACTTCAATTAGATATCTGAAAGACCCTTGTTAGGTGATATAACATAAAGGGCGAGGCACACAGAAATGAAAAAAAAAATCAGTAAATATCAGATAAGTAGAAGCATGCTACAACTCTCATGTCTCTTCATTGAAGAAAGCGTTTAAATTTACACGTCCTTGCTATGGTCGTCTGGCATATATTTCGACTTAGTCCGGAACCGGCTCCAGTCCTTGTGTGCTCTCACGGTAAACATTTGCATTAGGCTTAGTTCTTTTGCAGTCCTTTTCCCTTTTTGCATGTTTTACCAGCGCTGTTCCAGGACCTAGGTCCCCGGCTTGCGTGCTGTGCATTTACGTGAAGTCGGCGCCTTCAATATTCTTTTACAGCGCAATTAGCGATATGTACTTACAGTTGTGTCTTTAATCAGCACAGCCGTTTCCATTTTGTTCGCGGGTGCTAAAGATAAGTTTTGGTCGGCATAAATGTTCACCGTTTCCTTACTGGCTTTGTAACCTTCTTTGAAAACAGAATACCTCATGACAAAAAAATGACACACCGGTAAACTTTGGCTCAACATGGAGCTTTCTGTTGTTTAGACAGATTCGTCAAAGCCTCCGTGTACGGTAGTTGTAATTTTACGTCAAAGTTTGCAAAGTATTTGTTTTAACTCCTGTCTCTCACAATGTAATATAAAAGTTCGCGCCATCGACACGACCTTAGCAGACGGACAACACCCCGACAAGGGCAATGATCACTAGATAGCGGCCTATGAAGTTGACAGAAAGTCAGCCGATCTGCATCAAGGAGCATATGGGCACTGAAGTAATCACTGTTTAATGACTCCATTGTATGTTCATTTATTTACATTTATCTACAGCAGCCTCGTCAGGGGTTATTGCAAGAGAAACGCGGGGAAATACAGTACACTTGATGCGCCACTGGCAGATTCTGAAGGAGGAGATCTACACAAATGTCTCGTGAGGTCGTCACAGCATGCAGTTATGGGAGACAGGAGCTGAACTCTTTCACTGGGGACTGTGAACTCTTGTCGCTAGCGAAACTCAGAACTGCATCTGAAATTGGCAGTAGCTACATGACGTGTGTGTGCCTATTAGAGCGTAGCTCTTAGGCGCCCTCTGCGTGTTTGAGCAGTGTCGCTTCGACATTGGCATCCAATGGTACCAACTGCACTTGCACACGGCAAGCTGGGCCGCAAGATTCTCATTGGCTTCACTGTTAACCGCCATGGTCATTCGGAACTCATATGTCTTGCATAGTCTGGTGAATGGCAGCGTTGGATCCTGAGTGACCTCTTATCGCTTTAACGTCACCTAAATGCGAAGCCTAAATGTGCCCAAGATAGGGGGCACACAGGCGGCCAGCCCACTGTGACAGGAAAAAGCCACACTAGAGCACGATATTATGTTTGGCCTCACTCTATCTTCCATGCTCATGCATCACACTGACGCCTTTCATAATTTGGTGAACGGAAGCGTAAGCGGCGCTCAGAATTACAGACTAGGAGTAATAATATGGCGCTCGCAGCGACTGCAACCCGTTTACTTACTTAAAGGTCTGTCTGTTGTACCGACCGATCTCTCAGGCCTTGTGGATAATGTTGGTGAACTATGCGTTTCAGCGTTGGACCTTGGCTTGCTGGCAGCGGCTGTTACTGTTCACCTACCGAACTCAGAAAAGACATCGTACATTTCCTGCGACGCGAAATAACCGCTCATAGATCCACCAATGTTCGTAGTCGGAGACTTTATACTCTGAAAATGATGGCAAACAAGAACTTGATAACACTTAGGCGTGAAACAGTCCAGCTCCTGTCTCCCATAACTGCATGCTGTGACTACCTGGCGAGACACTTCTGTAGATCTCCTCTTTCAGAATCTACCATTTGTGCATCAAGTATACCGTATTTTCCAACCGTTTCTCCTGTCACGAGATTTCTGTCATCACAATCAACAACAGAGTGAGCTTGAAGAATGAACATGCGTGAAAAAGGAATTGTCCTCTCGTTGAAAGCTCTTAACAGCTCTTACTAAAGCATATCCTCTATAACTTTACATACCTGTATAATAATTAGTATTTTTCGCCTAAATGTGACCCGAAATAACAACGCGTAAAGACGTGCGCTCACATTGGCCGGGCGTCGGAAACGTAGTATAAGAAAGAAAGGAATGACAGAAAAGAAACCTCTGAACGCGCAAATAATATGTTATAAAGTACAAAGGTTATATTATCAAATTTAACCGGTTAAAATTTCACTCTTATTTTCAGCGCGCATTTTAGCACATTTCTTCTTCAAGTGTCCGCTCTCGTTGTTGACGCACTGCTCAGTTCCGTGATTGCACTCACTCGCATCAAAACATGGATGCTGTATTCGCTGCGCAGAGGTTCATTCGAAACAAAAGCATCATAAAAAATAGCTCGCACGGATGGCACGGCGCCTGCCACCGCGGCCCCGACTCGCCGGTGGCGGACGCGCTCTGCAGGCGGGGGCTGTAGGGTTACATGTTGGGCGATGCAATCCAAGACTCACGCCCTGGACGCTCCATGTGGAGTTCAAAGTGCACACGACCGCCACCCAGGCGGGAATTTATGACGCAATCGAGTCAACGGCTAGCATTAGGTACCTGTTAATTTAGTCACGCAAGGAAAAAGGAACATTCCGTGCTGTGAAACTTTAGCAGGGAATGCGTCATGTGTAAAAATGGCTGGACACTACTGGTTTCATCTAAAACAAACATCAAACGTTTCCTTTTTGCCCTATAAACTCAATACAGAGCGGGTTTCCTCTAAACTCTACCAAGAAAGTATGCCCCCTGCCCAGTGTTTTTCAAAGGAGAAATAAAATTCCAGGGGACATACATACAAGAAATAGGCTCAGGCATCGTGTTTATGACTTATCTACCGATATCGCTTCTGTCTGCCCTTCTGGCAAGCGCGACCCTCGCGCTGTCATCTTCCCCAAGGCGGTCGTAATTTCTTCGGCCCATAGGCCCCGGGCCTAGTTTATGTTTCCGCTAATCAGGGCAGACTTCAGGGCTAGCAGACTTTTTCTCCGCTTCTCTTTAGTCTTCTGTGCAGGATAAATTGTGACATCTTCGTTACCTTCGTATGTCTTTATGATGTTAACAAACGTTGGGAAACTCCAACTAAAAAACGACCAATGGTAATGTTGACTTTTTGAGACCTTACTTATTATCGCGGCATCTAGGAGCGGCCAGTAAAAACTATGTGCCATTGTAGCTGTGTTCTTATGAAACGCGATGATTTTGGTTTTTCTGTTTACTTCTTCAACTCCTCTATTTATGTCTCAGGCTTTTTGCTGCTGAATGTTTTCATATTGTTTTGTTACCAGGCGAGGAGAGCACGTTTCCAGGCTAGTTGGTGATCCATTAGGTAAAAAGTTCTGCGCAAAAATAGAACACAATGGACAAATGGACAGAAAAGAACACACAAGACGTTTGACGTCAAACGTCTTTTTACTTAATTTTTTACTTAATGTTGCCAGGTAATTGTGCATTTATGTACAACCACCTGCTTTGTAATTTCGGCGAAGGTTTCATTAATGGCCGCGGGCGCTGAAACTTTTCTTAAACATGAGAATTCCGAATCCGCCGCGGTGGTGCAGTGGTAAGACGCCCGACTACTCGACCGGAGTACCCGGGTTCGATCCCGACCGCCGGCGGCTGCGTTTCGATGAAGGTAAAGTGAACAGGCGTTCGTGTGCTGAGCGACTCTCACCTTTCTCCCTTTGCTTACGGCGCAGTTCAGTTGTCCACAGAGATACGTGTGACAGATACTGCACTTTTTTATTTTTGTGAACCAATTATATATGATGATTTCGACGAGCTTAGAGCACCCTTTTTATACAATGAACCTAAAGGAAGCGTTGCAGCTTGTTTAGGCGTTCCTTTCGAGATACGCGTCATCTTGACGGCTCTCACGCGCGTCTCTGTTATGGTTTGCTTCTGTCCTCAATAGGTTCTCGGTGCAGGTAGTGCAGTGGCAACACGCCTTGCCGATGCCGTAAAAGGCGTACGATGAGCGTGACGAGCTCGCCAAGTACTTGGCCACATAATCAACCCTTTGCTAGGAGTTTGAGCTGGCGCGCTTTTGGAGAAACAAGCAATCGTCTGCACCAAACTTGCTACCTAATAGAGCGTTGCAGTAGGCTATAGTCTGAGTAACACAAAATACTTAGTTCTTAAAAAGTTGTGCGCGTATGTTGCGCACTCCCTGCTACCGGCACACTGTGCAATTTGTGTGCTGTGTAATGATTATAATAGAGTAGAATGTTGAGATAGTTGGTCTAACATCTTGGAAGAAGGCAGCAGAGTAGGCAACACGACAGAAGAAGCACACACAGTCACAAGGACAACGCTGCACCGACAACTATATTGATCTGAACCCGCACATCTTTTTCTCCCTTCACTTTAACTCTGTAGTTAACTTCTTCCCTATCTTTAACGTTCTGCCGGTAAGCGTAAAAAATCTAATTCCTTTTTCAACAGTACCACTGAAGGCGTGCTAAACACATTGGTTCCTGATTGCACATGCTTCGCACAGGTTAGCAAGGGAAAGTGAGGCGGCGGTCCAAAGACTAGAGGGGCTCGGAAGAAACGTGTTCAA
The DNA here is from genome assembly GCA_023969395.1 of Amblyomma maculatum. Taxonomy (NCBI): domain Eukaryota; kingdom Metazoa; phylum Arthropoda; class Arachnida; order Ixodida; family Ixodidae; genus Amblyomma; species Amblyomma maculatum. The sequence continues at coordinate 54,079 of JAJIZL010022254.1, read as the reverse complement.
AATAAACAATGAAAGTAGATGCATTCTCTATAAGATTGGAATAGTCTACCAAATTCCATTGGCCAGTGGAACTAGGTACATAGGACAGACAGGTCGATGCACGGCTCATGGAGCCCGTTAAATAATTCCTTAAATAAGAAAGACCTTGCGAAGCCCATATTCGAATGAACTTCGTTTTTATTTGTCAATAGTGATAGGTGCAGCAGGGCTAGAGCTGTTCATATTATCAGGAAAGGTAATGCGTGCGTACCTAGGCCATTTATTATTTCCTCACGAAAGAACGGTTCGACATGTATACACGTGCTTAGCTTATTATGCGCAGATGCGCTGTTTTTTTTTCTTTCATATTTGTATATACGATGCGAGTACTACCGAATACAAATTACAGTTGCGAGTTCAGCGTCTGCCCGTGTACCTCGTTCCTTTCTTTGTCCCTGCCTGGTACGGTGTGGACCCAAAACTACGTTGTCAAAGCGGGAGTGCTGGTAAGACGTAAATAACCAATGTAAACAAAACTAAGCGCTTAGTTCTGTAACCGCTACTTTAAATATACTTGAGGTGCTTCGCAAGTAGATATAGCATATTCAATTTTAAGGCGCAGTTGGAGTTGTATCAATACATGTTCCATGATGGGAAAGATCATGCTTTAAGTCTTGTTGTAGGAAATCCAATGACCGATCAGGGGATACAAGAATATGGTCAATATGGTCATTTCACGTTAGGTTAATGAAATCAGGGATGGGGGCGACGTTTTCCAGTACAAAACGAAGAGAAGGCGAAAGTTAAACTCCCTCAGCCTGCCGATGTTTCGACGCAATGGCTTGTGTTGCCATTTTGAAGACATAAAACTACGCAGGAGACAGGAAACAGAAAAGATGCAGACAGAACGAGCGTAGACTCACAGCTGATTTACTGAACAAAACGTGCTTCCTTCAAGAGCATAACGCATGCGCAACCAAACTTAAAGCGGAAAACAAAAGTACCCTATATTAGCAACCCAAGCAGTCAAGTTCTTTCTGATACAGGTGAATTGATGTCTCGCTAACACATTTTTCCGGACCGAATCTAGCAATTTGCCAGGCTTTAAAAATCTCGCGTGCCTTCCTGTCCTTCGCGCAGCCTATAATCTTCGTCTGCTTGAAAAGCGGCGTACAAAATACTTTTTTCTTGTCATTGATCTTGCACGACTGGCAGTGCCTTGCTAAATGCTGCCCCCATGCTGGCTCAAAGAGTTATTGTGCTCCTGAAGGCGTTTACTATTGCAGCGACCCGCCTGCCCTACATATACGGAAGCACAGATGAATGGAATCTCGTAGATAACTCCCGTCTTACAGGCTACAAACTTAGGTCTGTGGTTTGGCCAAGACCAAGTCGGTAGCCCTTCTGGAGAACTTAAAACTTGAACACCTGAAGATATGAAGTCGACAAGAACTTCCTTATCATTCCTGCAAGAGGACACGCGTAAGCGCACGAATGGGCACGTTCAACGAAATACGACAAATTTGCCACATCTTATGGTGACCAGAGAAGAGGCCGCATTAGGAGAGAACAGTAAAACAATATGTCTTGCCAAAACTTCCACGACTCCAATGAAAATAAAAGTCTGGAGGAAAGCTTGTAGCAAAAGAGAAAAAGTACGAAAGGTCCTTGTGCAGTATTTAGGTCTAATGAATCAGCTGTCCTTCACGGCTTCTCTAATGAAAACCTGCTATGTTGTGCACTTTGTTCCTCCAGAGGAGCGTGAGGATCGTTAACGAGAAGGTGCGTCAGTACTAGTTCGAAACAAAGAACTGCAGAAATGTTTCTGATGTTATAATACAATTTTGTGACGGGTTTAAACAGCCAATCTCTTCTCGAAAAAAAACTCTCTGCGATAACAACATAATTTTTCTAGTTACTCCAGGATATCATACAGAACTGCGAAAAATACTCCGAGCTAAATGAAAGTCTCGTGTTGGACTGAAGGAGGAAATATATCCTGTCGTTATATCGACACGGTTCTCTAGTTCTTCCACTTAATGCGACACACCATTGGAACCATGAGCAAGCCTGTGCATTCATGACCGCAGAGGAGAGACAAAAAAAGACAGCTGACATTGAACTGCATCGTCAGTGGACAGCACAGCATCGCCAAGAGAGGAAGCACGAAAAGCAAGAAGCTAGACGCAATCGAAAAGCAAGCAGTGAAACAAGAAAGGAGCACCAACGGCAGGACGGAAAAAGGTCAAAATGAAACGAAGACCATGGGCGGCGGCGACTCACTCATGGTGCTTGAACAAAAAAGCCAATAGAGGTTGTATTCCTGTTGTTACCGTGTGAGCGCGAAATCCTTTTCATTGCTATTGGTGTGCTATCGACGCCGTCTCCTATAACGGCTTGTTCTGGCGGCCCCTTTCGCGCGCTGCCGCCTCGCTTCGCTTCTTCACGTATTCTGGGCACGTATACCTGCTGACTACCTGTGGACTCGCTTCCGGAGTGGCCTGCGGCGACTGGCTTGCGAAGTGTGGCCTCGCTGGGAGGCTTTCGCTTTTCTCTTTCCGCCCGAGGAGGTGCGATAAAAAGCAGGCCCGCTGAATGGTCGGTGAAGCGTGCGCGCATCCATCCGTAACTGCGCGTTGTAGTAGGCGGAAGAATATGGAACTACCGTAATTCTTGACACAAAGGGTGCGGCTACAACGCGGAGCCACAAGCTTGATATAAAGAGTGTACGTTTCCTTATAAAAACGCTCTATACAGTCTATTGACTACTTTTATAAAATCAATTGAGAATTGTTACGTCTCTTGCTTTTATCTATGGATTAAATGTAGCTTAAAGTCTATCACCACCGCGGCTTCCTTTCAGTTATAGAAAATGCATAGACTATCCCCTAACATTCGTTTTTTTCTTCAAATTACCCATAAGTTATCTCTGCAGTCTTAAAACTGCTCTATTGACAAAATACAGACAAAAAACTTTATAACTATTTCCTGGCTATTACTACATAAAATGTCTATATACATTGTTGACAGGAGTTTAAAATCTATGGAGTGTGTAAAACTTCCATGGGTTGGCTCATTACTACGTTTAGCTAGGATTACGCAATGGACCAAAGCCTGCTTACTCCACTAACCTCGTTAGATGGCCCCGCTTAGCGTCATTAACCAAGATAAGGGCGGCGTCTGTAGGCGTAAAGTGAGCGTCGTCGCCCGACTGAAAACTGCACGACCTGGCCGGCTTCACCCTCATATATATATTTTTTTATGCGAAGTGGAATTTCAATAGCAACACATTACAGTAGGCAGTGTTTAGAAGGCCGTCCAAGCAGACGGCGTAATGCAGTACTGTTCGACTTCCGCAGTATGCAAGATACAACAACACGGGATATCACTCAAGTGAGCCCCGTCCAGAAATTTTGCCATGCGTGATCGGGGCCGCAAACGCAGGGTGGCAATCAGGTGTATCTCAGTCAGTGGTACGCAAAATTAAACAATCTCTCGCGGTAGACCATAGTGAACAAACATGCGTCAGCCACTTTTGGTCATTTTGACAAGTAAATAATTGGAATGTTTGTACGGAGCCTAGTCACAAAAAAGAAAACGTAGAAATTCTGTTCGGTCATTTGTGGCAACGCCTGTGGTCCAAGCTGCAAACTTTGAGATTTTTCACAAACACACAACAACCTGGCTACAAAATCATTTGAAATGATACAGCAGCAAACATTTTAGGACCCAAAAGCCGTAGATATAAACAAGAGGTAAAAGAAATAGTCATGGCGAAAATAGATAATTGCTTGCTTCCATATTTCGTAAGCAAGTAAAAAGTGGGTACTAAAACGAGTCATTCTTCGGAGAGGAGGTTCCACCTTTCAGATATATGTAAACTATGTCGGGATAAGGCGGATACATATGGTATGAAAATGTCCAGAAATTGAATCACGAGACAAAAACAGAATAATTTTGGGAGATCCGATAGTTAAGCTCATCCCCTGAGATTCAGCTAGGTCTAATCCGACTGGTCGAACACGCCGCCCGGGTGCAGTGACTACAGGCTTCCGTCTAGGCGGATAGGTTGCAGCCTATTCTCTGTCGCTTTGATAATAAAATTTTAACGCGCCGTCAACTGGTATGATCGAACAGCTCCGAGTGAAGACGTGGCGTCATATACCGTAAACCTTGTTCGATGCTATATTACAATACTTCACTGATTCTGCTCCTCCGGCGAATAATGATGGACTTCTTTTGCGCTCTCATAAGGGGGTGTTCATGTACCTTGCACTTCGAAAAATGAATTTGAAATTTATTTATTTCGCAACAAAAAAGATTATTGCTAGGAGGCCAGGTGAAAAGCTGTAAACACATAGTGAGGAGCCCTGACTCCCTCGCACAAAGGGCAACACAACAGTGTGCGATGAAGGCAATACACATATCAACACATATGTTGACTAAATTACCATCACACTCTCTAAAAAGAACACAGTGCGCAAACCAGACGACACAGAAGGAAGAAAGACGAAAGGCTGTCTTCCCTCTGTGTCGTCTGGTTTGCGCACTGTGTTTTTATGAAATCATGCATCAACTAGCCTCCCAAAGTGTATTATTAAATACATCACAATCGAGAGCAAATAAAAAAGAAGAACGACATATGTTAGAAAAAGACAGTTAATTATGATTCAAATATAGCGCGCAATTTCTATAATAATATTCTGGTTATGTCACTATTTTTCTCCAGGAAGATCTGGTTTAAAATTGTCGACAATGAATATTTCAGCATCTGTTTTCCGTAGTTAGTTCGGCATTTGGTAACCTACCATGGTGCTAAATAGTGTAAATAATCTAAAATGTTACACGCGTTTTATAATAGATACCGGCAGTCGTGATATGTGCAAACCGGTAGTAGAAGCCAAGTGTACTTTCATTTGGACAAATATTGTTTTGTTATCTCCAACAGAAAGCGTGATTGCAATTTGAACGAAAAAGCATGCTCCGTTTACTTATTATGTTCACAGACTCCGCACCTGTACGTCATAAGTGGTTGAGTGTGTGGGGGCCCACGCCACATATCTCTAGCGCCCGTGGCGCGCCGCGCTTTCAACGGCCGCGCCACCTTCCCAAGGCTCCTTGCGCGCTGCCGGTTTCCCTCTCCCCGCTCGTTCGGGGATAACCGGTCCCGCGCGAGGGGTCTATAAAGGAAGGCTCGTGCCGCCTTCTGGCCTTCTTGGTTCCTGGCTCGTCGCTCCTGTTTCTCCCCTGGC
>JAJIZL010022254.1:25169-35239 GCA_023969395.1 Amblyomma maculatum | reverse complement strand
GAACGCTTGTACGCTTCGCCGCAGTCCTCTTTGTACAGATCCCTGTAAATAAACCCCCGTGCGTACAAAGTACGTAACATCGCGTACAAAGTACGTAACATCTTGGTGAGAGGTGCTTGGGTAGCGACCACGGAGCGTTTCATCTACCGAAGAAGCCGTAACCTTGCTGGCCTACCACCAATGCCATCAGACATGGCTGAAGACAGCAGTACCGAGCAGCCAGGACCATCCACGGCGAACGACTGGCCCCATTATCGAGAGCCGCGTACTTTTTCCGGAAAACCTGAGGAGGACGTTGATGAGTGGTTGAAGCACTACGAAAGAGTGAGTAAATACAATCACTGGGCCGCCGCTACTAAGCTGGCTAATGTGGTGTTCTTCCTTGCCGCCACTGCCTTCGACTGGTTCGATAATCACGAGGATTCATTAAGTACGTGGGCTATCTTTACCAGCGAAATCAAGAAAAATTTTGGAGATGAACCTGCAAAGAAGCGCGCTGAACAAACTTTGTTTCACCGGGCACAAGTACCCGGAGAAACTTGTACTGCATATATCGAAGCTATCTTAAAGCTATGCAGACTCGTCAACCCCACTATGCTTGAAGAAGACAAAGTCGGTCACCTCCTGAAAGGAATAGCGGAAGACGTTTATAATTTTCTTATTAGCAAAGAGAACCTGAGCACCACCGCTGATGTTATAAAGCATTGTAGAACATTTGAGGCTCTCAAGCTGCGACGAATTACACCTAAATTCGGAAGACTGGCCAATGTCACCTCTGTAGCCAGTGTTGAAGCCTATCCTTCAGTTTCCATGGCTGATATGATACGAGAGATTGTACGCGAGGAATTGTCAAGATCTAGGGACGCCATCTGTAGTGAAGAATATGTGCGGCAGAGTTGTGCACCGCAGGCAAATGTTGCCGCCCTGTCCACTCCGTGGGTTCAACCTAGCGGCGCTTCGCATATGGACGATCAGCGCAGCTATACTCAACGTTATGACCACCAGCCGATGGAAAAGAGGCCCGCCTACTCTGAAAATGTGGTTCGTCAGCAGCGAGAGCCCGCTACAACCAACGTCGCGACTTTGTTAGTGAGGGCTCTTATGCTGATCGCTGGCGCCCTCAACCTGTGTGCTACAGGTGTGGAATTGCGGGGCATATCGCTAGATACTACCGCCGTCGTTTTCCAACTGTACAAGATTACCGACCCCACGCGAACATTCACGGACGGCTGCACACCGAACAACAACGATCCCCGACTATGCCTACCGGGGACTCACACCATTCGACACATTTGCGGAATTCATCTCCTGCATCTGATCGTAGTGTGACGCCGCCACCCCAGCGCCCGCGCAGGTCGCCTTCCCCTCGACGTCGTTCTACCCCTCCGCCTCCGGGAAACTAGGGGGCGCGGCCGATGGAGGTGAGGCCGCCGGCGAGTCAATGACGTCCATACCTCTGCCCGTGTTTATGTTAAAGAACAAATTGGAAATGTTTGTTGATGGTGTGAAAACAATGGCTCTTGTGGACACTGGTGCTACAGTATCTGTTATGAGTTTGAGTTTTAAGAACCGTTTAGGTAGAAAAGTAATGTTCAGTGGTGACCGTGCAGTGTTATTCCGTGGTGTCGGTGGTGAACCTTTAGTTCCTCTTGGTGTGTGTGCTTCGGATGTTGTTATTGGCGGCCTCAAGTTTAGAGTAGAATTTGCAGTACTGCCTCGGTCTACGCATGACGTGATTCTTGGGATTGATTTTCTGCAAGAGTGTGGTGCAACTTTAGACTGTGGTACGGGAGAGATTGCTTTGAATCCTTCACTACTTTCGGTTCTTGTGGATGACTCGACACCTGAATTTGGAGCATTTGCTGTGGAAGAAGACACAATTGTGCCAGCGTTATCTGCAGCATTCGTGCGGGTTTTCTCTATTCGGAACCAGTGCGAATCTTTTGAGGCTATAGTAGAACCTACGAGATTCACCTGCTCTAAGAAGAGTATCCTTGTGCCTCGTTGCGTCATTCCCGTGACTAAAGGCCGCACTCAGCTATGGACAGTGAACCACTCCGAAGAGCCAACTGTGTTGCCTCGGGGCCTGAAACTCGCCCGTTTCGAGGAAGGCATATCCGGCTGCGTCGCGGCGTTAAACAGCTCTGTCACTGAGAAGCAGGTGCGACCAGGCATGGGGACCCAAGTTACGGCTATGATTAGTAAGTCTCTTTCTACAACTGAGCGTCGTATTCTAGTGGAACTACTACTGAAACACGTGACAGTGTTCGACTTTGCCAAGGATGACTCAATGCCACTGCCTACAAGTCGTATTCATCACACGATCAACACAGGGTCCGCCCCTCCAATACGTCAGAAGCCCTATCGAGTCTCAGCAACTGAACGTAAGGTAATAGATGAGCAAGTTCAAGACATGCTAAAGCGCGGCATTATTCGAGAGTCCTGTAGTCCTTGGGCAGCTCCAGTCATCCTTGTTAAAAAGAAAGATGGCACATGGAGGTTTTGTGTTGACTACCGCCGTTTAAATTCAGTCACAAAGAAAGATGTCTACCCGCTTCCACGTATAGATGACGCAATTGACTGTCTGCACTCAGCTTCATACTTTTCCTCTATTGACTTGAGATCCGGTTACTGGCAAATCCCCATGCACATTGCAGACAAAGAAAAAACGGCATTCGTAACACCAGACGGACTTTACGAATTTAACGTTATGCCTTTTGGATTATGTAATGCACCTGCCACATTCGAGCGGTTCATGGATACAATTCTACGTGGATTAAAGTGGCAAATTTGTTTATGTTATTTGGACGACGTAGTAATATTTGGCAAAACATTTAACGAGCACAACAGCCGTCTGGATATCGTACTTAAATGCATGGAACGAGCTGGTCTTGTACTGAATGCAAAGAAATGTCATTTTGGCGATCGTGAAACAATTGTCCTCGGTCACTTAGTTGACAAAGAAGGTGTCCGACCAGAACCCAAGAAAATTGAAGCCGTCAAAAGTTTTACCGTGCCCAAGTCAGTAAAAGAGCTGCAGAGTTTTTTGGGGCTATGCTCGTACTTTCGACGCTTTATACCAAGGTTTGCAGACATCGCTTACCCACATACGAGTCTACTGCATAAAGATACACCATTCAATTGGACCAGCGAATGTGACTCAGCTTTCCGTCATCTGAAGTTTCTTTTGACCTCGGGCCCAATCCTCCGCCACTTCTGCCCATCAGCTCCAATTGAAGTACACACTGACGCAAGTGGTATCGGTATCGGCGCTGTACTTATACAACGCCATGGACGCGATCAGCACGTGATAGCGTATGCCAGCCGCTCGTTGAGTAAATGTGAAAGAAATTACACGGTTACGGAGCAAGAATGTCTAGCCGTTGTTTTCGCTGTACAGCGCTTTCGTTCCTATCTGTACGGGAATGCTTTCACGATTGTGACCGACCACCATTCCCTTTGCTGGCTCGTGAGTCTTCGTGACCCCTGTGGGCGGCTCGCTCGATGGGCTTTACGCCTACAAGAGTTTAATTTTACTGTGGTGCATAAAAGCGGCCGTAAACACTCAGATGCTGACTGTCTTTCGCGTTTGCCGCTTCAAACGACTGATAATGACTCAGACAATTTCGATGAATATTTGGCTCCAATTGCACAAACTTTCCCCGATCTCAGAGTTTTCCGAACCGAGCAACGCAAAGACAAAACATTAACTTCACTGTTTGATTCCGCCAACGATCCTATGAAGAACACATTTAGCATTCGCGAAGGAGTGCTTTACAAGAAAAATTTCGCCTCTGGGGGAGCACGTATGCTTCTTGTCGTTCCGGAAAGCCTACGTATCACAGTTCTAGAAATGACGCATGATGATGCCATGTCTGGTCACCTGGGAGTGGCCCGAACACTCCACCGCACACAGCAGCGATTTTACTGGCCGAAGATGCGTTCAACGATCAAGCGATATGTAGCCAGCTGTGTGCAATGTCAGCGCTTTAAGCTGTCGACTTCAAGCCCACATGGAAAACTGCAGCCAGTCACACCTCCAACAGCCCCGTTTGAGCAAGTTGGCATTGACCTTCTTGGACCTTTTCCACGGTCCTCTAAAGGAAACCGATGGATTCTTGTGTGCGTTGATTATTTAACCCGCTACTGTGAGACAGCCGCGATACCATCCGCTACTGCGTCTGAAGTATCAAATTTCTTACTTCGACTCGTCATTCTTCGGCACGGCCCTCCTGCAGTCATCATTAGTGACCGTGGACGCCAATTCACAGCGGACATTGTCGAAGAACTTCTTCGCCTCAGCGCCTGCAGTTTTCGCCACTCCACGCCATATCATCCCCAAACGAACGGTGTGGTAGAACGAACTAATAGGACACTTACCACCATGTTGGCTATGTACGTCGCTGCAGACCATAAGGACTGGGATGGCGTTCTACCGTTCATTACGCATGCATATAACACAGCGCAACATGAGACAACAGGCTACAGTCCCTTCTACCTTCTCTATGCTCGCACGCCTCGCTGTGCCCTCGACACCATACTGCCATTTTTCATTCATGACGAACCCTCTCTTGCTACGACACTCTGCAGAGCTGAAGAAGCCCGCCAGCTGGCCAGAGTTCGAATTTTATCTTCACAAGAACGTTCTAAGAACCGCTACGACGCCCGACACCAACAAGTTTCCTATGCTCCTGGTAACTATGTGTGGTTGTGGACACCTCTCCGTAAGCGTGGTCTTTGTCAAAAACTGCTTTCACACTACACCGGACCGTTTGTTATGTTAGAACGCATCAATGACCTGAATTACGTCATAGCACGCATAACGCCGAATAGTCGACGGTCACGGCAGTCGCAGGTGGTGCATGTAGCCCGCCTCAAGCGATTTCATTCCAGAGGATCTCTGTAACTCGCTCGACGGGCTTCGTCTGCGAGGAGGGAAATGTCACGCGCCTTCGTGGAACGTCGACGGAAGATGAAAAAGAGCGGTCGGGTAGATCGGTGAAGAAGAAGAAAGAGCAAGGGCAGAGGAACGCTTGTACGCTTCGCCGCAGTCCTCTTTGTACAGATCCCTGTACATAAACCCCCGTGCGTACAAAGTACGTAACATCGCGTACAAAGTACGTAACAATATTCTTATCACTACCTTACAGTACGGCTCAGAAAGAACAGGTCTACAGTGTTGGCATTGCTGGACCAAAAAGAATATAGTATGCAAAATTTCTAGGACAAACGCGTTGTTACAGGCATTTTTGTTGATTTCTCTCAGGCTTTCGATCATATTAGTCATAAAATCTTGTTTGAAAAACTGAATCATATTATGGAATACATGGACTTGTTTTGGCACTGTTGAAGCGCTACCTGTCAAATAGGTTTCAATATGTTGAAATGAATAGATTCGCTTCTAGCAGCAAGCTTATAGTCTCTGGGGTGCCGCAAGGTAGTATTTTAGACCTTGTTTTATTCAATTTACACATTAATGATATTGTACACATTTGTTCAGACATTAAGTTCATTATATACGCCGATGATACAAGTGCCTTGGCATCATCTCTTTCTGAAGCTGATGGAATCCTTAAAGCGAACAGTTTTTTGCGTCAATTACACTGCTGGAATTGTAACAATCAATTGAAAATTAACGTGAACAAAACAAAAGTAGTTGTTTTTCGACCAAAAGGAAAACAAGCTTCATCACAGGAAAACATATTATTTAGATCCGAACCGATTGGGGTGGTAGACAGTGTTAAGCTGTTGGGGGTAATTTTACATCAACATCACAATATGATCATATAAACAGTCTAATAAGTAAATTGAGTTGCATAACGGGAATTTTAAATCGCAACCGCTATACTCTCCCCAAAAGAGTTAAACTCAGTGTGTACAATGGTCTCTTTGCCTCCGGCCTAAACTACTCTCATTTAGTTTGGGGACTTCAACAAAAACAAGCCTACTACAATTACAAAGGCTACAGAAAAAGATATTACGAATTATTGCAGATGTGGATTACACAGCACCAACTTCTTCTATTTTTTTCATCAATTAATGCGCTAAAGATAAACAACTTATACGAGTATAAGTTGTGTCGGCAGTACCATTTGAATATATCCAACGAAACAGTTCGACTTTGAAAGAAATTGCAGAACTATGCCGTAACGATCCAGTTTACAGAACTCGAATTTCAGAACAATGGAATGTTCCAAAATGCCGCACAACCTATTGACAACAAATGCTCCGTAACACACTTCCGCGATTATTGAACACTGTAGAAAAGGATGGCATTGATATATTCAATATGCTCCTATCATCAATGAAATTATATTTCACAACATAACCTATATAGGTTACAAGCAGTACTTTATTAACGTTAAATATGCTGAGTATATTGTCAGGTGCATGCTGATTGTCTTTTTTTTTTCAGTGTATTTTCTGATGTGCATTATGTGGCCTTATTTATTTTTCTTGTTTTTATTTCTCGTTTTTTGTTTCCTTCATTAATCTTTTTTACCGCTTGAAACGGTTTTGTGCCCACTTTCGTTTCACCGTGCTGCTGTTCACGCCTTGAGGGGGCCGAGGACTTCTCAAGCCACAGACATGGCTTTTCCCTCAGCCTCCTTCCACTTCTTTGTGGTGAATAAAATATCCATGATTGATTGATCACGTTATCACTTCGAACACAACTACGCATCTGCAGAACTATAATATCTAGCTCTTTTTTTGTGAGAGCCACATGTGATGTGCTAACACATGTATCTTTTTCTGCTGTCTCAATTAAAAAGGCTCCTATGATTTCTTTTTCGATTCTTTCCTTTTGTTTGCCTACAATTTCAGTCCTGTGGAATAATGGGTTGAAGCCTGTTTCGCACTGCAAACGATGCAGCGCAAGATTCCCAGGGTGCCTGATTTTCCTACAGTCATTGTGACGTTCCAAGAGCCACTTATTAACACATCTTCCCGGTTGTCCGATGTAATGTTTTCCGCAAGAAATCGCGATCTTATTATTTCTTTCTGACCAGGTATGAACCTTTCATGATGTGCGATTTCGCATTCCTTCCTCTTGCCACGCTTGTCATGCTCATTTACTGCGTTACAGAGGCTTATCAACTTTTTGGTGCCCTAAATATCACCTTCAAATTATGTTTCTTTTGCCATCCTCTTTAATCCACGTGACCCTTTATGTATATACGGAATTACAACACATCGCTCTCTGTTGCCCTCTTCTCTCTGCTCCTGGGTTTTCTTCGTTATGTTTTTCAACAACTTTTCTGCCACGGACGAAAAGACACTATCTGGAAAACCACTGGCTTTCAGGCGGGTTATTTGCATGCCGATGCTCTCTGCCATTTTGTGATAGCAGCACTTCTTAATGCTCTGCAACATGCACGAGTGGGCAGCGCTCCTTTTAACCAGCTTGGACTGGCTGGAATCGAATCTCATGAAGCTTTTTTCGTTTTTGGAATGATACCACCAGCATGTGTGCATCATAGTCGCCTGTATTTGTAGTTCAAAGAACCCTATCTTACCTTTATCAGGTAGTTCGTAGGCAAAATCAAGCCCATTGAACGTGCAAGCGCGACCATCATATTTATTTATTTATGGCGGTGAGTTTGTCACACGGCATAAAAGGTGGTGGTATAGCGTCACAGGAATGTGTGGAGTGCAGCCATGTGCAAGAAGTCACACAAACTGCGTGCATAAATGTTGTTTGTTGTCCATAAGTGGAAATGAGAGTCATTACTTGGTGAAAGTCCAGCTTTTTGTAGAATGGTGTTGCGCATATGCGAAGTTCCTGGGCATGTCCATATTAGATGCCGTACAGTGGTGTCGCAAGCCGGTTCTTCGCAGTGTGGGCATTTGTCGGGAACTGGAATAGTAGTACTTTTCCACTGGTGTCGAACGGCGGGCGTAAGAGCCACTCCGACCCTCAGCCGTCTCAGAGATACCTCCTCCACCCTTGTTAGATTGGGGGGAAGGGGGTACGTACACGGGGGAATTAGAGCACGTGTACGCTGCCTGAGGGATGCTGATGATGTCAAATGGGTCAGGAGTGGATCCGGTGGCAAGGAATCATGAATAGGTTGTCACACATCTTCTGCATGAGGAAGCACGTCTGCTGTTATGGTATTCAAATTTTTGTTGTCTTGAACGCAGTGAATGGTTATAGTCACTGGGTAACGGTGACAAGCAGCATGTATAGTCTGTGCGACCCTAAGAGTGCCATGGACTTTCTTTAAATGTTTTAAGGCTTCTTTAGAGTGAGTCATTATATGTACGTGTTTAAACGTAGGGTCGGCAGGTAACGCTTCTATGGCGTTTAAGATAGCTTGCAGTTCGAATGCAAGAGTTGATTTGGCGTCGGTAAGGTAACTTCGATTGGTGTTCAGGTGAGGGTGGGTTGGGCTTATAAAAGCAACTGAACCACCTGTTGGGGTTACGGCTGCATCTGTGTAAATAATACAGTCATAATGTATTGCGCAAGACGTTATTGGGAATGATGATGAGAGCTGCGACTTCTTGGTGAGTAGAGGCTTAATAGAAGTAAGGTGGTAGTAGTCCCATGGAGGTGGTTGGTTCTCTAATTCAAGACGAAGGGAAGCTTTTCTTGCTCTGTTTGTCTGTCTTTGGGCAGTTAATTCTGCCAGCGAGTTAAGGTGGGCGTACTCCTGGAGCAGACGGATAGGAGTAGATCGAGGCAGTCCCATAATGACTCGCATTGCCTCGTAGTTGAGTGCCTCGAGTGTAGACCATTGCCGTTTTGTCAGTTTCTGAAACTGTGCCTGGTATAGAAGCCGCGGTTGAAAGACAGCACGAACAAGTCGGCGAGCGGTATCTGATCGGTCACCACCAGAACGATTTGCTATTCTTCGAATTAGTCCCAGTGTGTTCATGGCACTTTTGCGTACATCGGATAGCCAAACTGTGCCTTTTCCTGAAGAATGTACATGGAGGCCCAACACCTTGGTATGTTCCACTTCAAGGAGGGATGTATTGTCAATTGTCAACGCGAATGGATTAGCTTTGAAACTTCTGCGGCCGGCCTTATTGCCCACATGGACATAGCATGTTTTAGTGAGGTTGAGGGATAGGCCTGTGTTGTTGAGAAAGTTTTGAAGGATATTTATGGCATTTTGCAGGGCGTCTTGCTGCACCTGCACTGAGCGACTTGTAGACCACATAGTAATGTCATCTGCGTAGGCTAGCACTTTAATATTAGGAATTGAGGCAAGTTCATGTATGAGAGGAATAAATGCAATATTAAACAAAGTTGGGGCTAAAAATGAGCCCTGCGGTACTCCACGATTAGAAATGAAATGTCCTGTTGGTTTTCCATTTACACGGATAGCAAACGTTCGGTGGGAGAGGAACGCGTGAATTGCACGACAAAGCTGTAAGGGCATTCCAAGTGATGACATAGTATTGAGGATCGCTGTGTGGAGGATGTTGTCGTAGGCTTTCGTGATATCTGTTGCCACGACTGTGCGGACGAGACGACTGTGAGATGAACAATATATTACTTCATTGGCAAAAAGTTGAAGACCATCTTCAGATCTGTAACCAGGCCGAAAGCCAATCTGTGAAGACGAATATTTGTGATGATGGTCAAGCCACCAGGATATTCGAATGGCAAGTAGCTTTTCGTACAATTCACAGATAGTTGGGGTAAGAGAAATCGGGCGTAGAGCACCAAGGGTTGTAGGTGGTTTTCTGGGCTTTGGTATGGGAAATTCTCAGAAGTGAGGTCAATGATTCACCTTCTAGATTGCGGAATAGTGTATAAGGCACACCATCATGACCGGGTGTGGTGTTTGGGCGGATGTCTTCAATCGCAGCGATCAGCTCAGCCATGGTGAAAGGGTTCGTGATCACGAATCATCGCGACCATCATATCCGCGTCGACTATACCAGGCCTTTCTTTACTAAAACAAAGCAAAAAATTGTCTACGTATCGAAAGCATGCTACAACATCCCTGCTATCCAGTTCAAGTTTTAGGCTGCGATCTCCCTTTGCCATGTGCAAGTTTGAAAGGACAGTACTTCAGACATCTTATAGTAGCGCGAACAAAAACACACAAGAC
>JAJIZL010022254.1:0-20169 GCA_023969395.1 Amblyomma maculatum | reverse complement strand
TGTTTTCGTGTTCGCGCTGTTTATATCAATAAGGTTCCACAGCCCTAACAAAGACGAATACACAGGCATGCGCAGGGCTCCAACTGGTTATATTTCTTCGAAACGAGTAAAAGTGAAGATTATGCGCATTCACAAAAATTTGCGAAGTACACGCACTAAACACCACACCTCCACATTGCCAGGCAACATATAAATATAAATTTATAGCAATCACACTCTATCTAAATTAAGAAGTCTACTGTCGCCACTAAATAAAAAGACCGAAGTGTCACTGACGTACTCTGATCCCAGCCTTTTGATATAAGACGTTTCGACCAACTCACGGCCAAGAGTGCCCTTTCTCCCGCTTGATATTCTGATTTGTATGAGCTTTAGCTGGCACTTTGGCCTGAAATCGCAAGATTGGAATTAGGCGGGCAGATGTAAATTTTGATTGTTTTTCATAGAACGCTCGTGGTCTGCGCTAGCAATGCTAGCAGGTCCCTCTCAGAAGCCGAAACGAATTACTGGACAGAGAAGGAATTCCTCGCGATCATCTGGTCCACGTTGAAGCTCCGTCCGCGACTATGCAATCGACCATTCAAGTTAGTAAGCGATCACCATGCGCTCTGCTGCCTCGCCAAATTGAAAGACCCCTCTGACCGCCTTGCACGAAGGAGATTACGTCTCCGAGAATTCGACATTATGGTGACCTACAAGTCTTGCCGCAACCATTCTGACGCTGACTGCTAGTCATGGGCCGCTGTTGACGCGCCTCCGAAGGAAGGCGACGTTGACGCCTTCTTGGTACTGGTAAGCACCAGCCGTTATGCACCGCAGAAGCACTCGGATTCTGCGTTCAGAGATATAGCAGATTACATAGAAGGCGCTTCTTCTCCTACTGTGCTCAGGCGTCAGGGGTGCCCTTGGCGTTGCACAAAAACTTCCCTGTGAATAACCTTCACAACCAACAGTGCCGCATAACTTCTTGTGGTTCCTAAAAAACTCCGAAATGTAATTTTGCAGCCTTTCCACGATGGAGCCGACAGCGGGAATCTCGTGATGGCACTTAAATTGCATACAATCCAAGAGAAGTATTAGTGGCCTCGGTTAGCTGCTGACTTTTCACATTACGTGAAACCGTGCCGTTAATGTCAGCGACGCAAGATGCCTCTGCTCAGACCTGCTGGCCTACTGAACCCCTACCACCCCCATTGAAGCTGTTTCAGCAAACTGAAGGGGATCTGCTCGGCCCCTTTCCGACTTCATCAACGAGTGACAAGTGGATCATCGTGGCCATCGATTACCTGGAAGCGCACAGCGATGCTGTAAAGCGGAGGCGCTAAGGTCGGCGATCCGAGCTGGCGATCCCAGCCAGCGATTCCAGCTGGCGAGAGAGGGAAATAGAGTTGAACGGCGTGTGCTCGGTGCGCAAGCACGGCACCAGCTGTTCGGTTCGACAAGCCTGCCACGCTGGTCTTATCCTTCCCATGCTCCGCTGCTACCCCGTAAATTCCCTACAGTGTTGACTGAGACCCCACCAACCTAGTGCACTCAGGCAATCTTTCGCCTGACTCTACCTTGCACCTACTGGACGGCGCAGCTATCCAGCTGAGCCTGGCGACATTATGGCCCAAGCATCCGCAGATCTGGTTCCCCAAGTGGAAGCCATCTTCCATCTGCATCACGTGACATCGGAGGCACCTCGGTTTCGTCGCTTACCTTCCAACCTGCCTCCTGAGGTGGCTAAAAAGGTGGCGGATATCATCCTTAGACCCTTGGGTGATACTTCGTACCAGCGGCTTAAGCAGTGCATGCTGGACCGCAGCACGGCGTCTGAGACTCCGCGCCTCCGACAGCTGCTCACCTGCGAAGAGCGTGAAGACCGCCTCCCTCGCAGTTACTCACTAGCATGCGGCAGTTCCTGGGCGAAAGCAACGTCGACTAGAACAGCCCACTGTTGAGAGAGCTCTTCCTGCAGCGCTTGCTGCAGTGCCTCGCCTTGGCTGCTGCGGCGGCTTGACCCTTGACTGCCTCGCCCAGCTAGCTGATCGAGTCCATGACGCAACTTTCGCTTCTGTTGCCGCCCTCTCCTATCCACCAGAGTCTTCCGTCATTTCTCGTTTGGAGATCTGGATCAATCAGCTAGCCGCTTCTCTCCACGCCTTTAGGACGTCCTCTCATGCCTAGCACGGGTTCTACTCAAGTCTTCGCCGCTGTTCGTCTTCGCCGAAAGGTTCGCGCTCTTCCAGACCTCGCAGTCAGCGTATTTGCTGGTATCAGCGCACTATTCAACACCGCGTCCGACAATGCACTCCACCATGCAACTCGTCGGCAAACCCGCTGCGAGGTCACTAACGGCGGCATGACCTCGCCCTTCAACCTGGTCGCCTTTTCATGTAATGGACTTCATTTCCGGCCTGCGCTTCCTCGTCGACATTGGCGCCGAAGTCACCGTTCTGCTTTCCACCAAGGCTGAGGTTACATCCAAATCACCTGGACGTATTCTCTGTGCGGCCAACTCAACATACATCGCCACGTATGGTCTCTGGTCCCTCACTCTGGACCTTGGCCTGTGGCACACGTTTCGATGCGTCTTTATTGTCGCCGATGTCCATTAACCCATCCTCGGATCCGACTTACTTGCGCATTTTTATATTGACCTCAGCATGCATCGCCATCGGCTCATCGAGTTCACGACGCGCCTTTCTATAACAGGCGTTATATCGGCTGTCGCTTTTACTGCCATCCCTAAGTGGATCCCGTCATGCCCGTACGCACAATTCCTAAAGTCTTGCTCGAGGTCACGAGGCCTTGTAATTTACACCAGCCACCCAAGCATGGTATCACCCCCACGCGTCACAGCTCATCCGCCCTGCCTCTTCTGTAAGCGTCTGGCGATTGCTAGACGGGAATTCAACCACATGTTCCAGCGTGGTTTCATTCGCCCTTCGTCCAGCACTTGGGCCTCGCCGCTCCATTTCGTACTAAAGGACCGATTAACTGGTGACCCTGTGCCGACTACAGGACTCTCAACGCGCACACAGTTCACGACAGCTATTCATTTCCAAACATCCAAGAGTTCCCTGGACATCTGAACGGATGTAACATCTTAAGTAAAGCGGACGTTGTAAAAGTGTACCGTCAAATCCCTGTTGAACCGGCTGATATCCCGAAGATGGCCATCACTACGCCCTTCGGCCTGTTTGAGTACGTGCGCATGCCCTTGGGCAACGGTAAACAGCTCGAACTTTCCTGAGATTTATTGCAGAAGTGACGCGCGGTCTCCCGGCTTTTTTGCCTACATCGACGACTTTCTCGTCGCGAGTTGCACTCTACAAAATCACGAGCGTCCCCTACGGGTACTCTTTCAACGCCTCCAAGAATTTGGCTTGGTCGTCAACGCCAAAATATGGGTTTTCGACTCTTCTGAGCTTGAGTTCTTGGGCCACCGCATCTCGGCGCAGGGAATTCATCCATTGCCTTCTTACGTTGAAGTTGTTAAAGACTTTCCAGCACCCACAACCCTACGCAAGCTCCCCGAGTTCCTGGGCTACGGCCGGTCTCAATGCGCGCGCTCCCTCCCCTCTTACGGCCTGCGCAGGAGAGGCAGTTGCCACCTATGGCCGCTATTCTCCGGGGCGCTGCGAGCCAACCCCGCTTCGCTCGATGGGGGCCGTTAAATGTTCTCGAGGTAGCTTCGGCGCGCGCTGTTTGAGACATTTGCATAGAGTTGCTGAACGGCCGCGCCCAGCGCGTTGAGCAAGAACATGACAACCGTGTCTTATGCAGCCACGACGTGCAAGTGGGGGCTAGTATGTGGTTCTGAAAACACTGAATTGGCATTGTGTGAGGGCGCATAGTATCAGCTGGTACAGCTAGGTCATTCGCGACTGACAGGAGTAAAAGTGAAGCAAGATATTTCAGTAAAAAACCAACTTTAGCAACCGTTTATTTTCCTCTTAAAGGCCGGCACAGTCAATGTGGTTACTTGAAAGTGTATTTAGGCAATAACATCATTTGCCGTTCCGAAAAGCTCAGTTTGCTCTTACTGCTCAAAACACGCCTTATCAGACAGATCATTTGCTCTCTGAAATTCTGACATCGTTTCACTACACCTAAAGGGACTAAACGCAATAACAGGCATTTCCTGTATTGACGTATACAACATTGTCGTGAGACTTAGAGTTCCCAGGGATATGAATTACAATCTGAAATGCTTTCGTGTTGGTTTGTGGATGAATCCGGATGGCTTGTCATTCCGGTCTGTTAACTTCTTTGTGTAGTTTACGATCAGGATCTGGAGAAACTTTTCAGAGATGAGATGGGCTAATCGTTTGGCGTAACTCCGGTCAACACTTTCTGGGCAGCTTAAGAGCGGTGAATCTTCTAGATTTGGCTCAACTATTAGCTGCAAGGTTTCCAGAATCCTTGATCATGGGAGATCCTTGACCGCCTTTAAAAAAAAAAGACGAAATAGTTTCCAAGATAGCTAGAAACTCTGGCTTCGGATAGTGTAGTTCACCATTCTCTTGTGCGTGCAGAAGTTTGTACAGAGGACTGCTGGTCTTGTTTGTCGTCACAAGCAAGACGCAAGCGTCACACTCAAGATCGCTTATAAGCTTCGCGATATATCCACCTACGTAGACCAAGCCTGAATAAGTAACAGACGCAGGTTGAGCTGGAAGATGTGCTCGCAAAGCTTTCAGTTCTTGAATCACATGTTGAGGAACACAGGCGGCCGCTTCTTCTGCGTCTTCACCTTGTACAGCGACTCCTGTGGATGGTAATGCTTTTTTCTTCACAATTTGGTCCAAAGTTGTTGTAACGGCTCTTCCGTCCAGCGCGTCATTACCTCCACACATGAAGAGCAGTTTTCCGATGAATGCCTCGATAGGGTCGCTGTTAAATTTCCTTTTCAGGACGTAGTTGATGCCTCTGCTTAGCAGAAATTGGGTCAACTCTACAGTAGATTTCGTGCTGAATAGTAGAGCACTGTACTTTTCTTCTGTGAAGTTCCCAACGCGAGTGGCAATGGAATATTCCTGAATTTGTTTCATGTAGCGGCAAAACTCATTTTGCAGCCACAGTAGACGTTCATCGTCGTCTTTCGAGATCGGCATTTTGCAGCCACTTCCATTATATGTCGTCTCGGGAATATCGAACCATTTCTTGATAACTTTCATGAAGTTGATCGTCGATGTGGCATCCTTGAAAGGGAAGAGAAGAGAGCTGACTCGTGAGTTCTGCTGGAGATCTTCAAGAGCGGCAGTTACTTGAGGCGAAAATATCTGCACGGCGCGCAACATGTTCATTTCGAGGTTCGGTTCGACGGGTAGACATGTTTTCTCGTCAAATTTCTCGCCAACTTTATCGACATGTCCTTCTGATGCTCATTAGGTTTCTTGACAAATGTTCCACTGATGACTCCAGTGTCGTCTGTGAGCTCCCATTCCAAACATTGGCTGCGGATATTCTTCATGTAGTGAACTACGCGAGGATATTACGAAGACGAGGATGAACTAGGCGAGAATATCACGAAGACGAGGATAAGGACGACGAAGTGCCGCTGCGCTGCTCGAGCTCGCTTGTGGAGGCCTAGACTGGCTGTGTTCTAGTGTGGTTCGCCGTGCAACTTCGAGAGGGCTATTATCCCTGTTAAGACAAAGTAAAAACCCCCTTTCACTTGGTGCAGGTGAGCCTTTCCTGCCGTCCTGGAGCTCCGCAGCCGCACACTCCCGACACCAGCAATGACCGACGCTACCACCCCGAGTCCAACCGGCCCTCATCCCCCGTGTTCTTCGCTGGAGCTTTGCGCCAGCGTGATCCTCCTATCTTCAGCGGAACCGGCGACCATGGAAGACTGGCTGGCCTCATATGAGCGGGTCAGTATTCACAACCACTGGGACGACCACCAAAAACTCAATAACGTCATTTTCTAACTAACGGACGTTGCAAACCTATGGTTCTGGAACCACGAGGCCGATATCACATCGTGGTCTACATTCAAGACTAGTTTTTGCCGATATCTGCGGCCGGCCTGCAGTGCGCAAGCTGCGCGCTGAGCTACGCCTGCGCGGCCGTGCACAGCTTCCTGGCGAGAATTTTACCAGCTATATTGAAGATGTCGTAGACCTGTGCAAGCGCGTGGACGCTTCAATGTCAGAGAACACCAAGATTGATCACATTATGCAAGGAATTGATGATGACGCGTTCCAGATGCTTCTGGCTAAAAATCCAGCCACCGTCGTCGACGTTATCAACGCATGCCACAACTTTGACGAATTACGCAAGCGCCGTAACATCACTCGCTCTTCGCTCTCACACCCGGACATGCGCCATTGCGGCCGCGAAACTGCACGTGAGCCGCCTCAAAACGTACTACGATCCGCTCCTCTCGCCCTCACCATAGGTCGGCAGGATGGATCCTCTTCGCTCCGGGGGAAATTGTAGTGAACTCCGCGAGGATATTACGACGACGAGGATGAACTAGGCGAGAATATCACGAAGACGAGGATAAGGACGACGAAGTGCCGCTGCGCTGGTCGAGCTTGCTTGTGGAGGCCTAAACTGGCTGTGTTCTTGTGTGGTTCGCCGTGCAAATTCAAGAGGGCTATTATCCCTGTTAAAACACAGTAAAAACCCCCTTTCATTCAAAACATGGAAAGGATCGAAGCTTAAAAAAACTTCTCGTTCATCGTCGTGAGGATGTTTCACTACAGTTGACAAAGAACCCATGAGTTTGAACATGATTCTGTTCGCTGAGTAGTTGTCGATAACGATGCGAACCACTACAAAGCCGCATTCCTCAGCTGCAGCGATGACGTCCTTCGTCCACAAGTCTCTCCCGCTCAGTTGCTTGGTGAAATAGTATGAACACGGGATCTTGTATGAGCTGGCCACACCATGGAGCACGAAACACAGGACAGTGTTCCGTTCTTGGTACGCGGTGCACCCTTTTCCGGCTTGTCTTTCATCCCAAATAATACGTCATACTTCCGGTCGTATATGCATTTGGCTTTATTGCAGCTTCACCTATTATTAATGAGGCCATGTGCTGTTTGTGGCTGAGAAAAGAAGCCTCGTGAACCAACCTTTCTTTCATCGCACCACTCATTCCTGAAGAAGTTGAGCTGCGACCTACATAGCGCTGCAGTGTGCACTTATGTGGCAGTGTCAGCAGATTGGTACGGGCATGATCATAGGCTTTTGGAGAAAGAAAGCGCCGTATGATACTCTGTCTGATCACTTCTTCGGGATAAGACTGGAATTTCTTCTGGTATCCGTCAACTTGGTGAAGCAGGAAAACAGCCTTTTTCTCCCCCTTTTCCGCGTCTGAAGCAATATGTTTCAGAGCTGAGTAACGTTTGTCGTTTCGATATGAGGAGATCATCTTCCTCTCTGCTTCTAATTGCTGCTGTGCTTTTGAGCAGTTGGAGCGATAGTACGCTACCTGCGAACGAAGCCTAGATATCATTAAAAGGTATCGACTTGCTCGCTGTGCATCGTTGTTTGTTGTTTGAGAGCCTATGGTAGCTCTCTGATTGGTCTCACGCTGCGGCGACTCTAGCACTGCACCCTCGCATTCTGGCTTTGCCTTTCGTTTTGATGGTTTCCTAGAAGGAATAGTGTCTAGAACTTTTGGGGTCCTACGCACGTTTTTCGCGCTGGGTGCTAGGTAAGAAGGATATCCTTCAAATACGATTGGCACTGCACCGGGAACCAGTTTTCTTATCTTGAGGTCACTGACGTAGTCACTCTCCAAAAGGTGCTTGCTACATACTGTAGTCGACGGTGATCTGTCTATAATGACGAGATTTTCCTGAGAAATGTTTCTGTGCTATTTGGCGCACAGTTCCTGGTCAACTGGAAACTGATGAAACGACACACCGGGAGTCTTCCCGGATCGCGACTGACAAAGCGGCACACAACAGTACACCATACGCGCAGCTTCACTTCACAAGTTTTTGAGGCGAGTACGCATGAAAAGCCTATGGCAAAACCTTACTGAGAAACGTGATCTTCTCAGCAGGGCGCTAAAAGCTTGAACCATACAGGAAACTTTTCATCCATGCACACAGCGGCAAAACCAACAAGGAAAAAAATGGGCACACGTGCGCGACTTGCTTCTCAAAACGTGCTCCGACGCCGCCGCAGCACCCCTAGCATGGGTTAGAGTAGGCACCCTAGTTAGAGTTGGCTCGCAGCGCCCTCTCGCGGAGACCAGTGGGGGCGAAGCGCAGAAAAAAATGCATTGTCCCCTCGGCGCCTGCTCAGGCCGTAAGGGAGGGAGCGCGCGCATTGAGACCGGCCGTGCCTGGGCCTAGCAACTTTTTCCCGACGCTTTCTTCTTCACCCCCTGACTGGCCTTCTTCGCACAACCAAATCCTCCTCCTCCGCAGTTTCCTGGTCTCCCAAAGCTCAGGCTGCTTTCACAGCTGGAAAAGAAGCCCGCGCTGATTTGTTCCTTCTCATACACCAGAGGCTTATGTTCCATAGGACGTCGCCCGCCAACTTCGTCATCTGGCCTACATATCGGAGTTCGCAACAAATATCCGGCACATCAAAGGCATCGAAAATGAGGCAGCTGATGCACTTTCAAGCATTACCTCCATCACTGTGTCTACATGTACTGTGGACTGGGAATGTCTGGCCCGGGCGCAGTTAGAAGACCCTGAACATCAAGCGCTGTGTAACCATGCCCGTGTCCTCGGTCTGCAGCTCGTGCCACGTCCGCTGGTTAGCGGATTGCTCTGGTGTCACATTCCACCGGCTCTACAGCGTCCATTCATCGGCGAGGCCTTTTGTCGGGCCATTTTCCATTCACTTCACGACAACTGCCATCCAAGCACAAGAGTCACACAGCGCCTCATTACCCAGTGGTAAGTCTGGCCGAACAATAACACCGACGTTAACCAGTTGACCCGCTCGTGGCTTTCTTATCAGTCTGTCAAAGTGATCCGCCATAGAGACTCCACCCCAGTCTTTCCTGTCCCCTGGTTGTCGCTTTGACCACGTTCATCTTGATTTGGTGAGACCGCTACCTCCCTCTAATGACTGCCGGTACAATCTGACGATGATCGATCGCTTCATTCGTTCCGCTTCATTCGACCGATTCATGGGCATCGCTGAAGCAGTACCCATTCAAGGCCTTCGTTTCCTGCTTCGGCTGTGCCGGCATTGTTACCACGGATCGAGGCCGCCAGTTCGAATGGGCTGCTCCACTTCCCTCGCCCTTCTGCTGGGCACTAAACACTGCCGCACCATAGCGTTTCATTCCTGTGCCAACGGAATGGTCGAGTGGCTCCATCGTCAGCTCAAGACTGCCGTCACTGCTCGCCTTGAACGTGAGCACTGGGCTTACCAACTTCCTATGGTGCTTCTCGGCCTACTAGCCGTTCTTCGTGACCAGTGCACCACTGCGGCGAGCAGAAAGGAAATGGTTTTATGCTGCCCTATTCTCTGAAGGCCACATGGAAGAAGGCGGCCTGTTATACATGTTTTGAAATAGGAAGAAACTTATATGTGAAGAAAATAATTACGCAGAAATTGCACAGCGAGACCTAGCGCCTGTGGGCGATTGAGGGAGTTTAATAATTCTGTCCTCCATCTAGTTTTCTTGGTTCTGCAGGGAATTACGGTCTGTTGCAGCCAACAACACATCCATGAGCGTTACTCTTTTTAGGGCCCACAGCTGCCAAAAAGAACCTCAGTGACGAAAAGCAAGACTCACTTCCCTGAGCGTCGTCATTCCGCCGCCATACCGCTGTGGACAACCATGCCGCCGCCAGGGTGGATACGTCAATTCGGATTCAGATATCTCCAAACTCTTTCACATTTGGACATCCAAACACTAACCCTGCACCACCTGTAGGAGTGCTGAGGTTTCGACAGTCATCTCCTTCCTTAATTTATGTCAACGCTATTCATAAGCGCTCATTACATTAGCAACAACGTCTACCAGCTTGCACATAGGAAAGATATTTTTATAATGTGGAACAGTCTTCACGGTAGCCGGCCAGGCACACTGATTAATCGAAGTATAAATGACCTTTCTATTTACAATTACCTTGTATTTACGATGCCTCGTTCATAATGGACAGTATGATGTACGATATGTAATTGTCGAAGACTGACTCCTTTTTTGGTGGAGTAACGTAGCGGTCTTCCAAGATTCGGCATTCTTGAGAATCGCAGGCGTTGCGACCTAATGATATTAATACGATAGTCTTTAACGGCTCATCTTAGCCGATCGTGTCCGTTATGTGGGAGGCGCTAGCTGGAAGCTGACATTGCCGGGTACTAACTGGCGCAGGGCCTCCTGACATTACGTTTGGCAGGAGTTGTCAACTTGTGTCTCTCCTTTCATAAGAGAGGGTGATATCAAAAACAGCCTGCCAAGATCCTTGCGTTCACGTTATTCATAGGCCACGCAGGCGCGTTCATACGGACCGGTTAAAGCGGGGCTTTATATGTCGCCTGGTAGCTTACCGCTTCATCGCGAAGGTGGGAGTGAAAACAGAGAGAAAGAGGTGCAGTATTGGAGGGCTTTAGACTACCGCGCGATAGAGGCTTTCGCCTCATCGCATTTTAGTGATCCAAACTGCCCCCTACACCTTATCTAGCCATATGCTTAAGAAGACTATACGTGGACAGGCCATGTAGACGATAACGAATCATCGTTAACGTTTGCGGCCTGCAATCCACCAGAAGGCGAGCCTAGGGGCGGGCTGAATACGTTAGTTGGGCGGGCGAGATTAAGAAGTTTCCGTTCATAAGGTGGTTGCACTTGACAAACGAGATGATTAATAGTTAAGCAAGTTGATGGACAACTCTTAAAAAATAATTATGCATAAGGTAAGCTGCTGTATGTAGTAAACCTAAACGTGGCGAGCTAAACACGTAGTGTGTTAACATGAGCATGCGGGTGCCGGAGTGATTATGTTATAATTTACACCTTCGAAAACTTTCTGGGTTTCTAGCACTTATTCCCGAAAAAGCTCATCGTGAACCAAGTTTAGACCGCGCACGTTTTTAATAACTCTAAAATTCGATCGAAGTCCAATATTTGCCAGGTTTTGATCACGGCGAGGGGAAAGGGCATAATGTTAAGCGCATATGTCTTACTGAGTCAGGTTTAATTTGAGTACCCATGACGGGTTTTCTGCCCTTTTAGCCGAACCTCACGTGATAATGTTGCCCGTCTCAAACATTGCGCACCAGGAGACAACAAAGCCGGAGGACTTGTTTTTCTGCTTATGACGAAGCATAGGGTTGGTGATCAATTTAAGGAATCAGGGCCAGTCAGTTGCCCTTTCTGAATTGGGAAAGCGCAACTGCAGACGCAGTGGTGAACGTGTCCTTACTAAAGCTGTAATTTTCTGCCCCGTCTTTATGCACATTGTGTGGTTATTTTACTTGCTTGGTTCATGTTCAGCTTTTGGAGGTCAGTCTGGCGTTGTTTATCCTTGCTCGGTGACGCCCAACTGACTGATCGCTTGCCGGAAGTCACGTTCCTGTGCCGCGCCTTGTCTCTGCCGTCATCAGTTTGGCCGCAGGGGCGGACAGTAGTGTAATCCACCATGTGCGACCGTGTGAGAACAACTACGTTTGTCAATCCTGAGTGCAAAGCCGTGCTTTCATCGTTGCGGCCTTTTTGCTCTGAGCTCTAATCAAAGATACTCCAACGGTCCGTCACTGCCTTTCCATTCTACTTAATTAAGTCTGCGCATATGCAGAGCAGCGCCCATACAAAAATGCTGCATGATTAGCAATACTCATTGCTCGGACAGTCAGCTATGAAAGACCCATTGTATAGTCGACTGCAGAGTACTGACCCAGATCCCCAAAAAATCTTCTGTGGCGGCATTTAGCATTTACCGTTAGTCTTTACGTTATGTGCGATATGTAATCCCGGCCGCCGCGGCTGCTTTTCGATGGAGGCGGAAAGCAAGGCGCCCTTATGCTGTGCGATGACGGTGCACGATAAAGAACCCAAGGAGGCCAAAATTACCGGAGCCCTCTCCTACGGCGTCTCTCATAGCCTTAAATGCTTATGACGTAACCCCCCCCCCCAAAAAAAAAAAAAAACAATAAAAAATGCTTTACCTTAGTTACATGAGTTTCTTTACATTCCCGTATGGGTTTACCGGCCGGGGGGATCTTCTACTTGGAAGTTGCAGACTTCCCTGTTTCCCACTTTTTTATCTCTATTGCTGACAATGATAGCTCTCAAAGGTATCTAAGGCCTCTTTTTAGCCCTTTTATGTCTTTCTAAGCGCTTACCTGCAGTTCAATCTATTCTTCTCCTTAGGAAGCAGGCAATCCAGTGTTATATAGGTGGGTGATTCCATAGGAGATTAAACTGCTAAATTATTTGACCTTCTCTATTGTTTTTACTTCCGGATATATCATGCGCGTAGTATTGAATATTTTCTCACAATTACTTTTTTTCTAACAGTGATATTAAGGAAAAAAATGTGAATGATGTTGCGCCACGGCCAGAATTTTTGCGCACAGCGTTTTGTTCGGATTTTCCAATGACGTAAACAAATTTATTTATTGAAGTCATTGGTAATTGAATTTTAGCATTCAAAATATAGGTAGCCAAGAGACCAGGCATGTTTGCGCCATTCTGAGGAAGGTACGCGTATTGCTTCCGAGAAGAAAGTAAAGGCACATTTATGCTAAATTAGGCCTGACTTATGAATTATTTCCTTCGCGACAATAAGCCACACCTTGTTCAAATTTCAGAACTGATAGCGACGTGTCCAATAATAAAGCGCACAGAATTTACTTTCTATACAGCAAGGAAAACTATAATAAATCTTATTCCAAACATAGAATTTTGGGAACAGTAGATTATTTCAAAAAGAAACTAAAAACATATACCTAATTTTCCTCAATTTTTTTCGATAATGTTCAAGACTTAGACAAGAAAGAAAATGGAAAAATATGTTTCATTCTTTTGTTCTCTATTTTCTTATGAAAGCTCGAACGTAACACTTTTCCAGCATCAGCAAAAGCACCTAAACTGTGGTCGTAAAACAGGTAATAAACCATCCCTTGCTTCAAATTTTCCGTGTGTCATACATACGTTTTTCCTGAATGAATGGATCCGTGGAGAAAAACATTTTGTCTGTTTGTGTTACTGTGCATCTGTGCTGTCGTCATTTCGTATAAAATCCATCAACATCACAATATGAAGACGTTCTTAAATGCAATGCATTTCTGAACAATCTAATATGTATTCGAAGTGGAAGTGTAGGCCATGCAGACGCTTGTTAACAAACTTTCCAATGTACTGTTTTTTTCCCACATTCAGCCAATAAAACAGCTTTTCGTCTATTTTATGACCAGTGTATTTACTGAGCATTAAAAAGACAAAGATCATGGCGTCTTCCCTTATCAAGTCCTGGAGCATCAATGGGCAAGAAGTGGAAGCTGTGACAGATTTTCTCTTCTTGGGCTCCAAGATTACCTCGAAAGGAGACTGCAGTCATGAAATTAGGAGACGCCTGCTTCTGGGAAAGAGAGCAATGGTTAGCCTTGTCCGCCTAGTAAAGAGCAGAGACATTAGTCTGCCAACCAAGATCCGTATAACTCGTGCTATGATCTTTCCAGTGGTGATGTATGGATGCGAGAGTTGGACTGTGAAAAAGGCTGACCGCTGAAGAATTGACACGTTTGAATTGTGGTGCTGGCGAAGACTCTTGAGAGTTCCTTGGACTGCCAGAAGTTCAAATCAGTCGATATTGTCGACCATAAACCCTGACTACTCATTGGAGGGTCAAATTCTAAAGTTAAAGCTCAGCTACTTTGGTCATCTGATGAGAAGAGAGGAGTCGCTGGAGAAAGATTTGATGTTGGGAAATGTTGAGGGTCGCCGGAGAAGGGGTAGGCAGCGAACGCGATGGTTAGATGGCATCCTCGAGGCACTGCAGATGAAGTTATGTGATGTTAGGAAGATAGTGAGAGACCGGAAAGCGTGGCGTGACATGGTCCATAGGGTCACGAAGAGTCGGACACGACTGAACGACTGAACTGAACTGTAATCAGGAATATCATAAAGGTATTCATTCATATTTCAATGGTGAAAATATTTTAAATTATCATTAAAATATGTGTAGTTTTTCCGCCCTCTCCGCTACCAAACGTGTACTGACATAGCTGTGTGTTACTCCGAATCGGCCTCCTGTATTCATGCATGCCTGCTCTACACTTGGTTACAGGATTAGGCGCACTGACTCGACTGTCTAGATAACTTGAGTCGAAGGCAACTTCCAATCGACTTAATAGGCTAACGATACATCATAGCAGACCACATCGCCAGTCCTTTACGCTAATTCTGTTCTGGTAATTCCGAGCTCCACATGACATGTGGGCCTTTTGCGCGATGGCTACTGGACATAGCCACTCTCCGAAGCAAAGTAATTTCATATGTTGTGGTGTCAGGAGTGGAAGACCCAAAACCGGTACCATGCAAGAGCACTTGTCGTGTCTGATCCATAACGAGGAAAAAGCCTGCTTTGCACTGCGGGAAATTCACGAATTCCAAAGCCAAGATGTTCCTCTCTAAGATCACTTCACGTGCGTGAGAGACAAGGCTGCCAGGTATTTCAAAACAAATTCCGACTCTACGATGTGTGACCAAAGAATTGCTCGTCCATAATTGGCTGTTCTCGGGAGCAGGACATGGGAAAAACAGCTGCGATGGCATTGGCAGAAGAGTGAAACATCAGGCCTCCATTAACAACCTTATGGCAGAAAGCCCGAATGTGATGCCGTCTGCGTCTGAGTTGTTGACGTGGAAAAACGCGCAAGTTGGTCTTGGTACGACGGATGCATATTTCAGCGCAATAAACATAGGTCAAAGGCTTGACGTGTTTACAAGATGTTCAAAAGTGCTGCGATACACCTTTGAGATACCAGAGGACAGCAGCCTCCAGTTTGTGGATGTCCGTTTGATTTTCCGGGAGACACAAGTTTGTTGGAGCTATCTGCCGCGGTCGATATAGTAGTGTTGAGGTGTGAATCGGCCCATTCGAAGCTAGTGAAAAGGGGAATCGCCGTCAAGTATCAACGCGCTGCTCTCGCACAATAGTGTTCAAACTTTATGACCGCCAGTCTGCAGCGCCAGCTCATCTCTGGAACGCCGCGGGATACCCTAGCGAACTTCTGGCATCGGTAGTAGCAAAGCTCTTGCAGGAAATGCTGGGAAACGAGACGGCTTCAAAGGCCCAGAAGCAATAAAGCAAGACCTGTTGCCGTTCCCTACATCCATGGGTTCTCCCAGCACCTAAAGAACACTCCAGAAACGTGCGGTTGTCGCGGCTCTGTCCTAAAGTAAACGGGAAAAAAGAGTGGCAACGATACTTGCACGAAGAAGCATGAGACCTGCTACATCCCTCTAAAACGGGGCTCATGTATAACATTTTTCTGTCATGGAGTAAAAGCTGCATCGTACGACGACCGTTTGCGGGAGCACTGTAGAGCATTCGTGTCCCTAGTGCTCACTTGACCGAAAATTGCAGCCGGTTCTCTGTCGTGCAGTAAAGCGTACATCGGCCGCTGTTTGAATGCAAGGTTATACGAGAATTGCAATTCAATCTGCCGTGACTCATAGAACAACATACCTTCACACTGCCGGGCTTGCAAATGGCCGTTTTTAAGAACCAATGTTTTTTCTGCAATCCTGATCATGTCGTCTCGAGATGTTATGAAAGCCTTTCAGAAAAAAAAAATACGTTGACCATTACATTAGCGCAACTTCCGTTAGGGAATTCCACTAGTTGGATGACCACGTGCACTCCGCTCCGGTTAAGTAATCTACGTCATACGTGAACTTGCTTTCATTCGGATGTAACGTGTGCGGGTGGCTACTTTATACATATGTTCGTTTTCTTCGAGAAAACTTCATGTGAGTCAGGGCTGGTGGTCTTTCTAGCACACCGCATGGGGTCTGTGCCGCGCCGTTTATTATGATTCTTACCCAACTAGCGCAAACACCTGCTTTACTGAAATAATATCGAACGCGAAACGACGCGGGATCGAGTTCCGGCCGCGCCAACCGAAAGCCTTTAATGGCTTTGAGCAGCGAGCGTCCGCGAGAAATGCCCCGCTTGATTACTCGTGATACCGTGGGATTCCACTTGTCAATCATCGTGATGTCATCAGAAAAATAAAAATGCTGTTTCCACTGGAAATGGAACTTCCATCCCTCGGATGTCCAGACAAGCGTCTTAACCAACTGCGCCACGCCCGGGATCGTGATCGTGAAACGCACATCATAGGTTACAAAAGTTGTATATAACTTGCTTCAAGACCAGACATTCTCTATCAGGCTCAGTGGAGAACAAGTTGAAAATTACAAATCAAGCGGAGGAGTACCACAAGGTTCAGTCTTAGCCCCTTTACTGTTTAATATAGCTTTCAAACCATTGGCTTCGAAACTGGGCGAAATACCAAATATAGAGTTTATGAGTTATGTTGATTACGTCACAATATCGTCAACACATAAACATGTACAGAAGTAGAACCTCAATTACAAGAAGCTTTAAAAAACTTTAGAGGGTGCGTACGGGAAGTAGGACTGGAAATTTCACCTCGAAAAGCCAGTAACTTTTATGTGGGGAACAAGAAGGGAAGAAAGAAATTGCAAGATAACTTTACATTGAAGATTGGTAACCGCAATTTACAGGAAGTGGACGAAATGAGGGTCCTTGGGTTAGGCATATATAAGTCTGGAAAAGGAACTCAATGGCTTCATAATGCAAAAAAGGCAGCAGCGATTACGCTACATTTGATCAAACGAATGGCGTCTAGAGGAGCAGGGGTCCGAACTGATATAGCTAGACCTCTTGTGCGTTTAGTACTTCATGCTAGGAACCAAGCACAGTCTACCGAAACGACAGTGGGCGGAGCGAGAAACGATAAATAGAAATTCAATGCGCACCATTACGGGTTGGCCAAAACTTACACCTATGGCTATACTTTAGGATAGAATATGCACAATTTAACACTCTGACGGAAATTATTCAACAGAGAGAAGAAACAAGAAATTTAAAGGGAAAGTATGTTGAGCCTGTTTGACCTGTATACAATGAGGCGACAGAACAGACACCAAAAATAATAGCCCCTCCTCCCTGGTCCTGCACAACAATTACGACTAACAAGACTACGAAGTTCCATCTTAAAGCACAGCCGACAACACGTACAGTGGTTGCCATAAGTCCTGGAATATGTATAGCTTATGCTGATGCATGCATCAGAGATTCAAAGTGATGGATGAACGGCAACTACCAGCCCCACACATGCATAGTTATTCACACATAAGGAGAACGTAACGGACCACCCGGACTCACTTGTAATAAAGCTGTATGTTATCCGTGATGCGACGGATGCTATAAATGCCATGCCGTCTATAATCGAAGCTCACATCTACAGCGACTCACTAGCGGCTATTAAACAGCGCAAGAGAGTTACAAAAACACTAAGCGTTAACCAGGACCTACATGCTTTAAATAAGAAAACAACAAAACGCGTTCAGATGCATTGGATATAAGAAGACTGTAATAACATAGATTATAAAAAAACAAGATAGGCTTGCACACCAAGCTCCTGACACGAGTGCCTCACCCACAAGCCTCCCATTTGATCCTCGGTCCGCTTTCCCAATTTTGGTATCTGTTGTAAGGAAACGTGCACGTGGCCGTTTTCCCCGTGCACTTAACTTCTCCGTCATAACCTAACGAGAATGGAGGAGGTGTCCCTTACAAGGATCAGGGTTGGGGCGGACCTTACTCCGTCGATAACGTGCTGATGGGGCTCTGAAGTGAATGCAAGGAGGAGCACATTCCCTAAGTGTCCAAGGCCAGCTGCCGAGGTGGATCTTCGCCACCTTTTATGGACATGTCAAGGAATTCCGCCGTCAAGAATAAGACTACATTCGATTGTCGGCTACAAAGAAGAAACATTTACACTTGTGGCTAGTGGACAGTCCACTTGCTAGTGGACAGTGGCTTCAAGTAATCGGAGCTTGCTCCGATTACTTGAAGAAAATATACTGCATGTCTTCCTTTAGGTTAAAAGGCAGCCTTATTTTATGCCACATGGCAAGCCTTCGAATAAAACAAAATTCTCCTTGATTACCGTGAGGATGATAGCGAGACTCCTCCGGTGATAGATGCTGCGCCTTTCATTTCCTGTGAGCATATATAGAACGTTTCTGAACTTTGCAGCGTTCGATGGAACGCTGGTTGTGTTCAACGAGGGGCGCGCGTTGTGCAGCATCAACGCTCAGGCTTTCGCATTTTTCCACAGAAGAATATGCGGTGCTTTCGCAATTTATTGATGTTGGCCAACACGCAAGGCAGCCACGTACTGTGCGAAATCAGTGCACATTAATTAGTGCAAGCACTATACAGATTAGCCGTTTTTGTAAAAATACAAATAGTGAAAAGAGTGGCATTCGTTCACATCATTACCGGCTTCTAATATTCCCGGTTGGCATTCTGCAAATTGTCCAGTTTATTCGTTGAGCGCCAAACTGATCAAGCGCAGTATATGTGGAACACAAGGAGGTACTTGTAAACAAGACGCTTCATTTCTCTATTTATGCTCCTACACTCCGGCAAAGCTGCTTATGAGTTCACATGGTCGCGATGAAGTCGTATCCAGCGCGACTGGCAACCAACCAAATTGTCGCCAAAACTCGATTTCGAACTGTTTCCTTTTGAATGAGGGCAGAAATATTTCCGTCCCGAAATTGCGTCAGCTAGATTTGCGTCCAAGCACAGAGTTTATTCACCGAAATAAAAACCAAGAAGTCCATATATGGCTATTCATACGTGTATATTAATCAATGTAACACATAATAAAACATATATGTAAGGAGAACAGCTATCTATAGTAGTGAAGACATCACGCACAATATTAACTTATATTTACTCTTTGTTATTCATTGAGTTGAGAAATGTTGTTAGGGGTTCATTCAGAACATGTCGTGCGAACGTAAGTCATAGAAGAGAAATTCTGACCACAATTATTAAAGAGCAGCAGAGCCATAAAACATCGTCAATATAAAAAAAAGCAGTAAGGTAACATGGCTGAGCAAACCACTCAACGTGAACAAATCAGTAGGGTTACGTGGGAGGGAACGTCATGAAGAGTTTTAGACAAATAATTCCACGAGGAATAATGACTCATTCGCACTGGCCGCAATCGCT
Source organism: Amblyomma maculatum (assembly GCA_023969395.1). Taxonomy (NCBI): domain Eukaryota; kingdom Metazoa; phylum Arthropoda; class Arachnida; order Ixodida; family Ixodidae; genus Amblyomma; species Amblyomma maculatum. Next base: position 964 of record JAJIZL010022254.1, on the reverse strand, counting down.
GATCCGGATCTTTGCAGATGTTCTCCCTGACTGGCACCCGCAGCATTCAATCTTCTTCACTACATCCATGCCTTCAACGACGTGGCCGAAAACCACGTGCTTACCGTCCAGCCAATCTGTCCTGCACGTGGTCAGGAAAAACTGCGATCCGTTAGTGTTGGGGCCGGCGTTCGCCATCGATAAAATACCCGGGCCCGTGTGCTTGAGCTGGAAGTTCTCGTCTTCAAACCTGGCACCGTAGATGGACTTGCCTCCGGTGCCATTGTGGTTGGTAAAGTCTCCGCCTTGGCACATGAATTTCGGTATCACCCGGTGGAAGGTTGATCCCTTGTAGCCAAAACCATTCTCACCAGTGCAAAGCACTCGGAAATTCTCGGCAGTTCGAGGCACTACGTCCGCGCGCAACTCCATCACGATTCGTCCCACTTGAGAGTCACCTATTTCAATGTCAAAAAACACTCTAGGGTTGGCCATTGCTGCTGCGCACAAGGCAACCAGGCTGTGACTTTCTTGCTTGCGTTGTGAGTCAGAGCGCGAAGAGGCGAACAAGGTGGTCGCATCGACTAGTGCATTTATCGTGAGCTTCAGAAACCCCGTTGGAAAACAATACCTGTCAGGCGCACGGGTCAGGGCGGAGTTGCAGCGCAGGTGTTTTCAAGACACGAGCGTGGCCGCTGAAAGCATTGTTAAGCAAACACGTGGACTACAGCAATACTGGCTTTGCGACCGCAATGCAGGCAGAGACGGCACACGAAAGAAGGAGGCTTTGTCTGGCTCATTCTAGCGGCCTTCACTGCCTGGAACTGCTGCACGAATGCAACCCAAGTAAACGAGCTGCGTATATAAAAAAAAAAAGCCCGACTGAGCATGTCTGAAATTGCCTACGCAACTTTTCTGAAGCATCTCTATACCTCGTGGCAATATCTACACACACACACACACACACACACACACACACACACAC
>JAJIZL010022253.1:17838-33218 GCA_023969395.1 Amblyomma maculatum | reverse complement strand
CTACCTCCCGCTTGAAGCATCATAGCCTCGAAAAATCACAAGCATGGCTCTGGCAAGTGATCGTTGGCAAGTGACACATACCCGGACTGCTGTACCATCCAGCGATCGGTGGACTGCTTTATTTTACTTTGGACGAGGGCCTGTACATCACGTTTCCTTTGTCGATATGATTCCCATTTTTGGTCGATTTCCTCCTGAGATACCTGTGCTTTTTTTGCCTCTCGGTGTTCCCTTGAAGCAGCCCGTCGTCGTTCAATGGCTTCCCTAATTTCCTTATTCCACCAGCTCCGTGGCTTCCTCTTTCCATTCCAGTGGTTTGCTACTTTAACGTCCTTAATTTTCCTCCTTATGAGTAGTTCCACCTGTTCATAATCTCAGTCTTCCATGGGGCTTTTCTCATTGCTTCCTCTATGTCTGCTGCTATCTGCGCTATTTGATCGTCGTTTAATTTTTCATTTACTTTTTGTCTAAGTCCCATTTCTCTTTTCATCAAGGGCCCCATTTGCAGACTAATAAGTTTATGATCACTTCCCAGGCTACACTCCCCTTCTTCGCCTATTTCCAATTTTGTGACCTTGCTATAAATTCCTTGCAACATTAGACAGTAGTCAATGGTCATCTGCCTGTTGCGGAATTCCCACGTGATTTGTCCTTCGCATTTTGTGACACAGCGGCTGCACTCCCGTCTTGACAGTAAATAAACCATCGTTATTTTAATAACCATACTGGTGTTGTCTTCCTCTCTTCGAACCACAGCATGGCGCGAGTTGTTTTCGAAGCCCTTGGAAGTATCTCCAGCTTCAGCGAGAGAATTATTGCACTTGCGGCCGAAAATGAAAGATCGACAGCAGGACGCGGCCTACTTAACGCCACTAGTATACGCGACGCACCTGAGCATACGCGCATCTCTATTACACCATTTCAAGGTACAAAATAAAGCAGGTAAAAATCCACGTTGCACCCTTTGCCTTTCCCGCTATCAATCATAGGCACGTTTGCTCAGCATCCAGTGGAAGGGATACGGAGAACATTATTCCGCCATTTGCCACCGTCTGTGACGTCGGCCATGATGATTAAGAAGGCGCCCGAGGTCTCCTGGCGGACTGTCCAACGAGTCTGCCTCAACAAAAACAGTATCTCAGAACCGCACCTGGAAGTCTGCTGACTGAGATGCAGTGGAAGGCGCTTCTGGTCTTATTCACAGCGCTAAGTGGGGGAGTCCTATGCTGCAAGCCTTTCGAAGTAGGTCAGTGTACAGTTTTTGGCGAAGGAGGTCATATCAGTTAACATATTTAGTACAATGAAACGTAATTTCAACGCGTATAAAGATATGTTTCCTTAACAGAACTTTCGAGGCGATGCTTTTTTTTTTCTTTTGCTTTACTCACATGTTAAAAAATGGCCCAACTTCAAGCCGTACAGACACCAAATCGCCATCACTACGAATAGTAACCCGCATCATATTGCGCCGTCTGCTCCTTAATTCAGCGTGGCCATATTATGTGCGTTAGTTGCGTGGTGCCTGTGGGGCGGAGTTTTAACTCGTGCAAGACTCATGGTTTTCGGAGCCTCGTTAGATGTTCTGTTCGCCTCTAGCAATGTGGGAGCGTGATTTGAAGCCTGGATTCTTTGTTTTCACTGCCTCAATATCTCATCCGCCCTGCGTCATTTCACAGTGCGTTTTTTTTTTTTTTCTCCCCAATTCAGTGTCGCGCGTATTTCACGCGCTACGCTCAAAAACATGCGTCCGAATGTTAAAGGCTCGCTTCAGTCCGCAGACTCCATCGCTGTCAACTCCATCATCATCAACCATACGCCGTACCCAGCTATAGCAGGATACAACTCAAGCGGCCCCTCATAGGAGATCCTTGGTCAATGCCAGTTTTTTATGAATCCGTGGTTAATCCGTTTATGTCATGGTGAACCTCCTTCATCTTCCACGCCCTGCCGTTTCATGCTAGCAGTTCCAAGTTGGTTATTCATGACGCCATATTAATCAGTCGATGCCATTGGCTGGGGAGCCTTCGATGAGGGGCCTCTAATGCTTCCTTGTTGAGTAGTATTCGCGTCACTGTTGTAGAGATATATTTTTTGCTTGCATTTCTTCCTTGCACATTGTCAGTTCGATGGATCAATATAGTTTGTGTAATTTAGTTCTCTCAACAATACAGTCCCCAACTTGTGCTTCCGCCTCTCGGCTCGTTTCAAAGCATTTTGAAGGGCGACTTCGTCTTAAAAACACGTTAATATGCAACCAACTTTCCAAAAGGCATGCGAACGTCTGTCTTACAGGCATAAAAAAGTGAGGCCACACAAAGAGGTGCGTTAGCCTGCTGGCGTTGGCACGCCGGCACAACTTGTGGACGCTGCGAAATGATCGAACGGCGAGCAACCAGTGGTGGCGGGTGTGTATGTGTGTGTGTGTGTGTGTGGGGTGGGGGGGGGGGGGGGGTTCTGGTTCAGCTCAGCTATCTACCGCTCTCTGTGAAGTTAACACGCGCAAAGCGAATATTCACATCAGCATTCATGGCTGTCACTATCGCCTTCCCAGGCTCTGGAGAATTAAGACTGTTACCACATCATATACGGAACCTCGCCTTGTTCTTGACAGGAATATCTTTTTCTTATATGCACTGGAGGGACCTTTACAAGTGGGAAATGACATACCAACATTGGAGAGTGGCGTGCCGATTTTTCGCAGCAAATACAGTTGATTGAAGAGGGGACAAAGATGCTTTCGCGCCGATCCATGTTTTTATTAGGAAGGTACTTCTGTGCAGCCCAAAGAAAAGAGATATTATGAAAGTTAATACGGGCATTCTTTTACTAAAGCATCTTGACCTGATCTTCACGCAACGCGAACAGGTGCAGGGGAACCAGCGTAAAAGCGTAAGCAAACTTACAATTCTAAAGCGAAACAGACGCCCAACATGACTGTCTCTTCCGCAGATATCCTGTCGAGATACTGAGTGCAACAACAAAAACCCTGTTTTCTTGCACATTACTTTCAATTATAATGCACATGTGGAATACTGCACGATGTTAACATGTACTTATTGATAGGAAATGGTATAACCTTCGAATTCCAATGCATAGCGAGAACCAGGCTTCTATTTTCTTACGAGATGTGTTTGTGATAATAATTACGAAGCAACTACTGATTGATGCTAATGATATAATCTTTTGAGGTTTGGCAAAGTCTTACTTTTAAAGATCCTGCGTTGGGCAGACCAAAGAGGTGCGTTTCTTACAATAAATAACAGAAAATTACAAGCGCCCAGAGAGATTTTCTGCGGATATTTTTCTTATTAGATCGAAATCTTATGATATTGCCACGTGCCTAGCGCCGCGCGACAGCCGTGCTTGGTGCCGACGACGACGAAGCGGTTGTTGGCACGAGAGGCGCGCTGGTGCTGGACTCTGTGATCGGAACTACAAGCCGACCTTATTCTCGGGTCCTCGGCTACGTGTACCTTCACGGCTCCCTGTGACTTGAGTCGTGACAGTATCAAAAAAAAAAAAAAAAAAGAGGGTTCATAAGAAACTTTCCTTTGAAATAAAATGCGTTTGTCTACAAATTAAGGGTGATCAGGAAACACGATCGTGCAAAGCATTTCGCAGACGCACCCATGTTACTGTGTGCAAAGAAAAAATGAAACGAAAAAAAAAAATGGCGAACAAACCGGCACGCTCACTGCTTATCGAGCGATCATAAGAGGTTCGTGCCGCAACAGAGAGAGAAACGCATCTTTCACGCTTTCACCGCTTTCGATGACCACTCGTAATTGTTCTCTTAACCCTCCTGATAACATCTCTGCTATTTGCTTTCAAGTGGGGCTTCTTAGTTAAAAGCATTGGTGCTATACAGCTGAGAGAACGGCATCTTTCAATGTGCGGATGCTTCCAAACCTATTTAGAGGCCTTCCATCCATATTTTACAACATATTAGCATCTGTGAAAGTTGGTGTTGAAAACAAATTTAATTCCAGTTTAATTCATTATTCTAGCGGGAGAGAGCAGGACGCGTTATGAGTGTGACACGAAACGAGGCAGGCTGAGCAGTTACTGATTCTGTTCTCTTATTTTATTTTTCCTTTACAGCTCGAGGGAAGAGGCTTTTGCAGATTAAAGCAAATTTTATAAAGATAATGAACCAATGCATGAAAGAAATTCAAACAGCCATGAAATCGGTACCGCGGGGAGACCTCAGAAAAGTACGTTGTTTCCTCTGTTCTTGGTTTTTGCGGGTAGATACAAATAAACAAGCAATTCATGTGAACGCTTGAATGTTGTGAAGCCATTATTGCAACTATCCTGATGCACAACGCCGACTACGCTGCACCTTCAAGAAGAGCTCACAATGCTTATTTATATGCCACTTCTGTAGCTTCCCACTCCATAGTCGCGGCTCCTGAAGACCACGTAAATACTAAGCATTTAGACGAACTTCGAAACATTGGGTTGTATTAATTATTATATATTTATCAGTGCAAAACCCGTGCTACAAGGGGTGGTTAAAGTACTCGCAGCGAGCCACGGACTATATCTGTACAGACTTGCGGAAACTTGCATTTATATACTACGATAAACATTTTCGGATTATCGAGACTTTACTGGATCGCAGCTTTGTCTCCGTAGAACATTATACCTCAACCTTCGTTCTTCTGGCCCACTTTTGCTTTTTTCCTTTTTCCAGAGGATGGACGTGTTCTGCGAAATTCACGATGCCTGTTTAATTTCGATAGAAAAGGAAACAGCGGATGAGGTAATGTTCTATTTTTTCTTAGTGTTAGCGAAAAAGGACAGCATATAACTACAAAGAACAATTATACAATGCAGCTCCTTGACTGCTGGTTCAACTCTACTCGGAACGAGGTAAGATGCGCAAGACCGCTTTGAATGCATATCTAGATCGCGTTACTGAGCCTCAGAAGACACTAAAAAAGTTCTATTTTGCAATACCACGCTGTTATTAGAGGTCAAACCATGCAGAAGTTTCTTACACCACTCTGCGAACAAGTCTCGCAATGAGGCTTCGATTAATTGACTTCCAGTCGGGACCTCAGATATCGCGCATTTGCAGGCCGGTCTAATTTGAAAAAAAATACCCAATTAGTATTAGAGCTTATCAAAAGGACACAGAATTTGTCACCCTGCTTGAAGTTTCTGGCACCTCAAAAGCTTCCTTACTAGAAACGGTACCTACTTGACTTAAAGAAGAACGGGGACAGAAAAAAAGCTCAGAAAGAAGTCGGTCATCTGCCAGTACGCAGCAGGCCTTCACAAGCCAAGCTGTCTCCGGCATGCCTCGGCCTTGAGTCATTCGATGCCAAGTGGTCTCGAACATTACAACAATGAAGGCTGACCAAGTCAAATGAAAATTACGTTTCGGGTCCCATACGGGGTTCTTGTTCACAATAGGATTGTCACAGAAGAAGAGTACGCTCCATAATCGTTTTCGATAGATATTATGAAGCGTGCCCTGATTCTTGTTGGCTGTCGTCTGGGTGATTAGAGAATCCAAATGTAGTCTGGCCGATGTGCTTCTTTCAGTTGCCAAGATTGTCCCTTCACCCCAGGGACAGTATGTGCTCTGCAATTGCTTTTTCTCACATCGGCCTGGTGCCCCTTTATGCGTCGCTTATAGTTTCCCCAATATAGACGCAGTGGCAGTCGCTCCATGGTATAACGTATACAACCCCAGTGAACTTGGCACGTCCTTCACGTTGTTACGAAGCGGCAAGCCGATGAAGACAGGAGACAGAACACGACCGATGGCTATGGTAGATGACGTTTTAATGAATGTTCGCGGGCCTAGCGCGAGCACTCCTGCCCGCGCCACTGCCCGCTTCTTCTTCCTTGTCGTTCGTAACAATATTAAGAACTTCGACTCGCAGCTTACTTGTTGGCACGTGGACAGTGTTTTCTGAAGATACGAGAGAGGGTCTCGCTGATCTGGGGCACGTACGGAATCGCAGCGCGTTTCATATTTTTTGCTAACAGATGTTGTGCTCCTCCCGTGAGGTTGACTTCTTTCGTCACTTTGCTGACAAAAAGTAACTGCTTCGATCAAGATTGTTCTGTATCAGCTTCATCTCACAGCCAAGGCTGGATGCGTCAGAACAGTTGTTTTTTGCACGGTTGACCAGTGAAGCAACAACTGAACGCTTGTGAGCCGTAGGGTGAGCCCAAACGTCATTTTCATTTTTTGACTTGGTCAGTGACCCAACCTTCATTGGTGTGTTGTAATAGTGGTTCACTCTGACCAGGCGGTGTTCCGTCGAACGTTAGACTATCATGGACTTGACTGAAAAAAGCTCACATGTAAACCACACTTAAACGTTACACGCAACAGTTGGCTTTTTTTTTTTTTTTTTTCAAAAATTTGTTAAAAAGATTTTCTCAGCGGCAGGTACTCCGCAGTCGATAACACCCACGAAACTAACTCAAACACATCACCTCCATAACTTCAGTGTTATTGTCGACAGCACCGCCAAAATCATGTTCATCGCCTCCCGATAACGCATCATAACTCTACTAACGCTACAACAAACACAGTCCAGATGTCTACTACACGGCCGATCTGGAATGGCCAGGGTTAGGACGAACGACGTGCACAATTTCGGCAGGTGGTGCAGTGGAATGGGAGTGTAGGGCCGTCATCTCGTTACTCAGTTGCCTCAAGAGTACACACGTCAAGAGGCAGTAGTTTCTTTACACGGGCGCACACGGCAAGCCGAGAGTGAGAGGAGGACGAGAGGATCGACGATTACGGTTGTAACGGCATTTATAAGGCCTTTCTTGGCTTATGCGCGCCGTGTACGAGTGTGATCAGAAAGCGTCCACCAGATGATCGAACCTCCAATCCCCAGCCGAGCGCGCAAACCCCCCGCCGGGCTCATAACTCTTCTTGTCTCACGTAAGGATGACAATGACGGTGCATTCAATTGATAACGGTGATAACGACGATAGTGATGACGATGATGATAGTGCCGCGAAGGTTAGAAATCTTTATTTCTTGTTTTCAACCGTCGCCGGCATGCGGCCGTACCACTGTCAATTGCAGCGCATGAAACGATTTCGTGCTCTTTGTTTATGCTCAGTGCCGCAAAACGGGCCTTTACCATTTTCTTTGTAGCGCGAAATGCGCCGAGATTAGCCTGCAATAGTTGCAGGCAAGCACTACAGTTTCCAACTTGTCACACACTTTTCTAGTATCTATTTATTTATTTATTTACATATACCTTACAGGCCTCCAGAGAGGCACTGTGTAAGGGGGGACAAATACAAAGATATCCGCAAAGTGGGTAAAGAACAAAATCACAATCGCAAGTACAGGAAAACAGTGGTAATTATACAAATCTATGAACAATATATCGCAATGCAGAGGGAGTTATAAGAACTACTAAGCACAAATCATATAAGGCAAGCGAGAAGATGCAAAACAAAAAACAAATATAGATTGAACTATGCCACAGAACTACTGCGCATCAAAAAAGCCCCTTCAAGGAATAGTTACATAAATGACAGGAACATACATGATATGCTAAGCGTTATCAATGAAGTGCTTCAGCATATCTTCGCGAAATGCTTCGCGATTGTGGAGCGACGCAATGCTATTCGGAAGATCATTCCATAGGCGGATGGCGCGCGGGAGTGATGAGAAGTTAAAAGCGTTAGAACTGCCGTAAATGCGAGCATAGCTGTAGTCGTTATGCAATCTATGCGATAGGTAGGAGGGACGTTGTAGATGACTTAGGGATGACCGAGTGCCATGGGCGTATTTATGAAAAAGAGATAGAAGGGCGATATCGCGACGGACATTTAACGGATGAAGTGAAAGTTCAAGCTTCAGCTGGGTTACGCTGAAATGGAAATTATAATTACGCGAGATGAAAAGACAAGCCCTGTTTTGTATTGCTTCCAACTTCTCTAGTAAATATTGCTGATGAGGTGACCAGATAGAGGAAGCGTACTCTAGGAGCGGACGAACAAATGTTATGTAGGCTAATCTACGAACATGAGATCTAGTGTTTTGTAGGCTGCGGCGAAGAAATCTTAATGACCTGGAAGCGTGAGCAGAAATGGTTGCTATATGATCTGCCCAACAAAGATTTGGAGTGAGGTGGACACCTAGGTATTTGTACCGCATAGTCCGAGCCAATGTAACGTTATTAATGTGGTAGAAAAAATTCGAATTCGCTGATTTTCGTGAGAAAGAAATTATGTTACACTTGGAAGTGTTCAAGGTCATCAGCCACGTTTTACACCAGTCGTTAACGCGGTTCAGATGATTTTGAAGTAGAATGTGGTCTTCAGTGTCCTTTATTGCACGATAGATGATGCAGTCATCAGCAAATATGCGTGTACAAGACGAGATTTTATTCGGCAGGTCATTAATATAGATCAAGAAGAGTAATGGGCCAAGGACGCTTCCTTGCAGCACACCTGATGTGACGTAGGAGAAAGGAAAGGAATAATTCTTAACAACGGTGAACTGCTGGCGATTGGAAAGAAAGTTACGGACCCGTGATAAAGTTAGTGAATCTATTTTGACGGCAGAAATTTTAGCTATTAGTTGGCAGTGTGCTACACGGTCAAATGCCTTAGAGAAGTCCAAAAAGATGCAGTCTGTCTGTAAGTTACTGTTCATGTTGAAATGTAAGTCAGTGGTGAATTCAAATATCTGCGACTCACAGGAAAAACCCTTCCTAAATCCATGCTGCCCGGGGAAAAAGAATTTATTAGATTCTAAGTGATTGTAAATTTGCGATGCGATTATGTGCTCAAGCATCTTGCAGCATATGCAAGTTAATGAGATCGGGTGATAATTATGGCATGAATGTTTATTGCCATTTTTGAATACCGGTACTACCTTTCCAATTTTCCAATCGGAGGGGAGCTCACTTGTTGACAGGGACTGCCTAAAGATATGAAGTAAGATGGTGCTGGAGGCTGAAATGGTATTTTTGAGTATTTTTGAATTAATGTTATCGGCACCAGAGGAGGAGGAAACCTTAAGTTTATTAATCAAGTGTACTATGCCTTCAAGTGTAATGTCAACTGACGCCATATAAGGGTAATCAAAATCTGGTACATACGGGATGTTAGAAACATCTTCGTTGGTGAAAACAGAGGTGAAAAACGAGTTAAAGACTTTAGGACATTCAGTGTTAGAGTAGGAGGTGTTGTTCACATCATGTATTGAAATATTATTACACAGGCTAGGATGACCTATTGTTTTCCAGAATTTGCTTGGATTATTTTTCAGTAGTATAGGAAGGACTTCTCTGAAATATTTATCCTTTGCTTCACAAAGAGCAGAGCAATACAGTTTTAGGTAATTTTTATACTTATCCCAAGCTAATTGCGTGCACTGGCATTTTGCGTTTCGGTAAAGTCGTTTTTTTTTTCTTATTTCTCATACTCTGATGCTTTCCTGTAAACCAATAGTTTGATTTATCATTTGATATTGAGATAAGTGGCACATGTTCTTCTACCAGTTTATTTAGCTTGTCTCGAAAAAGAACCCAGTTATCTTGCACTGACCGGTGGTGAAACAAAGGTAATAGGACGTTTTCTGAAAACTATGTAAGTTCGGCATTAATGAGATCGTAGTTAGCTCTATTATAATCACGTATCTGTTTTCGCGTAACGCCAGTGAATGGAAGTGCAATATTAAGTGTTACTTGGAGTAACTTATGATCGCTAAGCCCACCGAAATAAGTAATGTTATAAACTGTATCAGGGGTGGTAGTAAAGATGAGGTCTAATATATTGGGACCACGGGTGGGTTGGGTAACTACTTGAAATAGGCTGAAGTCTAAAGCTAAGTTTATGAAGCTTGTTGAAGCAGAACAAGGGGACGAGAGCTCTTCCCAGTTAATTTGCGGAAAATTAAAATCGCCGAGTAAATAAGTGACATCAGGATGGAAGAGCTCAAATGCCCTCGTAATGCTTTCACGCAGTTTATCTGAAAAAGAGTGGTCGGAATTAGGTGCGCGGTAACAATTGCCTATCAAGAGTTTTGTGGAAGATGCAATGCAAGCCGTCTAGATTATTTCAAGTTCGGAATCTGTATTGATGGCAAATGAAGATCAGACTAGGGCGCACTTTGATAAGATACTACGAATATTAGTAAATGATAGTGATAACTGGGTAGAGGTGGACGATTTCGGTTTTTTGTGTATGTGCGCGCAATTGCTTCTTACGAGCAATTGATCTAACTGCTCGACCGTATCTGTAAGTGAAATTGCAGACATACGTTGTTGAGTCCATACGCAGTTTGTCAACTGTTAACTCATACTTTTTTTTTTCAACGGTTTTGCGAATTCTATCAGTTTTGCCCTCGCTTTCCGCGTGGCAAGCGAAAAATCTTCACGGATAGCAAAATCTGTGTCTTTCAGTTTCGGCCCAGCAGATAGAATGAGTCATTTGTCTTTGAAGTAGGTCAGCTTTACAATTATTGGTCTCTGTTTGTTAGCGCTATATTTTCCCAGTCGATGAACCCACTCAAATTGTTGGCTAGTGATGGCGATACCCAACTTTTCTGTGCAGAAGGTTATAATCTTTTCCTCAGACTTTGCCCAGTCTTCATCAGCGGCATCTTCGATCCCAAAAAAGAGAAGATTAGAGCGCCTCATTCTATTTTCGGCATCGTCGCACCTTGACGCGATGGCAGTCAGCTGTGTCGAAAGGCACACAGCTTCAGCGTTTTTTCCTTCCTCCGTTGTACCGCGTAAGTTAATGGCTGCCTCTAAATTCGCGACTTTAGCACTAAGCAGACGAACTTCATTTTCACTTGCTGCCTGCTTTTCTTTGGCGTCTTTTATCTCCTGCAGTAAGGAAGCATGACCTTCTTCAAGTATACGGATAGTTTCGAGAGCCGCGGCAAATGCATCAGATTCACTTTTCGACATCGGACCAGGGTTAGATTCGATATCACCCGAGAGCATCAGTAAGATGTTGCACAAGACAGAATAACTCACATACGAAAACGCCATCAAACGCTTAAACAAGTGTTCGAGAGTGGGTGGGCACGACACCGCGACAAGACAGTAGTTGCTACTCTTAACACACATCGCGTTGTTTAGGTAACTAACCTGCAACATTAAGCAGAATGAGCGCATCTTCCTTGGTGCGATGTCGTGCCCGAAGTCCGCGCTTGCTCGATAGTTTTTATGCTCCTTGCCGGCCGCCTCGAACGCTGGTGTCGTAGCTCCTGGTCGCCAGACAAACGGATAAGCTTCATCCAGAACCGGTGAATGGTTGGTCGAATGGGCGAGGACAGCGCTAGATACGAAGGTGGTATCTCGCCAGGTTCGAAGAGCCATGAACAAGCCGTCCAGGTGATAGTGGCCTGCAACATTACGCAGAATGAGCGCATCTTCCTTGGTGCGATGTCGTGCCCTGAGTTATGTAGATGTTTCTGTACCGATTTTAAATTGAAAACTACCGCAAGCAGCGGGAATTCGTAGATATACGACCGCTGAGCACGCTTTCGCTGCTATCGCCGCCGCCGATACGCTTAGTTCTTTTGCGAGCTCAACGAAGCTCAACAAAGAGTTTCATTGCAACCCTAGTCCCGTCGTTTGTCGTCTACGGCATTGTTACTACCACATGACATCTGGTGAAGGTGCTGGGCTCCATGTTTCGGACTCCTCCCACCAGCTGAGACAACAGCCCTGTTCGTGCCACCCCGGGAGTCCTACCCACAGCCCACCCTGCCAGCCGACGACTACAAGGGCTCCAACCTGGGCTACTGCCGGACCCGAAGCCGGAAGGAGGATGGCTCAGTCCACATTGCCGGTTTCGGTTGTGATTCAAAAGCCCCATTTTCAACGGCACCCCGGTCCAGAGGGTGAACTCGACCAGTACGGACTAGTTGCCACGTTTAATGGTTGATACGATGCCCTGATGCTCCAGAACGTCTTCTTTGCACTGGATTGGGCACCCCACACTCATGAGAATCATGAGTCTTCTTTTACGGCATGGGAAGACTTCAATAAGGAGCTGTTGAGCGTGTTCACAAGCCTTGTGAGAAAACATAGAGTGCAAAATGCTCCTCCAGACTAAGATTCAGCTCTTATGTGATCCATCTTAAATTATGTCGAAGTGACATCGCCGCCCAGCGACACCCCAACGGAGTACCCAAGCCACGACTTCGGTACACGACGAAGCCAATATCTAGAATCGAAGCCAACATACAATACTAGGACACGAGCAAGTGAACTACAAGTTATTTCGGCGGTCACACGGTTATCGTCTTATAGTAGACACAGGAGCCTACTACTCAGTCATCAGTGGATCATTCGCCGCCAAGTTTGAGAAAGTAACAACCGCTTGGGATTGCTCGCTGATTCGCACTGCTGGTGGTAATCCCATTAATCCGTCGCGGCGACGCACTGCAAGAGTAAGCGTAACTGGACGTACAGCCTTTGTCAAAAGTGTAAACACCAAAAGGTCTGCTTCTGAGCCGTGTTCTGGCATTGATATAAAATTAGTGGAGGTCTTTCCCATTGGAAAAGATAGAACAACGAATCTTCTTACCACCAAGAGATTCGAAACACTGGAAATGCATTACAAGCCGCACGAAGTGACTCAGAAGCAGGCCCCCTGATCTCTAGACTTTTGACAAAGACTGTACTTGCTCTACGACCTTCGTGGCCCCACAGTAGTGTTCGCGCGATGTGATTTTTGGCATGGACTTTTTGAATGAACGTTGGGTAATCATCAACCTTCTCTCAAAGATCATCAAGCTTTCGACAGATAAAGCCATACCTGCAGCAGCAATTCCGGCACATCACGCTGCCATAAACGCCCTCGATAAGAATTGAGCGTTCCTCCCCAATCAAGTGTCGTTGTCTCCGCGGGTAGCGGAGATACCGAAACCACCGAAGGAGTCGTCGAGGAAAACACCCAGCTGCTACTGGATCGAGGGCTGGGCATAACAAGAGGCATCGCTCATTTTCGAAATGGACAAGTTCAGATGCTGGTAACGAACTTCACTGAAGAATACTGGCAGTTCAACAACGGCACGACGATTGCTTTCCTCGACAAGCCAGCAGACACCCAAGATATATTCACCCTCCTCTCCCCACCCCCGACCAGCCCGCAAACAAAGCACCCACCTAAGGAAATTAGCCTAGATTCGACATAAATCCGGCACTACATTGGGGCAGACAAGACCAGATTCCCAATGTCGAAGGTGCGACAAACTCCGTAGGCAACGCACCGCATTATCACCGACGAACATGCTCGACCTCTTTGTAAAAACCCTCATGTATCGCCTCGAGAACGCCAAACCAACCGCAAGCAAGTCGATGAAATGGTTCGTAATGACGTCATCCAGTCATCGAAGAGCCAGTGGGCTGCAGCCGTCGTTCTGGTGAAGAAGAAAGACGGAACACTTCGCTTCTGCGTTGATTACTACTACTTGAACAGCATAACAAAGAAGGATGTCTACCCACTTCCCCGCATCTATGACACACTGTATCGACTCTGCAACGCTAAGCATTTCTCGTCCATAGACTTGAAGAGCGGGTACTGGCAAATTAGGTCGACGAAAGAGACCGCTAGAAGTCAGTGTTCATCACACCAGACGGCCTTTTCGAGTTCAAGGTAATGCCCTTGGTCTGTGCTCCGCACCAGCCACAATCCAGCAAGTAACGGATACTGTGCTGGCTGACCTGGAGCGGCATATTTGTCTGGCGTACTTAGATGACGTCGTTTTCTTCTCTTCGAACTTTGAAGACCACCTGGGAAGGCTTCGGACAGTTCTCGACGCAATCAAGTCATCAAGGCTAACGCTGCAAGCAGAGCAGTAGGGGGAGGAAACACAAGGAGGTTAACTGGAAGAAGAAACCGGTCGTCGAGAAGTGTCACTTCACCTACGAGGAGCTGTTGTTGCTTGGTCATATATCGTAAACAAGGAGGGAGTTCGCCCAGACCTGTATAAACAGCCCACAGCCTGGTGACAAAGAAGATGTACGCCGATTCATTGGACTGCACGCATATTACCGACGATTTGTCAAGAACTTTTCGCACATCGTCAAACCTTGACGCAGCTTACAAAAGCAGACGTCCCATTTGAATGGAAAGCACCTCAAGCGGAAGCAGTGGAGGAACTTAAGCGCCGCCTAGAGTCTCTTCCTGTCCTCGGTCGTTTAGTTGAAAGCGCCCAAACTGAAATTCATACAACGCAAGCAGCGTGGACCTAACGCAGTCCTTGTTCAGAGGAGTACCGGAGGGTAAAACGTTATTACTTACGCCAACAGGTCCCCCTCAAAAGCCGAAGCCAACTACTCGATGACCGGGAATGAGTGCCTCGCGATCATCTGGGCCACGTCAAATTTCCATCCGCACCTTTATGGTCGACCATTCAAGGTAGTAAGCGATACCATTCGCTCTGCTGACTCGGCAGATTGAAAGACCCCTCCGGCCACCTTGATCGATGAAGCTTACGTGTTCAAGACTTCGACATCAAAGTAGTCTACATATCTGTCTGCAAGCACTCCGACGCATACTGCTTGCCACGAGCACCTGTTGAGGCGCCGCCAAAAGAAGGTGATGAAGACGCATTCTTTGGACCGGTAAGCGCCAGGAGATTCGCACAGCCCCAGCGCTTAGACCCTGAGAAGAAAGGCCTAGCCGATTACCTGGAAGACAAGAGCGCTTCACCTCCCGCTGTATTTAGACGTCATTTGTCGTCATTCGCCTTATAAGCAACGATGTCCTCGTGAAGAACTTCGCGCTCAACAGGACCGCGCAGCTTCTTGTTGTACCCAAGACCCTCAGACTAGAAATTCTGCAGTCTGTGCATTATGAGCCGACAGCAGAGCATCTCGGGCTTGAGCGCACGTTGCACCGCATCCAGAAGTATTACTGGCCACGGTTACCAGACGACGTTGCTCATTACGTGAAAACGTGTCCAGGGTGTCAGCGACACCAGACATCCCCGATGATATCTGCTGGGCTACTGAACCCGATACCATCCCCTAGTACGCGCTTTCAGGAAATAGGGATGGACCACCTCGGCACTTTCCCAACTTCATCAACTGGCTACAAGTGGTCATTGTGGCCACCGATTACATGACCCTCTACGACGAAGCGAAAGCCTTGCCTAGTGGTTCCGCAGCAGAAACCGCCAAGTTTTTCGTCGAACAAATTCTGCGACACGGCGCTTCCGAAGCGCTTATCATGGACAGGGGAATACCATTTAATACGGAGCTGACGCAAGCCATATTAACCCATAGTCATACAAGCCACCGACGTACAACATTCTAACATCCGCAGATAATCGAACTACAGAATGTCTGAACAAGACCATCGCAGATATTTTGAAGGAATAACAGCGCGGAGACAAGGGACAAGGAAGAAGA
>JAJIZL010022253.1:0-12838 GCA_023969395.1 Amblyomma maculatum | reverse complement strand
TATGTGTAATCATGAAGTGTAGTGAATATGTGATATTTCTTTCTGAGCCAATCTGTGAAGGTCCACAATAGACTGGATCACTTGGCTTAGAATCAACCTTGTCTCGCACCATTGGGTGTATTTATAAAGTTCAACATTTGATACCCAGACGCCTAAAACAAGCACTGTACTATTCTCTAGTTTACTCCAAAATAAGCTATGGTGTTTTGGTTTGGGGAACGACAACAAGCTCTAACTACAATAAACTTAATGTATTACAAAAACAAATATTACGTATATTGGAAGATTACGCAGGTAATAAACAGTCTTTTAGAACACAACCATTGTTTGTCAAATATAATATGTTGAAGGCTGACCAGGTGTACTTCTTCAAACTATTGCAATGGATCCATAAACACAAGCTACATATTTCCCCAGCACATACTTCAAGCTCATACAACATTCGGAACCCAAAACGAAAAATGCCGCAAGTTAGAACCAATTACGGAAGGCAAGCACTGGATTTTCAAATAACTAATGCATTGAACATCAACGATATGCAGGTAAACTTTAATATGGGTCTCAAAAGTTTTAAAAAGTACTGCAGGAATTTTCTTGTGAACAGTAATATTCAGTTCTCATTGGCGTAAATTATTGCAAAATGTGTTCATGCGTTCTATGATCTCTCGCCATGTCCTTGTCATTTCTTACAATTTTAGTGTACTTCTGTGAAACTGTACTGTAGCGTATTGGTTACACGATGCATGTCATGGTTATGTGTGATGATTTGCTGATTGCTGATTGGAAACCGGTTTGTTGTCCAATGGCCTATTGTTACAGACATCATGTTCGCGATACATCATTAAATTATTGTTATTTTGTACTTGTCGTTGTTTTGCAGATCAAAGTGTTTGTGACTGCATGTCAATCTCGCAGTGACGAGTCCCGTTTAGTACCCACATAGACTGCTTGACCGAACTTTGTTTTACTATTTTTGTTTGTGTACATTGTGTAAGAGGGTCGAGGCCCTTGTCAGGTGCGTTGTCGCCTTTAGCCTCGGCCCCCTCTTAGACTGTGTCTAAGGAATCAATAAAGAAAGAAAGAAAGAATGGCCAACCAACTAGACTACCCGTGCTCAGCTCTTGACATAATCCACGACGTGTCGCCAACATTGGGCCCACTATTTTAGTTTTCATGACTTAGCTTCAAAATTTTCAAGCGAATTTTCCGTCCTGTGGTTCCTTTTCTTTCTTTTTCTTACAACGCTAGCGCTCTCTGTTACAGAGAAATTAGATCCATTCACCCCAATACGTGGTTCTACATAATAACTGACGCTGTTTGTACATACTCGAACGACTGCGTGGATGCATCATTTGTGCTCTTGTGAAAGGTTTAAGACTCGGCAAACTTCTTTCACCTGCCCCCATTTCTCGAATATTGTCACTTTTTACTTACACGGGAAGGGTTGCGTGAACGCACGCTGGAAACTCTCGAAAACAGTGTACGCGTTAAAAACAACGCTGTAAGCATTGCATAAAGATTCTAAGAGCAGCCTTGTAACACATTCATTTTTGTTATTGCTTTTTCTGCACAATCTGCCCTCAAAGACTGCCTCGTTCTACGTACCTGAGGAGATTGGTGGCAGATGGTACCAAGCCGTCAGCGACGCCTTCGTGAGCAAATTCATTTGCCGTCATTCTTCCTTATCGTTTCTGTTTGACAATGCGGAAGGAAATCGAAAAACACAACAGTTCGGCCTAAAAATATAAGAACATGCTTTTGACATCGTCGTAAGAAGATGTTTAATGCGAAAGCATTGTAAATCCTATTAAGATAAATGCCTACGTCATCCGCGTCGGTCGCGGCGGCTGCTTGAAAAGAACGCCATCAATAGCTGCACAGCAAGAAAAATATGTGACGTCATCAAGCGGCTGGATGACCCTACGATGCATCCACACCCATCCGGTATCAAGGCCACCATCACATCAGGCAATCATATTCTTATCGTCCACCCATCTATATTGACACAAATGATACAAACTATAGTCGACGACGAAGCGGAGACAATCAGTGGCTAGTTGGCGTAGACGATGTAGTGGTTGCTGGTTGGCGTAGACGACGAAGTTGGTTGCATGGAACCGCGCTCAGACCGCTGCTCGGACCGCTCTCGGACTTCGGCAGTCCTCTAGGCTCAGGGCGTTGCCTGGACGTTTGGCGCAATACCCGTTACAATATAGTGGCCGACCTCCGCGTGGCTACAGCCTCCCGACATTCGTATCGGAATTGGAACGCAAGCGTAGGTCGCACAGCGTTCCGCGTATTGTGATATTTTTCGCTGCATATGACACATATCTGCTAATCAAATTGGAGGCTAGCTAGAAACAGGGATTCCAACTGAACCTACAATTGCGTATACTTCCAAACTGAGGCTTCAGCGAAAACAGCTGCGAGACGCCGCATGAAGCATTATATTATACATGTATTACGCAAACACGCACACACGAATAAAATTTCAGCAGAACGAACTTAAATGCGTTGCCGAAAACTTCACTACTAAACATTTCCTCCGTGGGACTATAATGCTTTCGCATTAAACACGTAAGGAGTGTTATGTGTCGGCCTTTTTTATCTCTAGTATACGAAGTCGCCTGTTGTCACAGCAGGCATGGTTCTGTCGTTACTATAGGGTCTGCATAATACCACAGACATTTGTTGTTGCTGCGAACCAGCAACAACAAGCGAGCCATCGCCCCAGTGTCAAAGTACCGCCCTTGAGTGAGTGCGCAAGTCGCATAGTTATTTTTATCACAGTCCTCATGAACAACGATGGCTTCTTTTTTTTTTGTTTCTTTTACATGAGCAAATATAAATTTTGCTGAATCCCCCTATAATGAGGAAGGGGAACGGCCCGGTACTCTCGTTATATATTAACTTTTCCGTCAACGGCAGCGTACGGAGTTGCTAGTTCTGTCACCAACAGCGAAAGGTACCCCAAACAAGAAAAATTGCTGATGGTTTAGCTTGATTAAACCTAGAGTGTAAGCGAAAGTTTTATTATCAATGATTACACGTGGTAAAGATCTTTACAGAAGAATAAGCCGGTAAAATGTAGCACGAAGATACCAAGGACACCAAGAAGCATGCGCAGTTGGCCTGCGCCCGGCACGGTCACCCTGGGTTTACATGACTAAGAAGAGAGGGCTCGCGAACAGCGGGGCCTATTGTGTACGATAATGGTCGCTGGGAGGAAGTCGGGGAGTGCGCACGGGCGGCCGCTGCGAACCACAAATGGGCTAGGTAGGTCCAACCCAAGCAGGCAGGGGCTCGCTATGATGGGCAGAAAATGCCTGCAGCACGGTGACGACGGCCGAAGCGCCGAGATTGATGCAATGTGCTCCTCGGCAGCTTTAAGAAGTGCAAACCGAACTGTGTTTTACAATTTATTTTTTAGAATAATTGGGTATGTTTTCTCTGAAGAAAATAGGCTGTTTTGTTTCCCTCACGTTTTAACCCGCTAAATCGTACTGAAAAAACGATTTCTGGTTGATTAATGGGACATATTTATTTTTGAATAGTTTTTATGTTCCGCCTCCATTGCTTGGAAATGTCTTAAAAGCGTTTTAGTGGGACTGGGACATTAAACCCTTTTCGGTGAGAACACGGGGAGTTACGTTGCTTGCTGGGTCCTATGCGCGTAACTGAGTTCGTACTGCGACCGCTGCGACCCCGCACCTGGAATCAGTGTTGCTTCCTCTAAAATCTGTGCATAATATCGGCGTACCGCAGCGCCACTGCCGCCGCTTAGCAGAGGAGGAGGAAGAGCTTTATTTAAATAAACAAAAAATGTACACACTCCCAGGAGGATCCCTTAGTCCAGGAGCCCTTTGGCTGTTCCTTCTAGCTTAGCCCGCTCGACCAGCCGCAACTGATCTGCGGGTTGCCTGGCTAGAAGGGCAGCCCAGGCAGCCTCCCAGGGTGAGGGGGTGGGGTGTTTGACGGCACTACCGCGGATGGCATGTGGGCATTCCCATTAGTAATGGTAGAGGGTGGGTGGGGTGGCGTTGCATATGTGGTGCAGTGTGGTGAGAAGTCCATGGGGTGAAAGAGGTGGGCAAATTGAGGAGATGGGAACGAATGTGTCTGGAGTTGTCGACAGTACGTGCTGTCGATGTGAGAGAGCTTGTGATGTGGTGGCGGGTACGTGACACGGCAACAACGATATGTAGTGTAGTCAAGAGGTTCGATGGAAGGTTTGGGGAGGCCATCCACCGGCGCCCGGAAGCTCTCGGGCAAACGCATGAGCGCGCTCATATCCGAGGATGCCCATGTGGATGGTGATGGGATCGGCAGGGGTAGGTATAGTAGAGTAGAGTGTGACCGCGCTGGCTTAATATTCGTGTAAGTAGCGAATAGTAAAATATTCTGTCCGTGCTCTATTCGGTTCTCTCACTACTTGATTCGTACTCGATTCGATATTATCCAGCCTATTTTTAGGCGAATCGGTAGCATGCAAATCTATGTCATTTGGGTCGGTTTGAAATAAACACCCTTACAAATACAACAAACTTCTGCGTCAGAAAATTTGTCATTGTTTTTGTTTGTTTTGGTAGGGCTGGAGCGTTACACTGTTTCATGTGGTGTATTTACGATTCTAGAACAGACGTATCAACGACACCTGAAAATGGTATTTAATCTTTTTTTTCTTGAATTGCAGGTATGTCTTCGAAAAACTGAGCTTGTGAAGCTGCCATTGCATGTCATCGAAGACCTAACTGCATTCGGCAAACAGTACGTCGACACTGTTGGCTGAGAAAGGGTTCAAATAAAAAGGATGCCGTCATTTTTATTTTATTTTTATTTTGCCCGATGCTCTTTATATCCTAGCGTTCTTTTTTATTGTTATTATTCAGTGTTCACTGACTGCCCTGGGGAACTGCAGAAAGCGCTGCTGGTATATGGCGACGTTCGTTGGGTCAGCGAGTTAGCTGTACTGTAGCGTACCATGCGAAATAAAAGATAAATATTTCTACCTCTGCAATTCTCTGATTTGTGAGGTAAATAAGTATTGCTGATACGTGTTTGCCTCTGTAATATTCCCGGTCTGTTAGACAAACGGCGCAGCACACCGGCGCTGTTGTTTACCTGACGAATAAGGAACCCCAACTCTGCGGAATCCTCTCCGCCGTGGTAGCTCAGGGGTTAAGGCGCTCGACTGCAGAACGCAAGGGTGCTAGATAAAATCCTTGCCGCAGCTGCCGCTATTAGACGGACCAAGGCGTCTGTAGGCTGTGCGATGCCGCTGCACGTTAAAGAACCCCACATGGTCGATATTTCCAAAGTCCTTGACTACGGCGTCCCTTATAGCCTTAAGAAAGGTATCGGGGGGTCCAAATTATTATGCACCTCTTTAAGCAGCACGGTATACATTTCTTTCCCTCACCGTATGGTTCAAGTGTCCAGCACGATGTGAGACCGTTCCTCAAAGCCAACCTTTTCATAGTGAGCTTTTACGTCGCCGGCTGAAATATGTGTCGCCTCCAGATTGACTAGCATATGTACGCACTGATATAACATCCCGCTAGTAAAGCGATGCTTTTTAACGCGTACTTCAAATCAGTATTTTTACACAAAGGAAGCTATGCCGTGCCTTCCTGAACTGATGCAAACAATTATGAATTTGCCTCCAGCATAACAAATATAAAACCGAGCTTTGAGTAACCCCTGCACCAAAGAGAAAATTGTTGAGACTGAAATATTTCCCACAGTGTATTTAATGGTGACACTAAAAATAGACAAAATATTTGCCTGAAGGCCCCACACTATGTTTCCTCTAAAACTGATCGTCCGAAAAAGGAGAGATTGCTTTCCGCACGAACGTTTCTGCTCGATCCTTTTTTTCCTTTCACGGTAAGCGAATGGAGTCGCATCTTCCGTTACTTTTCGATATGCTCACTGTGAATTTCATTTGACCTCAGGGCTTTCCCATCACACGGTAGGACTCATCACTTGATGTTTAGCATTACTCGACGATGCACCTTTGTACGCATTTAATGGCCTTCTTTTATTCATCTTCCACACCTCTCTCATTCCAGCTTTCTCTCCCGTTCCTACGCAGAGTAACATGTCAGCGAATCCTAAACGCCGACTAAATTATCTGCTTTTCGTTTAATCTCTCTCTTTCTCTCTCTAATAGCAACCTAAAAGAAACATATATCAGTGAGCTATAATCAGTGTGTAACAGATCAACTTGCGATTTGTCATATTCTAACAGGGCGGCTCTAAAAAGCGCAAGGTCGATGTGGAGAGGAAGGAAGAAATTAGACCAGGTCCTGCAGTTGAACAGTGACATTTTTTATGTGGTCGACGCGAAGTGATATTTCATTGCGCATTAGTTCTATTAGTTTTTTTTTGTTTTTATTATTGTTCTTGTCGTGTTTAGTATTTTCTTTTTTGTTCCGGACTTTTGTTACCTACCGCGTACAATGTTTATAATTCCCCTACAATAATGTCCCATGGGCGACGTACGCATAAATAAATAAACTTCGTAGCCTAATGATGGAGCCCCAGTTTTGAGGCGGAAAAAGACAAGACTGGCACCACGTAGAGGTCCGCTGGTTATGCCACACGAGAAAAATGGCGAGCCGGTGGTTGTGGGAGCAGGTAGCTTCTTTGACGCCATCTTTTTGGGAACATATTGCTCCGCCTCGAAAACAACGGCCGCCTAAATATTTTCTTCTAATGTGGCTTGTAGTCCTTAGCGTTAAAACTGGACAGTCGTTATATTTAGAAGCCCCGGCGCATGACTGCTGTATAACAGGAAAAAGGGACACTTTTTTAGCTCTTACCTAACTTTTCCTCCTAGCCTCGAATAAGCACAAGCGATCCAGAACTCCATTATCTCATTTCCAAGAATACTTCTGCGTCACCTGCGCATTTTTATATACTGACGTGGTTCAGTTGCTGACCATATCAGGTAGCGCATACCTGTGCGCTCGCTAATGGTCTCAAATTGCGACTAGCCGGAAAATAGGCATACCATACGCTGTGCACGTTGGAAAGCAGGAGTCATTTATTCAAGCTCGAATGATGTACAAGCGCCGGCACGGGGAATATGCTGTACAGACAGTCAACAAGAGCTCGTCTTCAACACCCGAGATGCGTTCTACGAGGGTCCGAGAAGCACCCCAACCCATTGGAATACCGAATTAAGAATACTACCCACGCATTTCCGTCAACCAAATAAAGTTTTCTCTCTCTCTCTCTTGCTCACTCTACGTTCAATATCGAGCGAAAACGACTCCTGGGACTAGGTGTTATTGCTAGATGTTGCGCGAACGGTCCGGATGTGGTCCGGAGCACGCAGCTTAGAATTGCTCAAGGCCTGCTCTTTCGTGACTAAAAATCATTCATTACTATCTACATAAAAGCACGAATTAACCACTATAATGCATAGCCGGCGCAGTATACGTCACTCCGAAATCAGGGTATGAACATAGAATCAACATAAACACATACGCGGAAAACGAAACCAACAGCATGTAAATAGTAGAGTGCAAGGTCCCGAAGCAACGCATACACGACCTATGAAAAACATCGCATTGGGAGTGGTCTGGAAGAATTTAGACCACATATATAGTGTTTATTAACGCACATTTTAAAACATCGCGCAGCCAACGGAAGTCGAACACACAAACCACTGAACTACCGCGCCGAGTGAAAGGCACAAAGCACAAATGAATCAAAAGCAAAACATTTTCTTTTTATTTTTCGCTGCAGCATTGCTCCTCGAGTTCGTAGTTATTGACTGCTTATTTCTTTTTTGACGTTTGTTTTATGTTGACTGACACTGTGTACCTCAATCGCATATTAAAGTATGAAAGAAGAGAAATAAGTTTCATAGAGGTTGATTCGGGATTAATTTCGACTTCTTTGAGTCATTTAAATCATCTCGCAGTCTTTCGCATTTAGCGAAAGTGCATCCAACTGCAGGGATTCCAACCGCACTCCATAATCACTGAGCGGTGCTGTAAAAGAGCGAAACATTCAAGAAAGGCAAAAGACGCATCGAGAAGAAGACGATACACTTCACATTTAAAGGTAATTTTTCCGCAAATGCTTGCTTCATTCAATTTCACCAATTCAAGCAGAATAACTGTCGCCAAATTCTCTGAACCTCAAGCTCTCATGAGACCTTCTGCGCCCTCGGATCCCCGCCGGTCCTCATATCATTGTCCTTGTGAAACTCCGTGCATTAGTTCGGTATAACAAATAACGCTTTCAAAGTTTCCGAACAGGTTTGGTAATCAGCGATGATCGATGCCAGTGCCGAGCGACGTGGTTCGAAAAACGCGCGTAGAAGTGAGATATCGGGCTAATTCTTTAACTGGTTCAAGAGAGAGAAAAAAAAAGTTACGACGCGCCCATAGTTCACGTTAAAGTTTCGAAGGGCCATTAGTCTCCGAACATCGTGAACCTTGTACTGCAGATCGCAAATCAGGTTACGGCTACAGGCCATGCGGCTGGATTCAAAGCACGGCTTGGGGACAGAGGAAAATGGAACGCCGAAGGAAGACCAAGTGTCTCGAGATGTCAGCTAAATAATTACACATCCTTTTACGCGAACAGCATGAGAATTTCAGTGTATGTTTGGAGCACGTTGAAGCCTACGATATAGGGCGTTATATACAACACAGAAGGAATAATGCGTTATATACAACACAGAGGGAATAATGCAGACCCCATTAACGTTACGTTTTTAGGCAGCAGCTCTAAATCAATGCTTCATTATTTGCATTTTATGTCAATTTCTGTATTAGATTGCTAAACCGCCGCTATGGTCAGGGTACTCGCGTGCTGAATCCAAGCACGTAAGTTCAACTCCGGCTGCCCCCGGCCGCTTTTCGACGGAGGCGATAAACAAGGCGCCCAAGTACTGTGCGATACCAGTGGACGTTAAAAAAAAAAAAAAAGTTAGTGGAAATTAACCGAGCCATCCACAACGGCGTCCCTCATGGCGTGAGTCTCTTTGGGACGTTAAATAACGCCCACAAACCAGGCCATGCCGCTTCGCATAAATTCTGCACCTCAGCCCTGTTGCGCTTGCAAGAAAATTGCGCGACTGGAAAATGGCTCAAAGATTTCGGTAGCAAGACCGTACTGTGCATGTAAGATATTCTGCAAGCGATTGTGATTATAATTTTATCTCCTTACTATATAGCAACATCGTATAAAAACTCTATAATAGACAGTTCGCGTAGTACTAATTTTCTCTGTTCACTCTCCTTTTTGTTATTATTTCAATTATTTATTAATTTGTTCATTCAATATAACTTTTTTAGTTTTAGAGAGAGAGAGAAAAACTTTATCGCCGGAGGTGAGTTACTAGGTCTTAGTGGAAGAGCCAAGTGGCCGTCAGCTCTTGCGGCGACATCTTCAGCGCGGTTTACGGCGTCCAATTGTATATCGGAGTTCGCGTTGCACAGAATTTACTCCTAGGGTTCAAGTGAGGGAGCTTCTATGGGAGCCTTGGAAGGTGAACCCTATAAGCAATCACATAGAATATGATTAAGGCCGGCTTTTCCCACGCGCCTAGTGAGGATGAGCTTATGCTGTCGGGCAATATGTGTGCGTAAATCGCAGAGAAGGAGTTTGTGTGTAGTTTTCTCTAGACAATTTCTTGTCGTCTTTTTAGTGATTTGTGTCACCCTGCAGTGCAGTTTCATGAAACAGCTCGCGCCGTCTGGCGGCTAAAACATTAAGAAGCTTGAAGGCGCTCGCGCGAGCCGGCCTTGCTTTCTTGCCGTTCAATGCCGTGTGCTTTTTGGACCGTCTTTTGTACACAAACATGGTTTTTCATTTTGCAACTGCTAGTGGTGCACATCGTTTGTGTAGTTTAGGGCCCGGTGGCATAATCGGGACTGTGTAATCACTCATTACCAAAGTTCAGACGAAGAAAAGTGGGCGCAGGTACTGATGCTTCTAAGGCTGCCACAGTCACCACCTATAGACTCTGCTCTCAGTTGAAGCTTTTGGAGAAGACACGGATACAAAGTGGAATCATCGCAGTGCGATGAGTCAAGAAAGTTAACTGATGCTTGTGAACCAAAATCAATCATAACACATTTTGTTTCTCACGGTACGGATAGTTAGCACGATGCGGTCGATTAGACATCACAGTTCACTGTTTCATCGGTGTTTCAAGGTTCGTCGGTCAATAAAAATCTCTTTAGAGCCGCGCCTTCCAAAATAAGACAAAGAGAGAGAGAGAGCGACCCTTTATTGAAGAACAGAGATTTTAACTGACGTTTAAATTTCGCTGACATGCTGCTCTGTGTAGAAAGGAAAATTGGGGAGGAAAAGATCAAAAAAGAATCGTGAGGAGATGAAAAGAAATGAAGGGGCAGATAAAATACGGCCATTAAATGCGTTGTAAGGTGCATCGTAGAGTAATGGTATAAAATGAAATGATGAAATGCTTAGTCGATAAATGTGCTCTTAGAGCTCACAGCGTGAAAAATTCCTGAGGATAACATTCAAGGTGAACTTAATGTTTGTCTAAAAGTCCAATTTCTTTTAAATACGTAAATAGAAAGCTTACTGCGAGTCTGTACTGCCTAGGGAATGCTAAGGCACGTATAACAATGTCCATTGTTAAAGGCACTGGGGAGAGCTTTTCCATGCTATGTTCGTAGTACGCACGCTCGTTAGCGTACGCAGGACACTCAAGCAGGATATGTTGCACAGTTTCAGGCTAACCACAGTTGTCACAATGCGGACTGTTCACTTGACCAAAAAGGTATCGCAAGCTATTTGTATATGCACAGTTCAGGCGAAGTCGGTGGCAAAGAATTTCTAGTTGGCCAGGAAATTTCGGAGGGAGTCTTGACCTTAGATGTGGGTCAATCGAGTAAATATATTGATAGTGATTTGTCGGCAAGCTCCAAAGTCGATACTTTGCTTCGGCAGCAAATTTTTTAGCCAGTTGGGATGCATCAGATTTCGTGAAGAAGGTCCGAATGTCTTTGATGTTGGTGGCCTTTACGAGCCACTTCATCGGATTTTTCATTGGCTTTAATGCCACAGTGGGCTGGTATCCACTGAAATGCTATGCAGTGCCCTGCGGCAATAGCCAAATGATGGAGATACCCGATGTCAAGGCAAACAGGCTGATGCTTGGTTTTCTTCAGCAAGTTGTACAGGATTTGCAGAGATGCTCTGGAATCCGTGAAGATAACCCTTCGGCCGGGGGTCTGACGCAGGATATAGAAAACAGCTTCTTTAATGCCATGGAGTTCAGCTATCGTAGACAATGTCTTCCGCAGCAGCCGGTAAGATAGGGCATGGTTTGTTGAGGGCACATAAAGGCCACATGAAGAACTGTTTTGAATAGTTGAACCGTGGGTGAATATGTGGGTGTACTGTGTATATTCCTTGGCTAAGTAGGCGAGAGTGGCTTGCTGAAGTGCTGCCTGTGGCATGCGGCTGTTTACATCTACGCCAGAAACATACATATTCACATTTAGAGACGATAGTGTCCATGGGGGAAAGGTGAGTGCTAGTAGATTTCGTGGCTGAGTAATAGTAGGGAGGGGCAGAAACTGTACAGTTTGACCAAAGCCAGAGTTGCATTGAGTTATGTGGACACGGTTTAAGAAGTGAGCAACGCTCCTTCAACGTAGCCTTTTTCAAGCAGAACCACCAACCGGCAGTTGCTGCCCCATCGTGTTCCAGCCATGAATCTGAAAACCTGTGATGCTGCAATAATTCTCTCGCGGAGTTTTTTAATCTGAGGTGCCCCAGAGAGATTACTGTCAATCATAACACCTAGGAATCGGTGTGATACGATACTGACCGCCCACCCAGAAGGAGCGGATATCGAGTCATTCTTTTTCTTGTGAAAGCCATAGACACACTCTTTTCTGATTAGAGACGAAGACCACGGGGGGCCAGGTATACATTGAGATGTGCAGTAACGCTCTCTGAATTCGTTGCTGCGTAGTATAACGCGAACCTGATGCAATCCAGAGGCAAATATCATCTGCAAAAATTGCTATGCGTACTCCTCGTGGAAGGTTTCTTGTTATATGTACAAGGGCAATATTAAACTGGAGAGGGCTGAGCACAGCCCCCCGGGGTATGCCCCTCTTCACTGCGTGAGAGTTGGACCATGTGGAGTGATCATAAAAATTTGCCGCTCTTGTAAACAGTGTCCAATCCAGATGTAAAGCTTTCCACCGAGGCCAAGGCTGCTAGAATAGCATGATGAATTACTGAGTCAAATGCAGCCTTGATGTCAAGGAAAACGGCTGTCGGGATGCATGTATCCAGCGTGAAGGTATACTCTTCACGTGATGACACAAGTGCGATGACATTATCAGTCGCAGATCTATTTTGGCGAAACCTGTTCATCTCTTTAGGATACTCATTTCGGCTCTCGAGGAACCAGGTGACGCATTTGCAGATCATTCGCTCCATAAGCTTACCTACGCAGCTCAATAGGGCGATCGGTCGGAAGGATGCGTAACTTGTTGATTGTTTAAACGGTTTCAAAACGGGCACAATTTTCGCCAACTTCCATTCCGTGGGGACCTCACCGGACATCCAGGAAGAATTACAATATTCCAGAAGTCGAAGGCGGGAATTGAGAGGTAGCTTTGCGATTGCGTCGTAGGTCACTTCATCATTACCCGGAGACGTCCGTCTGTTTAATTTCGCAATAGCTGGGGATATATTCACTTCAGTTCTTTTTTTTTTTTTTTTTTTTGCTTTCGCGCACTACAAGAGACTGAAAGACATGAGCAGGAGCAGTTTTTCTTTTCACATTATCTTCGTGGTGTAGATGCAGTGTACGCGTGAGTGC
>JAJIZL010022251.1:672790-684477 GCA_023969395.1 Amblyomma maculatum | reverse complement strand
AAAGAACCTTACTCCGGTGCAGGACTTCAACAGGTTAACACGAAATGAGAACACTCTATAGACTTTGGATACTGGAAATGAAACAACTCTTTCGCGAAATTGTGCTCAATGCTTACACGCTGTAGTTATTAATTTCAAATCGATGCTATGTTAACACTCATCTCAAGGAAACTGTCTTAGGAAAATAGAAAAAGTAAAACTTAATGATATAGAAATTGCAGAAAAAACAATGCGCTGTAATTACGAGCCGCACATATTAATGCACGATTTGACAATTTTGGTTATTCACAACAGAGAAAAATGATAAAATAAATAAGAAAATACGTCTTGTTTCTGCAAACACATGACAAAGGTTGCAACAGATATTGAACTGCGGTTTATTTTATTGCAGCTATTATCAGCACAAATTATTTCCATTGGTTTTGTTGTGAATTGTAATTTACACAACTTATGAAAGTTTTATGTAAAACCTTGCTAACCAAACAGTCAAGTAACACTGTGAAGAAACATTTCGCATGCGTCTGCTACTCATGCAAGCTATCTGGACGAGAGAAAAACGAACATGTGGCAGGGTCCCAGCAGATAAGATCACCCCACCTCGGTCTTTTGTGTTCAACTTTCTCTACGCGTCCCCTCTACTTTAGACGCGCTTTTTTTTTGTTCTGGTCATGTTTTTTCCTAAATGGCAAAGAAACGTTAGCAGTTAGAAACGGGGGTCCTGTGTATTTTTCCGGTCCTGTCGTGTTCTGTGAAGCTGGAAACAGCGACATCGTTCTCGGTGACTTCCTGCAGCTTCCTAGGGTCGTTTTTAGACTTTTCTTTACCACGAGCGCCGGGGCAATTTTGTGGCTTTCGTTCCTGCTTCTTCTATAGCTGCAGCGCCCGTGTCCCGTTCCATTACATCTGTTTTCTATACAACACATGCCCAGTGGAGGAGAAAGCGTGTTGTCACCCATGCCTTTCGGGTTGCCGCGTGTTTTTTCTTACTGCAGAAACTACACCTTTCGTGGAGCATTTGCCCTCGCCCCTCATACTCTTTATCTTTCCCTCCCTCACCCTCCCCTCATCGCCTCTGCCCTCCCTCACCCTCGTCCTCACGAATTTTTCAGCGCCGATCCTCCCTCGCCCTCACCTCACCGAGTCAGATCCTCACGAGGTGAGGGTGAGGACGCCCTCATGAGGGTTCACCCTCGTGAGGATGCCCATGTCTGGTGATAACAGTTGTAAGAACTGATGTATTTTTTGACATGCAAAAAAAAAAAAATTCTAGGGGGCACTTTGGATCACTAATGCGATGAGGCGAAATCCCCTATCGCGCAGTGGTCCGAAGCCCTCCACTACGGCATCTCTTTCTCTTTTAACTCCCACCTTCTCAATGACGCGCTAGCGTAAGCTACCTGCCCCACTTTAACCAACCCTTATGAACGTGCCTGCGTGACCTGGGGATAACGTGAATGCAAAGTTCTTTGCAGACTGATTCTGATATCACCCTACCATATCAGAGGCCCGAGTTGGCAGCTCCTGCCAAACGTAATGTCAGAAAGCCCTAGGTTCAGTTATTGCTTGGCCATGCCAGCTACCGCCTCTCACATAACGAAAGCGTTACGGACGGACATGATCCACGAGCATGAGCCATTAAAGGCTATCGCCTTAATAAAATACATTTACAACTTGCGAGGGTAGATAGTATTTCAGACTGGAGGAAAGGCGCAGTATCTGTCACACTACTCCGCCAACGAAAACGGATAGAAATGACGAGTCTCGAAGTATAATTACAGATAACTTAATCGAACCCGCAAACAGTATCGCTGTCATAGACTTGCACGAGGGAGTAATCTGCACAAATTTTTGGTTGCGATTATACGCTTGTTGAATCCTTGGCCGTTTGCCATTGTTTGTACAAAACGCAATATTTACGCGGCAATTGCACAATCACAGCGCAAATTTTACAGAAAAAAAAAAGCCCCGCCTGAAATGAGCGGCAGTGATGTATGCTGAGCGCTCATGCTATTGGCTGATCGCGCGTGCACTTCCAGGCGAAGTGCGGAATTTTCCACTAGGGCATGTCTTTCTCTCTCCACTTTCACTCCCACCTTCCTCCCATCCTTTATGGCGCAGTTGAGGTGGCCACGAAGAATGTAAAGAGGGGTACTATGCACAAAGACACTGTCAAGAGAGGAACACAACAGGCACAGCGTTGCGTTCCCTTTTCGTCCGTTACACCCTTTTATTCACGACAAAAATCCGAGCAACGAACCAAGGGACACGTGCATTTTTGTTCGGGCGAAGGGTTAGCGCGCCACTTGCCACCGTCACGTTCGTTAGTTTTTGCGTACATCCGTTGAGTACTTAGAGCTCAAATTTCACAAAGAAATGGCACAGAAATATACCAGAATTATTTGGGGTACTTGCCTGATTCAATCAGAAGTCGGATATTCGCATTTTCTGCGGTGACAGTGAAGGAAAACAAGCCAGTGTCACAGCGATAACCCCGGGCTCGTATTCAGAATGTACGCTTTTCCAGTAGCGCACTCTCTCGGCCTTTTGTTTGGCGCATGGTGGCATTACTTTTTCTTAGCAATGGGGGGCAAATGTAGGGAGCCGGAGCGTCTTTAAACGTGTCACTCCGCCTTGTAGTTCGACCACGCAGCTTTCGGTCTGTATAGATGTTGCAGATCATTTCCTTCGTTTGCTTCGATAGCCAGCCACTCTTGAACTTGACTCGAATCTTGTCTGGTGAAAACGCTTCCAACCCTTGCGGAGTGGACGAACCAGAACAACCGGAACGACCCGAACATGCGTCTGTCGCCATCTTGTCTGGAAAGTCGTGGCGTCTCGAAAACCCGCGACAGACATCAGACGAGAAAATCCAGTGGAACCAAGAAAAGTGTTTTAGGTAAAACAGCTTCATTTCGGAAAATCGGTTCCGTGATAAAAAATATACCATAAATAACTAGCGTTATGATTACAATTTGTTTTTGCAGAAATTGCTCATGAAACTAAGGACTGTATTTAGCTGCATAGGAAGATGCGTTTCGGCTCCGCAGCTTTGGCTCCATTGCCAAGAAAAAGTGTCCCCGAGGCCTTAAAAATCAACACAGCACAACAACGCAAACAGTAGCGCACTCCTCTTGAGGCCGCAAGGTGAAGTATGTTTGACGGGACGGGTTAAAAACCAAGTCTCTTTCGATAATTACCTCATATGTTCCATGACAGTGTGGGGTGGGGTTATTTTCCAAGGAGTAGAGTGCAATGCTGGGCCCTTATTTAGAGTTAGCGTCGTTATCGTAGTGTCGCTATCTCACGTGACCTCTAGTCATCTGATTAGTCGAAACGCCGGAACTGGGTGTTGCCACTGCGGAACTAGAAGAGGGGGCAACATCATTTTCCAGCGTTTCCACCAATCAGGTGACTCGAAGATTGGGGAGATAGCGACACTCACAATAACGATGCAAACTCGAACACGGGCCCTGGTCTCGCCTAGCATATGCAGTTATCGGTAGACACGTCATGACACGCATTCCCCGTACTTTATGAGAACAGGACGCTGGCGAATGCCGTGTCTTCTTACTTTTGGCGAGGCAGGCGAGGATGATACAATGCGTGCATTTCTGAGGGCCTAGAAGATGCTAGCACTGCGTGTAATTGTTGTGCAGCAGTTCGTCGCGCTGGTGAAGCGAGGGATGTCGTTTCGTGTAGTTTCGTGGGAAAGCACGTGCAGCGAACTCTCCTCATTTTTGCTTGGCGGCTTGGCATTCCTACAAAAATGGCGGCCGAGGAGGGCTCGCTCATGTGCAGGACGGTACCGAAAAAAAAAAAAAAAAGAGTAAATTTGCATTGTTTCTGCCCTCAACCGATTGGTGGAAACGCCGGAAGTGGAGTAAATTTTGACACCAGTTTTCGGTGTTTTCATTGGTCAGGACATAGTTTCCTACTCTTGCTTAAAGGGAAAACTGGGGGCGCTGCACTTCAGCCACCATAACCACTATGAGCGCGCTAAGAGTCATGGGCCGGTGTGCTACTTGGTGCTCGACAGTCCCATTTTTTTTCAGGAACACAGATTGGCATTGCATCATCATCCTGAGGCGGGAACGTAGAGTGCAAAAGCCATAGTAGCAAAGGCTCAAAAGCAGACGTCAATAAAAGGTTTCTGTTTTCACAAATGCCACTAAAAAATATTTTAAAGTTATTGAGCAACCATATATATTTTAAAACCATTTTTTTTTTCTTTTTTAAAGTATGCCTGTTAGGTGTGAAATATTGGTTTCGGTGCTGCTCAATACATAGCCAATAGGAGAGAGCCATCGCTTATTTTACATTCAACACATGCTGTTTCGCTCACTTTTGCAATTTATGCTCACAATATCGATTACAGGGGTGAAAGCTCTGCTCCATTCAGCTCCAGATTGCTTTCCCTGCTCCATCCATTTCCAGAATCCAATATTGCTCCAAAACTGCTCCAAACCTTAATGCTTTGCCATCAGATTTAGCAGAACCTGGTTTTACTGTTCAGTGGACCTAGGAAACACTTCTGTCTGCAACAAATTATATGAGTTCTAATGATTCTGCTTTGAAAACAAGCACATACTTCACCAATGAGCCTCTGTGTTGAGAGTAAATGTGCCAAACCTACATGAGGCAACAGCATACTTGAAGCTGGAGATGCCACAAAGGTGCAAATCACTATAAATGTTCGCAAGAGTGTTGGAAAGCCATACAGGACATATCGTTAACATGTCAAACTTAAGGTAGCCTCAGCAAAGTTTAAGCAAAAATATGAGGAGCCACTGGCAGAGCCTTATGAAGTAAATAATCTGAAGTGTAGAAAAGGCTGCCCTTGAGTGCTGTCAGTCCTCACTTGCAGACAGTAGTGACCAGTGTTCAGGAATTTATCGACACAAGCATAGGATCTAAAAGGATGTGTACAAGATAGAGGGCATAAATGGACTGCTCATTGATGTGAACTCCGAACTAGGGGTGATGCTTAGATGCATCAAAAGTACTTTGGTAAACTGCATGTTTGAATCTATCAAGTTGTCAAAAGCTATTAATCAGAATGTGAAGTTTAGAAAAAAGCATTCAGTTTGCTAGTGTTGTTCCAATTGTTGCTCAAGTCAGCTGTGATATTATAAATTTATGCATCTGTACATGTTTGTCTTGCCTTGTCAGAGATGCATGCACAGTCGGCCGAGCATTGAACTTAAAAATAAGAAGGAATCAAAATGGATTTCTATATGTCAGGAAGAGAAAATAGCAATTATTAAAAGCGTTTGACCTAGAAACATGCTTCAATACAAGTTTTGTATGCTCTAAGACTCATTTTGCTGCTCCGAAGCTGCTCCAAAATGCTCAAGCCTGCTTCCAACCCTGATTGAACTATGAGACATTTTTTATTTGTAGAACAATTTTTATTTTTGTATTATTTTTGGCCAAAAGTTGTAGTTCAGCACATGTTAGTTCTACGCCCCATGTTTGGGCACCCATGGTGGCTGAACTGGTTGTCAGGAAGCTCCATGCAAACTCCCATAGATGGCAGTACACCTTTCCCTATAGGTAAGGGTAACAAACTCTATGGGTCAGGAGTCTTGGAGTAAGTGAAAAAAATGATGCAAACTTGGAATATGGGCCCCGGTTATAGTACCTAGAATATCCTGGCTAGTGTGACGAGTGCCTGCGCTGTACTATGGGTGTGTGTGGCTCCGTTTGCTATAGAAGCCAGTGGGTGGCGGCAGTGGGCGCTACTTCTCGGAAGTGCTGCCGGTGCAGATGACGCAGCTTTCTCGCTTCAAAAGCTGGCAATTAAGCTGTTGGTCTTGTGTGTGCATGTTAAACCTGCTTTTGTGCCTCTTTTTCATTCACCGAGGTGTTGCATTTGTTGTTCTCTGTAGATGCTTGCACATTGGAGCCATTCCATGCTTCTAGCAGTTCTGTGGTGATTGAGTCGGTTCTTCCACGCATTGTGTGCGTGCGTTCTGTGTGCGCCTCTATCCATTGTTTTTTCACCATGTCACCAGTCATGAAGTGAGTTCTGATTGTTATTTTTCTAGTGCCTGTCTCTAAACTGCAAAAGAAAAGATGTCAAAGCAAAAGTGGCAGTGCAAAGAGAAGACTTGCTTTATGCCGCTGCGCAAAAGTGGTTACTGCAAACAAGGAGCATATTTCCATGTTTACTGCGCCATCTGATGTTATGCAGCTTGCATAATGGGAGTGAAACATCGAAAGAGAAGAGTGAGGTTAATGCCGACAGCTGGAGTTTGTGAGAAACATTTTGAGGCAAGTTATAGTATTGGGCACATGTTAAGTGTATATCACTGTAAGTGGCGTTACTAACGAGTTTCTCCGTGACAAGCCAGCCGTGTCTGAAACCCATGCCTATGATACTCACGGATGATTCTAAGCGCCTTGTGCCAGCAAAGAGGAAAGAAAAATAGAAACCTGCAAGAGCCTCCAGCAAAGTGTCGGGCTGACTGCAGCTGTGATCGGTAGTCTCTGCTCTGTGCTCAGCCGCTGAGAATGCCGAATCGTTGAGCCTGGAATGATCTGGGGGCAACAGTGGGGCTGTCATGATTAAAATCTTCACCACGCGTTGTGGTCCCAAAGAGCAAGAGGCTGGTGGATTGAAAAATGATGGTGCACACAGACTATACCCGAGCCTCCACCCAATGTACTACATCTCTATTTCAGTGACATATATGGATGAAAGTGTCATCTGTGCTTGTAATTTATTGCCCTATGCCTATTGTGAACGTGATAAAAACCTCGCCAACAAAAGATGGTGGTGTTGGAAAGGCTGCTGGGCAACCAGAGGCCACGGTGTAGCTGCACCGCTGTAAGGAAATGTTCGCTTCATTTGTGGTCTGCTCGACTTCATGCAAACCTGTCATGTGCCTGTATTTGTTATTACATACAAATAAAACGAGCGTTCTGCGACTTTGTTTCCTGCGTTCACATTACAATGTACAAATAAAACTGCATCTGTTGTTTTACTTGTCAACAAATGTAGAGTGCACAGAAAAAGCCCATAAATACAATCCAATACAACTGAAGCATTCACTTTGTTAGAAAAAGTTACAAAACTACATTATATCAGTTAATAAAAAGCCTATGCTGTAATCGTCGCTCTGTGCTCCCATTTTGAGCATGGGATATTCAAAACTCTATCTTGCGCTAACATCATAGAAGCTTAATTTTGCAAGCGGCAACCATTTAGCATTTACGTTGTCTCTAATCCAAGACTCGAAACAAAACCGGAAACTCGTAGTTCGCTTCCTCAGTGATAGCTGTAGTTTGTTATGACTTAATGAAAGCAAAAAATTAGCAGTCCTGTTGGCGATGTTGCGAGAGTGCGGTAGGCTAAGGGCTGTATGGCCAGCATCCAGCCGGTTTGAAGCGCCCCATGCTGCAGCTGCCGACATTCGTCACTCATGTTGCCACCCAGAATGCTGCGGTTGGCACACTAGCCATTATATTCTAGGCACTTCATACGTCGGTGGGGCCATCTCATTGCATTCCAAGCTCAAAAAGATTTATTTTGACACAGCTTTCAATTTAGAGCAGTTTTGGCCAAACTAAGCCTTTGCGATTATTATTATTATTGGTAAGGAAGTTGATAGAGCTCTTCAAATCTTGAAACCTTTTGCAAAACAACTCCCACCCGCCTGTCTTCCTTCGGCGAATAGCTGTGACAGTGTTACTATAAAGCAAACGAGGTGACACCAACAGTGTCATTGTGGGACAGTGGCTTGTTTAGCTTTGCTGTTACCACAGACAATGCGAATAGCTGTCCTCTGATCGAATCAGGCAAGTACCAAAACAAATTTGGTATAAAATACTGCCTACGAAATGCCATTTTAGTGCATAATTTGAGCTCTAAGGATTCAATGATTTAGCTGGGAGAAGCATTATACAGGATGCTTATAATTGCATAACATGCTGTAGTTAGGTCAAGTTTGAGAATTTAGTGTGCATTTTAGAATCTCACTTCAGCATGTGTATGGACATGTCGCACAGAAGCTTTTCGTTTAGTGTGCGTGTGAACAGATGTCCTCGTCGTGCAAAATCTATTTGTTAAATTGTGATCTCGCATCAGTGTGTAAGAGTAAACTAAAAAAGAAAAAGGCTATCACTGCCTTGTTTTACAGCGTTGCGTTCCTCGGTGCATGTGTGAGACTCGTCGTTCTTATTGTGCACATTTTTTTCTTGCACTTGTGTACGATTTCACCAGTACATGCTGACGACAATATACATTTAAGATACATCATGTAAAAAGTATTCTTTATCAATGTAATTGCCCTGAAATTGGTTTTAAGAGCAGGTTGAAACTTTTTAGTGATTACTGTCAGTGGCTGGCTGCGAGCTCCTGCAGAATCCTACAGCCTTATTTTGAAATATTGAAAATTGTACTTGACAATGTTTTTGTGACTTGGAAGTGCCCTAGGAAGGTTATATGAGGTATTTTTAAACTTTTGAGAGCGCATGTTTGTGAACGCTCAGTGGTTTGCATCATGTGTTTGTTATTCCTGAGTACTGTATAGCCGTTTGTTATGAACAGTGTACAAAGTGTAAGTTGACATGGTGCATTCTTTAATCTGTAGAGGGATGAAAATACATAAGAGGGATACATAATACATAAGATGGATGATAAATACATACGCTGCCAACAGGTGTATAAGGCTTTTTGGCAGGCCAGGGGAGCTTCTAGGCTGGCTCATGGAACGAAATCCTGTGCACGAGATTTGTGTGTAAGATTTGTCAACGCCTATCTTATTAGGAGGCGTTGGACCTGTGTGCGAGATATGTTCTCCTTGTCTAGCGTTCCTGCCATCTGCAATCCCGCACTTGAACGCGCGCCTAGGAACGCCAGGCGACGAAAGCAGGGGTGTACCATCTAAACTCACACTTGCCAGAGAAAGTGTGATAGATAATGTGCCTCTCCTTTCCTATATACCAATTATAGTTATATGTAGCACTGCAACAAACGCCGATGAGGCAAACGATGAGAGGCAAAAGATAGAGGAAGGGTAGGTTTTCCCCATTCTCCTCTTAAGAGACATCTAAGAGACCCTCTAATTTTTTCAAGTTGTGGCTGGCAGCTTTTTGCTCTTTGTTGTTCGTTGTAATATTAAGCTAGTTAAATAAAATACTTTGATTCCATTTCATTTTTGCTAGGTCCTCATCAAGGGACCTAGCAATAATGGAAAAAAAGAGTGAGGGTGTGCATTCTAATCTATTCCTGTGGTGGCTCTGATGCCTACCTTGTCTCTATGCTCTTACTTTGATCTTGAACTGATGTGATATCCTATATAAAATACCCTCGCTACTTCATTGTATACCCATCCCCGGCATCCTTGTCCCTTCATTGAACCAGACTGCAGTGAAAGAG
Source organism: Amblyomma maculatum (assembly GCA_023969395.1). NCBI lineage: Eukaryota > Metazoa > Arthropoda > Arachnida > Ixodida > Ixodidae > Amblyomma > Amblyomma maculatum. Next base: position 675,095 of record JAJIZL010022251.1, on the reverse strand, counting down.
CGAGCCCTAAATCGGGCACTGTCACTAGATATACATGCAGTCCAGAGCAAATTTGAGTGTTCTTGACAAAACACGTCAGGCTTGCTTTTAAGCCTTCTTTTGAGTGACATGTTCAGTCACAGCTGTTTAAAATCTGTACAAAAAGCTTTGCTGAGGATGTGTATATCATTGCTGTGTTACACTATGTAATTATGCAACTTAGGCCATGTTTACTGTCTTTTGGTGCCTTAGCATGTCCCTTGATAATATAGGAAACAGTTTGGAATTAATAACTGGATACTGCGCATTTTGAAATTCACTTTATAATGGAAACTTTAAAAGTGATCAAAACTGGCAATGGTGTACTGTGAGCTTTACTCAAAGATTGAAAATTTTCTCATAGGCAGTGCTGCAGAGTGTGCCATATAGCAAAGGTGATATGGTTCATTGACTTGTATTCTGATTATCCTTGAAAAACACTTTGTAACTTGTGGTAATGATGCCTCTTGTTCACAGTTGTCACTTGCATTGTCTTTACATTTGGTTCACTAGCTTTCTTTTATGGGTATCAAATAGTTACATATTATTCTATTTAAGTGGTTTGATAGCCTGAATGTGAGACATACTCCTCCTGCTGAGCTGGTCACATTGGCTTAATGCCGGGTCCTTGACAGTGGCTTCGTCATCAGAGTGCGTTCATCATGTGCTTGCAAACACGTTCATTTCTTGCTGGCCAGCATTTGGTTGCATGCTATTTCTGGGAACCTTGTCAAAACACAGTAGAGTGGTAATGGAAGAAAAAACAAGGGAGGATTGAATAAATTCATAGATGCGAAATGTGGTTTCAAGGCCCCATATGGGATTTTTAATTTATCTTTATTTATGAATTTATTGTGGAAATAAGTTGACTTGGGCTTGGGTTAAATTTACTGGCACCTGGGTCTTTGTGTCAGTTATTTAAAAAAAAAAACTAAAGAAGTGCGGTCAAATTAAAGCTTTTCTTGCTTTGTAAATGTGTTAAACGTTGCTGTATCTTTCAGGAATGGGATGAACCCATCAAGAGCCGTTTGGAGGAATTTAAAACGGTAAGTGAACAGCCCTCGGTGACAAAGGGACCTCTCAAGCTCCATCTTAAATTTGAGCAGTGTTGTTGAAAGTGAGATATATGGCCTTCTAAATGCCAACCCATGCTGCCCGCAACAAACCAGCACCAGTTTCAAGCTGCTTTGCAACAGTGATTTCTTTGCTTTATAGCAGCTCATGCATGCAGGTATTTCTGCATTCTTGGCATATACCGTGCCTCTTACATGAGAAATTTTGACAACTGAGGCATATAGGCGACTAGCAACAGGGGAGAAACGCTGTCGTTTTTAGCATCCTTAATTTGGCTGGTGTGTCCGTTAGGACTGCTGAAGACAGTTTGCTGGGCCAGCGTTTGCCTTGCAGCATTGTGTTCAGTGTGCACAGTGGGCACCTAGCTGTGCTCGGGAGTGCATATGTGCACTTGTGGGTCATAATATTTTCTTACTTGCTTATTATTTTACAAAAATGAAATGCATAATGTGACAGAGATGTATTCCCAACTCCCTTTCTCTATTAGATCGAGAACCGGTCTGTGCGTTGACTGTGGAGAAATATGAAAGAAATCAATGGAACAGGGCAGTTGTACTTCATGCACCTTTTAACATCCGAATAAAGAAGTTAAAGGTATATTCGGGCAGTGCTGCTTCACGGGAGTTTAAGACAGTGATTAATGAATAAGCAACCTCCTCCGCTAGTATCCATATGCCATTGATGAGGAAGCCCATAGATGGAGTAGTACAGTAGTCTGGTGCTAATGCACATTACAAGTATAGGCTTCTCTCCACAGGCTTCACATCTTTGAAAGGTAGTTTGGTCATTTTTGGAGAGAGGGATTGGCTCACCGTATGAAATATGTGGCCGTTCTTGGCTTCTTCTCTTGTTAAAAGCATTATTGGAATAATTTGTGGTTTTTGTTATGATTCCATTCGTGGTCATGTGTCCTTAACATAACTTGTGTTGGCACTAGTTGCAGAGGTTGATAGGAATGAAATGGAGAGCTGTTACTTACTCATCACAAATTTGTGACCGCCAAGGTATGTACTTTATGCATGGTTGTCCGCATCTCCGTAGAAAATAAGTAATTGTGGTTAATGCTGTTAAACATGCTTTTTTTTTTTTTTTTGACCAGAGCATTTGAGGGAAAAAAATTATTCGGAATGTAAATGGCAAGCAGTGCCTGCGAGGGTTACATCTGTTCCAAATGCAACTAAGGAAAGAAAAAAAAATGGCCATTGCAAATTCG